>VXAC01000684.1:312511-345955 GCA_013399225.1 Rhipidura dahli | reverse complement strand
TTTTTTTTTTTTTAATTCTCCTTGCCCTAAATTCCACACACCTGCCCTCTGGATATGGGCTTAGTGAGAGCAGTTTAAAATGAGCACCTGCAGGCAAAGAATGTCCCACCCCATGTCCACGTGGTGTTCCTAAGGATCCCAGCCAGGAGATGCTGCAGGGAGCTGGTGGTTGTTGCTGGATTGGGACATCTGATTGTGTCCCAGTCCTTGGCACCAGCTTGAATATCACGGAATCACAGATTATCCTGAGCTGGGAGGGACCCACATGATCACCCAGTCCAACCCCTGGCCCTGCACAGACACCCCAAAATCCCACCCTGGGCACCCCTGGCAGCGCTGCCCAAACGCTCCTGGAGCTCTGGCAGCCTCGGGGCTGTGCCCATTCCCTGGGGAGCCTGGGCAGTGCCAGCACCCTCTGGGGAAGAACCTTTCCTGAGATCCAACCCAAACCCCCCTGACAGAGCTCCAGGCCATTCCCTCAGGTCACTGGTCACAGGGAGCAGAGATCAGTGTCTTCCCCTCATGAGCAATTGTAACTGCAGTGAGCTCTCCCCTCAGTCTCCTCCTGGATGAACATTCCAAGTGCCCTCAGCTGCTCCTCACTCGGCTTCCCCTCAAGGCCCTTCCCCATCCTCGTGGTTCCTTTGGGCACCCTCTAACCGTTCAATGTCTTTTTTATATTGTGGCATCCAAAACTACCCCAGCACTCGAGGTGAGGCTGCTCCAGCACAGAGCAGAGCAGGACCATCCCTCCCTGCCTGGCCAGCTGCTCCTGATGCCCGCAGGACAGGGATGCCCTTCCTGGCTCCCACCCAACTGGCCACGGACCAGGACCCCCAGGTGCCTTTCCCTGGCAGTGCTTTCCAGCCTCTCGTTCCCCAGTCTGCCCATAAATCCAGGAGTGTCCCCTCCCAGGTGCAGATTTGGGCACTTTTCCTTGTTGATCTTCCCGTAGTCAGTGATTTTTCACCCCTCTGATTTGTCGAGGTCTCTCTGCACTGCCTCCCTGCCCTCAAGGGAGTCAACATCTCCTCCCAGGTTTGTATCATCATCCCTCTTGCCAAAATTCACCCTGGAAAACTGCTCCCTTTCTCCTTGATGCCCTTAGAGACTTCCAGGGTGTTGTGCTCCCTGTGCAGGTTTGTTGCCAATCATGATGAGCTCGTGATCATTTTGGAGAAAAACCCCTTTGGCACGTGCCTGTGTTCCCCTTGTACACCTGTTTTGTGGCTTCCCGAGTTTTTCCTGGGAGAGCACGAGCAGGATTATTTGCAGGCAGTGCAGAAAGTTGCATTCCGGGTGTTATAACACAGCTGTCATCTCCCAAGAAATTACAATTATCGCTTTCGTAATTAGGACAGGTTTGGCTGATATTCTGAGTCACTGGGAAGTTCAGCTCTGCCGTTTGCCCCAGAATAGCTCTGTAGTTCCATAAACGTGTTCCCTACAGACTAAACCTCGAATTTATGCTGAAGGTTCAATCACTCCCACTCCTGAAGGAATGGAGGAGGTGGGAGGGTTTTGCTGGGCGGTTTTCCACAGATTGGACACCAAAACATCTGGCCAGGTGAAAGGGTAATATGTGTGAACCAAAAAAAATGATTTAAGGAATAAAAATCTCATCGTGCAAAAAATAGGCGAGCGTGGGATGAAATTCCAGTGGGAGCTTCCAAAGCATATATTAATAAATAAATAAATACATTTAACCTCAGGTGTATTTTCTTTGGAATTTTATTACAGAGACCAGAAATTCTTGCGGGTCACCTGGTGGGAAATACTGATAACATATCGGACATGCCAGGCCGAGACGTCACCATATTAAAAACCAATGAAACAAAGAAAAAAACAGTCAAGATTTTAAAGTGCTTTTTGAAAAGTCTAATTGAGGCGCTGCTCTCTGAGCGGAGGGGTAGAACCTGCTCATTACCTTAATTGATTAGGAGGGTGAAGTAGAATCGGTCTTAATTACTGGCAACAAGCCCTTAAATAGAGAAAATCTCGCCCAAGAATGAGGTGTGAAGTGTTGTTTTTGTCAGGATGAATCCTCAACGCCAAAGGTAAGGAAGTAGTTGCTGCTTCTCTTGTTCCTTTCCTTGGCTGACAACTCAAACAGAGCATTTCAGTGGGAATTTCCACCAAAATTAACTTTTGGGCTGTGGCTTTACAAAACAGGGAACAACTAAAGTTAGGTTTTTGCTTCCTTGGGAATCACAGCAGTCTCCCGCACTTGTGTGTTGGATTTTGAATCAACTGGCTGTAAGTTTTTTATTTCTTTTTCCATCTTGAAGCTATTTTAAGTGCTCTAGAGCATACTAAGTGGGAAAAATTGGTTGAAATTCTGATGTCTCCTCCTTTTTCTCCTGTTTACAGCTAAAAACCAAGTTATATGGGTTTGGATATATTTAAAAAATTGTTTCAGGTAATTTTGCTGGTAAATCTGAAGGTTCATTTGGTCCCAAAGAAAGTCTAAAATAGGTTTTTGGCTGGAGAGAGGGAACTATTCACTACAAAAATTGACCAAGGCGTGGTTTGTGTACATTCCTATGGAGAAATGTCTTTCCAGAACACACCTGGCTCTTTTGTTTCAGTTCAAAACTTTCCCCTGCTAAAGCTTGACTTGTTTTAGGAGCTGTTGCTGAAAGGCAAACTTGACTTGGAAAAAAATAATGGAAGCTATGGGAAATTTATGATGGTTCATGTGCTCAGTGTGATGAACAGTGAAACACTGGGTGAATTTTCCTTGGCAAAGAGAGAGACAAAGTTCCAAATTATACCATAACTCAAAGAGAAATCTGTATGATTTATAGTTCTTTGTGTCATTTCAGACACATAGAGGGACAGCTTTAAAAAATAAACTTATAAAGAAAAGGAATTAACACCTCTCCAAAAATTTGCTGCATCACATCTGAGTTCTTCCTGTTCCTGATGTTTCATTCACCAGTGAAGAACACAGGGCAAGGCACTGGAAGGGATCTGTTTGAACAGATCTCATAGTCAATAAGTAATTGTGTTTTAATTAAAATGTGTCATGTCATTCCAAGGGTCCTGTATTACACAAGTATGAAAATGTATGACTGCATAATGTGGTAATAATTAGAATTACAGTTTCCTAACTCTTAAATTAAAATGCTTGGCAATTAACTGCCTGATAAATCTCACTTTTCCATGTGCTTTTTTTCCCTTTTCTATCTGGGAGTATTAAATAGTCCTAATTGCTGATTGCACGTTCCTGGGCTGCTGGCAGTTTTCTGTGGGGTCTGTCAGATACAACTTCTCCAAGTGCTGCTTAATTTTTGCACGAGTCAAAGGTGTTGCATGCAACTTTTACCAGCTGGAGAGCTCATGAAGTCCTAAAACTTCCAAGATACATCCATAAGGTCAGGGTGGACAAGGACTCGGTGTAGGGATGTGTAATCCAGACACAGTTGGGAAACTGTTGGATGTGATTCTTGTACCTTTTAGGCAAAATCTAATGAAGGAGACTTTCTGATTTTTATTGGTTTAGTGTATTCAGAAATAAACTGTCTCATTTTCATAGCTTGGCATGGTGGCACTGCATGATTTTGGGGACAGAATCCCAGAATCACTGGGAAAGGGAGGTTGGAAAAGCCTTCTGAAAGTGAGTCCAACCATTCCCAGCACTGCCAAGGCCAGCACTGCCCCACGTCCCCAAGTGCCACATTCCCGTGGCTTTGAAATCCCTTCAGGGATGGGGACTCCATCACTGCCCTGGGCAGCTGTGCCGGGGCTGGACAAACCTTTCCATGAGGAAATTTTCCCAATCTCCACCCTGAGCCTCCCCTGGCCCAGCCTGAGGCCGTTCCCTCTCCTCCTGTCCCTGTTCCCTGGCAGCAGAGCCCGCCCCCCCCCCGGCTGTCCCCTCCTGTCAGGGAGCTGTGCAGAGCCACAAGGTCCCCCCTGAGCCTCCTTTGCTCCAGGCTGAGCCCCTTTCCAGCTCCCTCAGGAGTTCTCCAGCTCCTTCCCAGCTCCCTTCCCTTCCCGGGACACGCTCCAGCCCCTCAATGTCCCTCTTGTCATGAATTAATAAATCCCAGACCAGTTTGGGTTGCAAGGAACTTTGACTCATCCCATTTCAACCCCTGCCATAGGCAGGGACACCTCCCACCATCTCAGATTGCTCCAAGTCCTGTATTAAATAGTCCTAATTTGGACTTTTTAGCTAATTTGGACCAAATAGCCCAGTTTGGATGAGTATTTTGGAACTTTTAGATGAATGCTGCTGCTCCTGAGGCCTTCTCCATCTGAGCAATTAACAAATGAGCAGTTGGATGGTGCAGCACTGGCCGCACGCTCTCCGAGTGGCTCCATGTGACAGCTCTGTGCAATGTGGCTCCTTGGGGACACACAGGTCACCCCAATGTGCTCTCACAGGTTCAGATCATGCTTTTAGTGCTCCCATAAATGCCCTGCTCTGCCCAACAATGAGGAGCCCAACACAAATGCATCTGGAAGAGGTAAAAGCTGCAAAAGGCGTCTCCAGAAAGATTCTTCCATTTGCATTTTGAATGGGGTCATCAGTGTAAATTGAATTGGAAATAAAGGCACTTGCTGAAGATGCTTTCTGTGTTCGCTGCCGAGGAGCAGGGAGAGAAGGTTGGAAAGTTTTCAAGGAACTCACAAGGCAGCATGTCCCTGACTCAGGGTGGGTAAACACGGGGAGATCACCCAGCACCCCACAAATTCATTGAGACAACTGAGTTGGGGAGATGACAAACTCCACGGCAAAATCCGAGCGGGATCTTAATTTTATGGGGAAGAGCAGGGTCTTGAGAGCAGTTGTTTCCTTAAACATTTGTTAAACTCCTTCCCTGCAGATGTAACATTTCCCGTGGTTTCCCCTGCACCTCACGTCTCGGCGCTCGTGGCGTGAACTTTACTGGGACTGGTTCTTCAGTGGCTGACTGGAGGTGAGCCAGGAGCAATGAGTTCCAGGCATCTCCCCCAACATTCCCACAGCCCATCCCACCCCCAGCGAGTGCCTGTGCTAGGCATGGGCTGGCAGGGCTCGCTCCGAGCGCTCCTGTCACCAGGGTCTTGAAAATTCCTATCACCTTTGGAATTTTTGAGCTGATAAAGATGAGATTATAGGGGGGGAAAAAAATAGGGAAGACATTTAAAATCTGTCATTAGAGTCATCCCTGCTATGCACAGTGCTGTGTGCATGGAAACTGCCTGAAGAACGAATTTAGGGGATTTTTCTCCCTATTGATTATTTCAGTTTGATTGTGCATCTCCATCCCCAATCGGTGGTCGCTGGCTGTGCCTTTGATTATTTAAACTGCGACTTCTCCAGCCCAGATTGGGCAGTTTGATGCTTGTGCTTTGTGCCAGGTGGTGCTGAGGCACGGTCCCTGCAGCTGGGATTTGGGAAGCTGGGAATTTGAGATGGGATTTCAGCTTCTTCTGCTGTCAGTGGGGAGAAGGAAAGAAGCAGCTTCAGGCAGAGGCTTCTCCTTCCAATGGTGCCGTGGTTCTCCCTCTGGAGAAATCCCTCTCCCCACTGACAGTGGCAGCCCCAAGACAAACCTTGTATACAGAAGAAGAAACCAGAGGATGTAAATCCCTTATTTCTGGTTCTTGTGGAAAAGCTTCTTCACTGAGAAACTCTCTCTGGCATGATTGTTATTAATTTTTTTAAATGTTCATATGTGCAGACTGCAAAAAAGAAAAGAAAATTTTTTAAAAGATGAAGTGGAAAAGCTGCCAACAATAACTTCTAAAGAAAATCATTTTACTTAACCCCACAACCTATTTTTTTTGTTATTTTCTTGTGGTTATTTATTTATTTATTTATTTATTTTAAGGTTGGCCTTTTATTTCTGTGTCTCTGTTGTCACTGGAACACATTTGCAAGAATTTTTGCAACTTTGGGGACTTGTGATTTTCCTGCTTATCTGAAGGAAGCCTCTGATTCTCAGTCAATTGCTGCTTGTGAAGGCTGAGGCTTGAAGAAAATCTCCAGCCCCAGCCACACTCTCTGGAACATCAGGAAAACTGGCAACTATTAAAATATTTGCAAATATTTGCCTTGCCAGTTTTCTTTCCTCAGTTCTGCTTGCAGGCATCAGCAGGGGACCTTTTGAGGGATAACTGCTCCCCACATGGAATCTTCCTGAGCCCAGTTCTGAGCTGGTGGGTGCAAACAAAACTGCCTTGGCTTCAGAAAGTAAAGGAGAACACTCAAAACTCCACTGATTTTTGTGTTGAGATATTTAAGCTTTTTTTTACCTATCCCCCTCCCCTCCTCCCCCTTTTTAAGTGGAGAAAATGTCGTTTTTGAAGCTCCTGGCTGCATGAAAAAGAAATATGAATTTTTTTCAAAATTTATCCAGTAGAAAAACTAAATTTGGGCACTTTATTATTGTATTTTTGAGAACACCTCCTCAGCCTCTGTTCTTCTGTCTCCTCCTTCTGCAATTGGTGCAAATATGACATCAGGAAGCTTTGGATGTGGACAGGTTGGGAATGGGGTAGAGATTGCTCCTTGTTCCCTGCTGGTGGCTTTGGTGGAAGGGAGCAGACCCTGCCCAGGGAAAGAGGGGAATGGCACCAGGGCAGTGCAATCCATTGTTATTCTTTAATTTTTGTGTTATTATTGCTCTCAATTTGGGAAAAACATTATTTTGGTGGTTTTTTTCTTTTGTTTTTCCACTGGCATGTAGGCGACAATGGGGACAAGGTCCTGCAGTGTCCCTGTGCTGTAGGGATTTAATCTCTGGGTGAAAAAGGAGCTGTCCAAAAATTATGGGTTTTAAAAGTATCTTCTATGGCTTAACTGAATGGGAGGTGGTGCAAAATTTAAGGAGGGGTTTCCCTGCTAGGTGTGAGTGGTGGGTGGAATTGGGGGCAATTGTTGGTAAACAAGAAAATGAAATAAAATTTGGGTTAAAGGAGATGCTGTAAAATGAGGAATGCTGGCTTTTTTTTTATGTATCCCTGTGAAGAGGAATTTAGAGCAGGTCAGAAGTGGATTCTCTGAGGGGCCAATTCCACCTCAAGGATGCTGGAAACACGTGAGGAGTTGAAGTGCATCTTCTCTTTCTGACTCCTTCACCAGCCACAGAGGTTTTATATTAAAACAACAACAGGAAAAAAAAAAAAACCCAAACACGTAACTGGAATTAGGCAGACGAGAGAATGCAAATTCATGGCACAGAAAAGAAAAGCAGAACATGAAAGAGAAAAACATCCTGATTGCTCGCAAGGGGAGGGATGGCTCAAGGGCTTTTTTTTTTTTAAATAGAAATATTATTGCAGTTTATTTCTATTCCTTTCAATGGGAGATGGAGGTTGGCTGATGTCCAGGCCAATGTGGGGTTTGTTTTATTTGTTTTATAGGGTGAGGCTGCTTAGCCCACCCTCTCTGCTCTGTGGCATCCTTCAGGCCCACTTGGGCAGCTCTTGGTGGATGGGCACAGGTCTGGAATTGTGGCCTGGATCCACCTTTCTCTGCTGGTTTTGGGCCATTCCACCTCCCCTCTCTCCCTGGAGATTTATTGTATTAAATTTTCAGGGTTTTTTTTTCCTAAAGGCTCGGAACAAAGGGAGATTTGCAGAAGATTTGTATGAGGCAAGGGCTCATATTTGGTCTATATTTCAGAGAGGTAAAATGAAATGCTGAACCTCCTGCAGGTAAACCTCTGGGAGTTCTCCAGGGTACCAGTGGCACATTTCTTCTGTGATCCTTCAGGAGGTTAAGGGTGAAGCTGGAGCTATATGAAGAACAGTTTGTTTGCTCTTTACAGAGGCAAAGACAGATGAAGTGGGTGAGCACAACTTGGGGGTCTTTGAGTCATTTCTCTTCCATGCTCAGCACGTGCCTGTCCTGCAGCCCTTGCTCAGGTCCCCTTCACTGTTTTCATGATGCTCTTGTGCTTCCCAGGCATTTCCCTGTCTGCAGATCAGGAAAACTTCCTAAAAGAATAATGAATGTTCTGGTGATGTGTGTATTCCGAATATTCCAAGTATAAACCCTTTGTGATTCTTTACTTTCAGATGTCTAAAAAGTGCAGGATAAATTAATTTTAGTGGACAAACTGCCCTTGAAAAAGTTAATTACTAGAAGAATTTTTTTGTTGCTTTTTTGTCTTATAAAACGCCACACAGAAAGATTAAACAACAGCCTCACTTTATATTTATGGGGTTTTTTTTCATCAAATATGCAACACAGTGGACAAGGATTTCATTAGCAGGTGCAGAGGACCAAAGAATCCTGGAATGTTTTGGGTGGGAAGGGGTGAAACTCATCCAGTGTCACCCCTGCCATGGGCAGGGACACCTCCCACTGTCCCAGGCTACTCCCAGCCCCAGTGTCCAACCTGGCCTTGGGCACTGCCAGGGATGGGACATGGTGGAAGATGCCTGAACCATCAGGATGAAATCTTTGTCCCCAGGTGAGGTTTCACAACAGCATCTCCCCAAAACTCCACCAGCCAAAAATCTTAAAATATTGCAGAACAGGAAATTTAAAAAAATCATAAAAATCAATTAGCATCACTAATTAACTATAATAATACCATTTAATTCTCTGCCTGGAAATACAGTGGCTTTGGCCCTTTGCCATGATAAAATCTGCCTATTGGAGTCTTTGATGTGGTCACACATCCATTCTGAGCCCTGACAATGATGAGCAGTTTTTAAACATTTAAGTGCTGTCGTTGTTTTGCTGAAGGCATTTTATTGCCTTGCTCGGGCAGTTAATATCTCACAGCAGCTGCTGCTGATGGCAGTGCTCTGGGTATTTAAAAAAGAAAGGGAGAAAAACACTGTAACTTCTATTTTATATTGTTGTATGTCACTGCTTGCTGTTGGAAGGCTTCAGAAGAAGTTGGACCCTCACCATAGAAGTATCCATATCAGTAATCGAATCTAATCCATATTTTGCCAAGTTTCCTGGGCTGTCACATCTGCCATCACCACCTGTGATAATTTTCCTCCTTTTATTTTTGTACTAAATAATCAATTACAATATTCTGCTTTTTTTTTTTTCCCCCTCCTCTACACACTGCTTTATTCCAACTGGCTCTGGTTAGGGGAATTTTTTTTTTTTAATGTCAGCGAGGAGGTGTGGGTAACTTTGTGCAGGTTTTTTGGGCACAGGAATGGGCATTGTGGAGTTCTGTGCTCCCCATTTCAGGACCTGCTCTCCATGAACATTAAAAACAGATGACCCCACGTGTGTAAATGAGGATTTACTGAGCAAAGTGATGTCAGAATTTGCAATTTTCTGTCACAAACCGAAGCCCTGGGTGTTGGTAACATGCAAGGAGCATCTTTGAAAGATCCAAACAAGGCTCAGCCTGACTTGCATATCTCGAGTTTTGTGGGAAAAGCCAAGAGGGAAACGTTTTGGTGGAAACTGAGCAAATTTGGTCAAAGGCAGAGAGAGGAGAGAGCTGTGGTGCTGCATTTTCCAGGTTAACTTCACAAAACAGCTGCACTTTGAAAAGCAGGGAATGTAACAAATGGTTTTATTGTTTAAAGAGCATTCCGGGTGTTCCAGGAGTGCCTGTGGGATGCGCCAGTGCTGCCTGGGTGATTTGGGGTGCTTATCACACGCTGAGCATCCCTTATCACACACTCAGTATCCCTTCAGTGGGTCCATACGGATGATTTAAGACCTGGTTTAGGGAGGCCTGAGCAGGGTTTTATCCTGAGCCCCTGCAGTAACCCCGGTGCCCTGGTTTGTCCCGTGGGGCTGTAGAACCAGCCTTATTTCCAGGGAAAAGGGAAAATATCAGCACTAGGGACTTTTAAAGGCAGAGCAGAGCAAAAAAAAAAGCAGGGATGGGAGTGAAGCAGCCATTAGCACTCCTGGGGTTTATGGCACTGCCGTCACAGCCCCCTCTTACAGGAATTTTTCAAAAATAGCCATCTTTTCATGTGCCATTGGTTGAGAGCTACTGGTGGGAGCGTGCTGGGGGATAAAAGGATGGTGCTAACCCAGCCTGTTGGTGAGAGAAGGCTTTTCTTGTCAGTTTTTGGGGCATTTACCCCAGCAATGTCTGGAAATCTCGTTTGCATCCCGTCAGCTCCCTCTCTGAGCTGCACTGACCCTCGTCAGCACCCACCAAAATTAAAAGGTGATATTTGCCCCCAAAGAGCTGCTGTGGCCCTTCAGCCTCGTTCAGGTAATTTATCAAACAGATGAACTCATGGCAGCTCAGCTGGATTTCCAACCAGATTTTATATTTTCCTTTTTAATTTTATTCTTAAGGTAAGAATATCCTAAGAATAAAATTCCTACTGTGCGTAGGAACCCGATGAAAAAAATGTGCACTTGCTGAGCTCCTTTTAGAGCCAGGTTTAACTTTCAGTGATGCTCTCTTTTTGCTATGAAAAGGGAATTTTATTGTTGTTCTTGGTCCAGTAAAATTCATTAGGATCTCTACTTATTTGCCTTTTGGAGAAGGTAACTGAAGAGGTACAAAAACTGGGCATTGTGGTAAATTTCTGATCACAGGAAACAGAAAAGCAGCCAGGAAATTATGTTTTGAAAAGGACAAACTTTAAAAATAAAAAGCCCAAAATGTGCCTCGGTTGAGCTTTTTAAAAATATGACACATCCCCTAAATATGTCACGTTTATTTTTATAATGCTATAAATAAAAAAGTTGAGTGAGAAAATAATCTCTGGGCTGTTCTTGGGAGCACAGCCCCTGCCAGGAAAGGTCTCTGTAAATAGCAGAGGTCAGAGCTGCTTGGGATCTCTCCCCCACCCCTCTGAAACCAAGGAACGCATCTTTGTGGACATTCCATAAAACATGGATAGCTATTCCTCCTTGGATTGTGAATCCCAGTGACCAGCAGATGCCAAACAGGTGCCAAAAAATTTAGGGGGGGAAGAAAATCTCTCCTTAGCTACTGTTTCTTAGTGCTGACTGAGTGCTCTGAGTATTTTGGCCTGGGAGTTTTCTGACAAAGACTTTTGGACCCAAACCCTGAAGTTTATTGAAGTGGGTTTTCCATGAGAAAAGGCCAGTTTGGGTCTATCTGTTTGAGATGAGGAGCACCAGGCAGTTCAGAGGACTCAGCTGTATTTTGTTTTCTCTGTGCTGATTTTTATTTATTTTTTTTCCCATGGGGATTTTACACCCAATAATCTTGGTGGTGGTTGCTGCTCAAAAGAGTTTGGTTTGAAATCTATTTTCCTGTGTGTAAAGAGATTTGCAAGGGATTTTTATTTCTTGCATGACCATGATTTAGGTGAGTTCTGGTTTAGATGCTGATGCTGCAGTAGGGGCAGCAGGAATGAAATGCTTTGGGAAGGGCAGAGATGGAAGGAAGTTCATCCTTTCCGGCTTCTCTGCTTTAGTTTTCATCTTTCAGCCATTTTAAGAGATTAATTTTAATTCATGCCCCTTCAGGGACAGCTGGGGATTGTCACAGGTTTGCTCTGGGACTGCCAGCACGCAGGGGATTATCCCAGCCCTGGAGCACCCACATGGCTCTGGGTGCTGGGAATGCCCTGGGTGCTCCCCGAGAGGCTGAGCAGCCCCCTCTGCTCTGCCCATGGAGAGGAAAGTGGTGTTTATTCCACAGAATTCTCATGGATGTGTTTTAATTTTCCAGTTCCACAGGGAAACATAAGGGTTAGACCTTTGGAGGAAGGGCTGTGAGGTTTAGTGCTGGCCTTGGCCATGGCTGGATTCCGTCTTTGGAGGTCTTTTCCAGCTGAGCCACTTGATTTTGAAAATAATTTAAAATTAGAGCAATACTTATGGGGAGAAGAGGGGATTGATGCTTTCAGGCACTGGATCCCCATCTTAGAGGCACAAAGGTGAGGCCAAACAATTTTAGCACAAGCAGCTCTCTGCTCTCCTGGGGTCCCAGCGTGGCTGGCAGGAAGGATGCTCCTCACGTATCGTGTGAGGAAAGGAATCTCAAATTGCTCCCCTGTTTTCTTGGGAAGTGCTTGGAGAAAGGTCTGAGGGCAGACTGGGGGCATATCACAGGCCCACTCCCAAACCCCACATTCCCCCATCACTGTCCTCTCTACCTGTGATTTTCCTTCTGAATAAATTTCTTTTACTATTTCACTTCCCGCACCTCCCCAAACCCAGACTTGACCTACTGTGTTTACTTCCATTGGAATAAAATAATTCCTTTTAGAATAAAATAATTCCTTTTAGTGCCTTTCACCCTGGCTAAACCTTCAGCTTTTCCCAAGTCCTTCAGCTCCTTAGGAAATTTCTTATCAATACAGGCTGGATATATGGAATCAGTGAGTGTTTTGTAGGAAATGTGAGACTCTGAGCTTATTTATAAATAATATAGGGAAGAGGGGGAGGATGAATGAGCTCCACTGATTCCGAAGAAAGAGGTGCTGGAGCACACAGAAATCTTCTCTAAAAGGCAATTTTTTGCTCTTTTGTGTTTCTAATTTTAAAAATAAGCTTTATTGCACCAAGTGACTGTGATCATCTCTTGCATGCTCATGGGAGAGAATCCTGCACGTGGTCCTTGCTCTTTGTTATCTTGAATTACACAAATGATTTTAAAACATATGTCAATAGGCTTTTGAGCAGGCAGATTCTGTTCTGATTAATTAATTATACAGTTTCTCAGCTTCAAATGAACTTTTTTAACGACAAGTATTCATGCTTTAATTTTTTGGGAGCTGTTTGTTTTTACACATCTGCATACTGCTTAGTTTGAACTTATTAATTAGAATAAATAAAAAATAAGGAAAGCAGCAGGTGTTCTCTTATGTCTTCTACAAAGAATCTTATTCTTTAAATTTCACCAGATTATTTTATTCCTGCTGCTTCGCGCTGCAGGTTTCACAACAGAAATATTTTCTTTTATTCACATGAGACTTTTTGGGGGTTTTTTGTTGGCAATTTGAAGGCTGTCATGGTTTGTGGAGAAGAAAACATTCTTATAATGTCTCCTTGCTGCTCCATGACTGATTTTACATGGACTTGGGAGTGAGTTTTAAATAAGTGGATTAGCCCATAGTATTCTGGGGAAGGTACAAAGGGAAATGTGTTTTTTTCCTCCCTATTTCACTTGCAGGGACCATGTTTGGGAGTGGTTGTTTGTATTAGGCTGGTTTTTTTTTTTTTTTTTTGGAGGAGAATGGGTGAATTATGTGTTTGTCTGTCACAATTTTTATTTTTAAAGCTGAAGGGCTCAATCTTGAATTTGTGAGAGCAAAGATGAGAGGTGATATTATTATTATTATTTTGTATTTATTGAATTTTAAGGAAGTTTTCTAAGGCTCTCCAGGACTCCAGAACCTGGGCCATGTGGAGTAGCCACTGTGACTGAGGAGAGCAGTGAGGATGGAGTTTGGGGGTGCAAGGAAATTCCCTATTTCTTGTCTCTGACCTCCTGGGGAAGAGAAATCCCTGGGTGGTACCTGAGAGAGAAAGCACAAAAAATCCAACCAAAGATATTAAATATCAATTTCCAGCCCATGAGTTATCACAACCTAAAAATGAGGAACATCCATATTTAAGTACTTGGGTGTGGGCTCAGGCTGTGGCCAGGGGTCACCTGCATAAAGTCATTCCCCCTGCCCCATTTTCATTTTCCTTTTCAATTTTTTAAACATAAATTTCAAATTGACAGATTAGAATTTCCAGCCAACAGAGTTAAAAAGGAAGAGTAGGCACCACCTTTTACTGCATCCTGCCTGAAAACTCTCCTCCTTTTTTTTTTTTTTTTTTAATTTTTTTTTTTATTGTTCTCCCTATTTTATTTTTAATTAAAAGCCAGCCCGGACGCGAGTGACTGGCGTGGAAAGCTAAAAAGCAACTTGAAAGTTTGGGGGAATTATTTCCACGCGGCTCAAACGCGAGGCGAGGATTAGAAACAGTTTAAAAGCTTTCCCATTCCAACGTTATCCATCAGAGGCCCCTTGGAATGCCCAGATGAATATGGGAGTGGACAAGGTTCTGGTTCCTTTCAGAGAGCTGCCTCGACCTTCTGGGTTTTTCCTCGGGCATTGATGTTTGGTGCATATGAAAGGATTTCTCCAGGGGTTTCTCCAAGGGTTTTGCGGGAAGTGAAGCAGATTGGGTGAAGTCAGAATACAGACTTAAGTTCTCTCTGTGTTTTTGGTGGGAGAGAACTGACTCCTGCATTATCTCACAAACACATAGGAAACATAAAAAGGGGAAATTATGCAGAAAAACATAAATTATGTAGATGCTGGAAAGCCTATGCAAAACATGATATGTGCACATAATAGCATATTTCCCTAGGGTCTAATTGCATCCTTTGGGTACCTTTTGAAGCATCTGAATATTCAGAAGAAAGCAAATTTATTGTAATTTACAAAATATCACAAAAAATAAGGTTGATACAATGATGGATGTTGTAATGGAAACTCACTCTTTGGTTGTTGTCTCAAAGTTGACCAAAGACTAAAATGTAATAAATTAGTGCAGCTGTTATGTGGGGGATAGAGCTGCTTCCCTCAGCCCATGAGCCCCTTTTCCTTGCAATCCTGGTGCTTTTCCAGATGTTTTTTCAGCAGGTCCTCTGCGCCAACCCGTGCGAGGGGAGCAGTGGGTGATAAAGTTTATTTTCTCCTCGGGAGCTGGGATTTAGTTGGGGAGGGGAGCTCAGTGACAGCCCCGTGGAGTGGCTCTAAGTGGACGTGGTGGGAGAGCTCTGGTGTCTGAAAGGATCCTCAGGAATTCTGGGCTCCCACCACCAAAATTTCTCTGAGCACACTGTCAGAGACTTCTCTGCATCAAGAAACAGGGGATGTGCAGATAATCCCAACACCCCTGGACCAGTTACAGCTGCCCTCAGCGATCCCTCTTGCATCCAAAGCTTTTGGGAAACCTGGGATCAGTCACCAAAATCTAAATTTATTCCTCTGTCTTTGAAATGGCTTCGCCGCTTTGAACTCCTGAGTCAGGAGGCGAAGGGAAACAACGGGAAAATCTTGCTGAGCCACGTTCTAACATTTTTCCAAAGGCAGGAGGTCATTGTAGCTCTTCTTTGGGAGCTGTTCCCTCATCAAAGGCTGAGTCAGATGCTCCAACCACCTCTCCCCGGGCTCCCCCTGCAAGGATTCTCATCAGCTCCTGGCAGAGCTGCTGGGGATTACGGAATGCTCCTCCTGCTGTGCCTCCATTGGATGGAGACTTGAAGAATTTCTTTGGATCACCGGGATTTCCATACAGTTGTTCGTATTTCAGGTCAGACAGGTGGAGGCTTTTGTTTGGAGAACAAACTCTTTGGAAGAGGGAGCTATCCATAGGTTTATGGGTTTTCTCAGGAAATACTGAAGGAGCATTTGCATTTTCCATCGGTGTTTGTGACTGATTGGTGTTGTCTCTGGGCAAGGTCCTGAGTAATGTCCTCTTGAGGTGACCCTGCTAGAGTGAAGGGTTGGGTTAGATGACCTTCAGTGGTTTTCCAACCTTAACCATTCCAGGATTCTGACACATTGTTATGATGGCACAAGAGAGAACATCAGATTCTGAACAGGTTTCACTGCACAAACCTTGCTCTGTTAGAAACACCTAAACTGGTCTTTTTGGCCTCAAAATTCTGAGTCCCAAACACAAACAGTGACAGAATGCTTGGGATCCAACACGTCTGCAGAGCCTGTTTGTGGGAATTTGGCTGCTGACCCTAAGGCAGAAAAATGTGGGGCCTCTGTGACAAGCAGGAAGCTGTGCTTGATTTAACAATCAGGATTTTAACCTTTGTCCTTGTTCAAAATATCCACACCCCCTGGAAAGAATGAGCAGGGAGCTTGAGGCTTCAGGTGATGGCATGGAAAAAGAATCCATGGAAGCAAGGTCTAGATCAGGAGGATATCGTGTAAAATCGGGGAAGTTTTTTGGTACATTACCCAAATTTCCTCCTTTCCTGGTTACTCAGATGATGGAAAGGGCTGTGTTTTATTCTTCTGATGTGTCATGTGATGTGTAGATCCTGATACTCTTCCTGCCTCCCAGGGAATCCTGGAAGTTTTTGGATGGGGTGGCTGGGATTTGCCATCTCTTATTTGTTTTCTTTCCTGTACAAACCAGTGAGGGCACCTTGGAGTGCTGTCACCCTGGGGTGTGTGGGTCCCATTCTGGTGGCACTTTTTTTTTTTTTGCACGGAAAGAACCCCAATCCCAATCCCTGCTCTGCCATTCCCTGCTTTGTCTTGCCTCGCTCTGGCATCCCCCGTATTCAAGGAATGTGTCCAAGCTTCCCCACGCCTGGAATTTAAATACATAAATGTCCTGCACAGATCTGTTGTTGGTTGGTAATGTATTGTCAGCTGTCCTGCCAGCCTTTTTATCTTCTGATTAGCTTTGAAATCATTGAAGCCGGTGAAGATTCGTTTGTTATCCCAGTCCTCCGAGGACCAGAAATCCAGTGATGGTGTGGATGTGCTCTGAGGCAAGTTCCCATTTGTAAGATGGATGATGATTGCTTGTCGATACTAAGAAAAAGAGCTTTGTCAAATCTGAAGTTGTCTCCTTTCTTAATGTAAAATATTATTTTTATTTTCATGCTCGGAGAAAATTGTAATGCTGCAAGCAGTAGGCAAAGGAAAAAACAACCACCACCCCAAAACCCAAGGTGACTCAGATGTTTGTTTATTTGTCTGCTTTTGAGGTGTGTAAGGTGTCATTTTTATTTTTTTTTTCAGAACAAAAGCTGTTGAGGGAAGGAAAACACTTCTTTTATGATAAGCTCGTGCAGGTTTATAGGAATTTTCTTTCTTTAATGAGTAAAGATGTAATCTTCCTCACTGCCTGCTTTCTCTAATCATCTCCCCGAGATGTTCTGGCTCCCGTGCTTTTAGCAGAGCACTCCAACATTTAATGGGATGTGGCTTAGTGTTGGAAAGACTTTGGGAACTGGGAACCTTGGTCACAACCTGCAGGTGCACACCCAGAGCCACCTGTGATTGCTGTGGATCTGTGCAGAGGAGTTTCCTTCAGAGCGTCCTGGGATGGGGTTAAAGCACAGCCAGGTCAGAAATGTGGGGTCTGCAGATATTCCAGAGAATCCCAGAATGGTTTGGGTTGGGAGGGACCCCAAAGCCCACCCAGTGCCCCCCCTGCCATGGCAGGGACACCTCCCACTGTCCCAGGCTGCTCCCAGCCCCAATGTCCAGCCTGGCCTTGGGCACTGCCAGGGATCCAGGGGCAGCCCCAGCTGCTCTGGGCACCCTATGCCAGGGCCTGGCCACCCTGCCAGGGAACAATTCCTGCCCAAGATCCCATCCAGCCCTGCCCTCTGCCACTGGGAAGCCATTCCCTGTATCCTGTTCCGCCATCCCTTGTCCCCAGTCCCTCTCCAGCTCTCTTGAAGCCCCTTTAGGCACAGGAAGTGCTCTACCCTGAGCCCTCTCTTCCCCAGCTGAGCACCCCCAGCTCGGCTCCATAACAAGCATTCCAGCCTTTGGAAAATCTTTGTGGCCTCCTCTGGGTTTGCTCCAGCAGCTCCACATCCTTCTGACGTTGTGGACCCCAGAGTTGGATCAGGAGGGCTCTCACCAGAGTGGTGTAGAGGGGAAAATCACTTTGAAGTAATTTCTTAAAAAAAACCCATTTAAATTCCTCAGAGTGAAGTTGACTGCTAAAAATGGGACTTGTCAAGACACATTTAGTGAGTCTTTGCTCAGAGCAGGGTCTTTTTGGTTCCCCCTCTGTGGCTCTGGGGGCATAATGGGGATTTGTACAGCTTCATTCCTGCCACCAATGGAGCTGTGCTTCCTTGGATGCTCAGTCCAAATGTCCTTGAGCTGGAGCCAGGATGCAGCCAGGCTGCAGTGGGAGATGGATTTGGTCCTCACGGAGCAGGTGATGCTTTGGTCTTCAGCTGCCTTTATGTGCCTGAGGGTGACAGTCTCCACATTAATCTGTGCTTTTCCCCTATTCCATCCAGCAGAAGAACTGAGCTGGGTGTGAAACCACACACTGCACCCCTGAAAATCCATGTTTTCCTGGAGGTCCTGGGAAGTGGGGACCCAGAGAGGGTAACTGCCCAGGTGAGCTCATACCCTTACACTGTGTCATGGTCTGACTTTGCCTCTATCACCCCCTGTTCCTTCCAGCCCTCCCCTCCTCTCCCTGGGTTTTTCCATGCCATAAAAACAGGAGCCAGGTTCTTTACGACCCAGCAGGAGCCAGGTCTTTCCGCTTGTTTGCTCTGCAAAGCCTTAACAGACTTTTGGCCACTGTGAAATAACTCAGACCAACCTGAGGCTGGCTCTGTGCAGCTCTTGCTCTGCGTTTCCCATTCCAAAACATCAGTGGGAGAATCTTTCTTCTCTAAATCCTCTAACAGGACAAGGAACAAAGTTTTTTTGTGTTTTCTTTTTTTCAAGAATTTGTAAGTTGTAGGGGCTGTGAATAGAGATTGGGGTTTAAAATGAAGAATCATTTGAGTAATGTGGGTTTTGTTTGTTTAAGAGGAAAAATACGCCTAAATCCTACTCCTTGGTCCCCTTTGACCTTTCCTCCCTGGGAGGGAATAGATAAGCAAATGGGAAAACTGGGGGTGTGGGAAGGAGGATAAGGAAGGTATTGGCTTTGAGCAAAACCCTTTCATAAGAGTCTGTGGATGTATTGTGAATGTATCTGTGAATATATTGGAATTATTAATATCTAAGTGATCTCATGGCTTCTTGGCAGCAGCACAGAACCCCTGGGACACCTCTGGAGCGAGTCAAAGGAAGCAGCAGTGGCTGTGAACGTATCAAGGGATGCCTTTGGCTCACTGGGCATCAGGTCTTTGGTGCCAAAGTGTTCTCTGTGGAGGGGCAGGAGCACAGGGGGTGAGCACAGAGCTGCCAGGGAGGTCAGGCTGGCTCTGTGCCCCAGGGAGCAGAGGCAGCAGAGGGAACACCGAGCACAGGGGCTAAAGCTCCTGCCTGGAAAAGCACATGGTCCCTCTGAACCCCTTCCAACGCTGCCGCCAGCCAAGGAGCCTCGGGTTTATGGTTTCACACATCTTCATTGCTGGGGATTTAAGTGGACCAGCAGCACTGCTGAGGATTAACCTGGAGTTAAAGGAGCATTTATGAGGTGGAAGGATATGGAGTGAAATACTCCTGGTTTCTCCAGGGGCTGGGTTAACAGCCTGTCCCTGCAGGCCTGGCACTCGTGCTCCGAGGGTGACAACAGCACCAGATCCCAGAAAAATTGTACAGCAGCTCTTCCCTTTGCTTGGACATCCCACAGCACTCGGTGAGGATCCTTAATCCAGGACATTTAGGGTGGCTCACCCAAAAAAGCAGGGCCCTGGGGTGACCTGCTCTGTGCTGGGAGGATGGGATGGTGCTGGGGCTGGGCTGTCCTGGAGGAGCTCCCTGGTGTCCAGGGCTCTGCTCTGTCCCTGTGCCCGTGGTGAGGCAGCCACGTGAGGGAACGAGGCACAATTCCAACCTGCTGAAAGGATGAAACCTTTCACTGATGGCCAAATGGTTCTGATGAGCAAATAGGGATTTTTTTATTTGCAAGGTGGAGGGAAAGGGTGTGAAATGCAGCCTTGTGATGTCTTCTACATGGATATAGACAACCAGCCTGATCAGACAAGCCTGGCAATATTTCTCCTAATGAAAAATCAGGGTTAACTTTGTTCAGTGCTGCCTTGTGGAGGAGAGGGAGCAGGGCAGGAAAATTAAACATGCAGGTAAGAATCCTATCCTGGATGCATCCACACTTGAAACTCATCACAACAAGGCACAGTGATTCCAACTGCATGAATTTCTATCTGTACTCCAAAGCAGCAGAACAGGGGAGCTTCTCATCAGTGACACATATTAGAGACTGAAAACAATCCCTGCCTATCTGCACAAGATTAATGCAAAGGAAAGCTCCCTCTCCAAGCCCACCACCCACACATCTGCTGACCACCCTCCCCTGCCCCAGCTCCACACGTGGTGAGAGGATGGAGATGATTAATCAGGGACTGCAGGAGATGCTGAATGTTTGTGGCCCTGCAGAGCCTGGGGTTGCTGCTGTCTGCAGAGAGGATTTGGGGGAAGGCTCTCCATTGCCAGAGAGGGATAGAAGATAAAGGACCCCGCCAAACTGGGGGAAAAAAAGGGTGTTTTTGTGAAACTCCTAGGATGTAAAAAAACCCAGTGCCTTTGCAGAGCTCTGCTCCCAGTATTATTCTTTGTGATTAGGCTAATGAGCCCTGACTCTTACAGGTACAGTGTGCTGTGATACCCACAGGGGTTGGGATCTTCATCACACAATTAGGTCTCTCCCTCTGTGCAGGCATTTGATAATAAATAATCAGTAGTCTTAATATGGTTTTGAAGCTGGTCAGGGCAGTCATTACCCTGCACATCTCCCAAGCCCAGCTAAAATTCACTTACTCAGACTTTTTTTGCAATGTCTCGCCTGGTAATGAATGTAAATGGTTTATTAAAGTAAATATTTTGATTTCTTGAATGCTTTTAGTTGATGGGGTTTTGTTTCTTTTTCAAGTGGAAAGAGGATAGCCATGCCTTGATGCAGGAAGATTGCCTTTATTTGGGTTCTTTGTGCCATGTTCTGCCATGGGCTATTGGCTCATGTCTGGCTGCGTTTGGTATTTGCCATGGGGAGGAGGACTTGGGGCTGTTGCCCCTTTCCCCACAGGGATGTGCAAAAAAAACCCCAAAAAGGCCCAAAGAGGAGCACAGCCATATCCTACATGGCAAAACCAAAATGCAAATCCTCCATATTTATTTCTGATGCTTTTTGAAGGTTTCCATGTGGTTTAGCAGCAGTTTGAGCGTGGCCTCTTGCTGTGCTGGACCCAGCTGGCCTGGCCTGCCTCATCCCAGTGATGTACAGTGCAGGGTGGTGGCCCCATAACCCACCCTGCCAAGCTCAGGAGGCATCTGGCCAGGTCTCAGCCCTGCAATATTCTTAATGATTTCTTACTCCCTCTTAAATTCGTAGAAAGCATTTCAAACCTCATCTGTCAGAAGCACCACCACTGCTCAGATAAGTGTTTTAATCTTATTTAATCACTTCTAGCTGCACATCTGGGGTGATTGAGAGTGGCCTCTTTGTGGCAGAGTGCTTGGGAGAAGGGATGAAAATCAAACTAAATGACAGTGTTGGCCAAAGCCTCGGACTGCCATGAAACCAGTTCCTGACTCCCAAAACTGATTTGCCAAGGATAAACTCCCTTTCAGTTGAAAAGCCAGGCTGAACAGATGTCTTGCACGGTGCCCTGTAAATAAACATCCCGGAGCTCTGGAGCTCACAACCAGCTACAGACTCCAAAAGCTGTTTCGAGATGTGACAAATGCTGGGTGTTCCCTCCCTGAGTTATAGCTGGCATCACACAGTTGGATTTGGGATATGGGAAACTTGGGCCCACTCTGGGTAAGAGGGGTCACTGTTCCCTTGTCAGGCAAAATGTGCAGCGTTCAAACCCTGCAACTTTGGGCATTTCAAACTGGTGCCTCAGTGAGGCACTTTGGCTCCTGGTTTGTCAGAAGAGAGGATTAATTTAGGAACCTATCGTGCACCACTAATTAAAAGCAGAGGCTGGGGGCAGTGGGGACACCTGTGGCTCGTCCCTGGAAGTGTTCAAGGCCAGGTTGGATGGGACTTGGAGTGACTTGGGACAGTGGAAGGTGTCCCTGCCCATGGCAAGGGAAGGGACTGGATGGGATTTAAGGTCCTTTCCAACCCAAACCATTCAGCGGCTTCTTGATTCTCTGACTCCTGTTATTGGTCCTTTCCTGGAGAGGAGCTGTTTTCTGGGTGAGGGGTGAAAAAAATGGGAATGGTAAGGAGAAGGGGTGTTTGGTGGCCTGCAGGATGGGCAGCAGTGCTTGCTGTGGGGCTGGGCAGTGGGGATGAACCTGTGCAGCAGGGGAATGAGGTGTAGCCATGCCTGGTGGCAGCCCCAGCAGTCAGAGCTGGTTTTCCTCCGTGTTCTCCTCTGGGCTCCCCTGGCCCAGTGTTATTTTCCCTTGTTTCCAACACTTCCCATTGGCCTGTGAGGGCTGTGCAGGGACTGGCAGGGCTGCAGTTGGGTATTGCTGAGTGCCTGTTCCACTGCCTATTGCCAATGCATCCCAGGTATCCTGCCAGGCTTGGATGAGAGGTGTTTGCCTGAAGCTCAATCTGCTCAAAGCAGAGGTTTTTAGGGTGATCTGAGAAGCAGAGCACAGCAGCAGCAGAGGTGGTGGCTGCTCTCCTTGCTGTGGACAGCATCCTCTCCCTGCTCCTGGGCCTCGGGGGAGTGGAGCTGGGACACAGGATGGGAGCAGACTCCAGGATTTCCTTCTGGCTGCAGCTTGCACTCAAAAGCACCTGGCAGTCGTGGTGCCAGCAAGACTTGACAAACTGATTTGCTGATTTGGGTGATGCTGCATAGCCAGGGCTCTCAGATCCCTCTTTCCCCCTTCCCTGCGTGTTACAAATTGCTCTAATGTCACATAGGGGATTGGGAAGGAAACTTGGGCTCCATTCATACCGGCATTGTTGCTAGGAAACCTCTCCCTTTGACAATGGAGGTTGAGCATGCCTGTATTTGCCTTTGGCTCTCGGAAGGACAAAATTCACCATGTGGCACTGGCGGGGGGAGGATGGGGAAAAAAAAAAAAAACAAACCCACAACAAAAATCAACATAAAAAACCCCCTGAAAATTACTTTAAAATTTTCCACTGTGCCAAATGATGCTCTGGATTGCAGATGCCAGTGCTTCTGCTTTTGTAGGGACACAGATGAGGCACAGCTCGACCCTTCCATGCTTCATGTGCTGGGAAGTCAGGCTGGATTCTTGGAGTGCCTTCTGCTACCTGAGCTGGCTGGGGCTGCTGTGCCATATGGGAGAGGGGCCCGAGTGCTTGCCCGTGGTTGCCACGCAGGGGGAGGCAGCCCCTGGCACCCACGGGGAGCACACGGCACACATTCCCTGGCTCAATCCCTGCTTGATTTACTGAGTTTTGTTTGGTGGGAGGGAGAGGCTCCATGATTCTCTCTGTCCCTCTCTTTTCTCTTTGAATTTCAAGATAGTAATTTGAAAAATATCCTATATTCCCACTGTGTGTATATGCGTGTGTTAGATTTGCATCGTGGGTGCTTTTGATAGGTTTGATGAAAGAAAAGAATATTTGGAAACTATTTTGTTTTCTTTCAAAGAACTGAGAGAACTGAAGTCTTAATTATCTGAAATCAGCATTCATATTTTTTAACACAAATTTGCATCCGTTTTTTCCCCTTTTTTTTCCTTTTTTTTTTTTCCTTTTTCTTCCCCTTTTTCCCCTTTTTTTTTCCTTTTTTTATTTTCTTTTATTTCTATTTTTTCCTGTCCTGGCTGCAAATCCTGCAGAGTGGAATTTTTTTTGCCCACAGTAGTTGCTGCCAAACACTTTGGATGAAGTGTTGCACATCAGTGTTGACCCCTGGTCAAGGCAGAAGGGGAAAGTCTGGTCTCATGGCCAGGAGATTACAATTACAGTGTTTAATGTTGCAATTTTGGCTGCAGAAGAGACAAATCTGTGCCTTGAGATGGAATACTGGGTGCAGAAAACATGGACTGTGCCCACACAGTCTCCAGTGCACTGTGGGAGCAAAAAGCTGATATATCGATCATTATACTAAAGAAGTCAGGGGTGCAATAAGCTAAAATAAGCTCAAGAAATGTACTAGTTCTAGTAAAAATCCTAATTTTCCATTTGCTGTCGACAGTAGGGTAACCTTTTATCGAATCAAATGTTCTGTGGGGGTTTTTTTTTTGAGGGGCTGGGTTTCCATTTTTCCCCCCTCGGTGCCTTTTGCAGTGATGGATAAAAGGCAGGAGCTGCTGCGAGGGCTCCCAGCTTTGTCCTCAGCTGACTCCATTGTCTGGGGGTCCTGCTGCTCCCTGTGCTGCTGATGCCATGTGCAGCCCGTACCAGGAGCTTTCCCAGGGCACAGGCACGGGAACAAAGCATCCCAGTGAATCCCAGGCCATGAAAGACAGCTCAGCATCAGGGCAGCACCTTCCCGAGCTGTGCTGGACCCTCTGCCTCCCTCCCCGGCGCTGCTCCGGGCACAACCCCTTTGTCCCTGGCCCTGCTGCCACTGCCTCCCCTGTAGGCACCTCATTACCCATCACACCACCTCCTCTCGTCCTATTAACTCCCCTCTTGGCTTTTCACACCCCTACTATCATGGCTATTTATCCCGTGCTAAATTATTTCTATTAAAGCAGCAGCTGGGTCCCTTCCTATGAGGTCTTGCAGAACTGTGTGAACCTCCAGAGCTGAAAGCAGGATTCCTGTCTCTGCTTTGGGGAGAAATTAAAGCTCAGTGAATTGGGTTGTCCAGCATCACTTTTGCAGTCTAGAGGGCTGAGATTTGCAGTGTCTCAGTGCTTTAGACCAGTGGCACCAGTGTCTTCCTGATGGGCCCACACACTTTTCTGAGTTTGCTGCAAAGGCTTCAGTGTGTGGAGCTCAGAGCAGCCCAGGACCTCCTTATTGCTCCTAGAGTATTATTATTATTATTATTATTATTATTATTATTATTATTATTATTATTATTATTATTATTATTATTATTATTATTATTATTATTATTATTATCTTCATATGATGCAGGTTTCCTTTTCCTGCCATGTGCTCCTAAAAGTCCAGGACAGAGGATTTATTTTCTTTATGACATTTGTCTCTCCTGGTTTTCAGTCAAGCATTTCCAACCCCTCCAGCCCTGTCCCTGCCCAGCCTTGCTCGGGGTGATTTTGAGGGGGCTCTGAACACAGAGAATTTCCTAAATTTACCATAATTAGCACCACTTTGGTGCTAAATGCCTCTTTTGCTGTTGTGCTCTGTGAATTCCCAGGTTGTTCCCACACCCTTCCCATGTCTGCTTTCTGCCCAGTGAGCAGCTACAGGTGTGCATCACAAAAGACAGATGGAAATGGGATTTTTGAGGAGGGTTGGGACAGTTCAATGTCCACAATGTACTTGTCTTGGATAAACTGGTGAATTTGCTTATTTTTCAGGCAGTTATTAGAGTTTTAGGGGGTGCTTTATCAGCCTTCATATCATTTATGAAGATCAGGAAGGACTCCTGACAATACTGGGGAGGGTTAAACTTTGGTTGCTCACATCAAGGGTATAAAAAATGTATAAAATCCCATTGTCTCTAAAACTAACACTTGACACATTCAATAGGGAGCATTATGGGTGATGCATTTTGAGGAGTAGGATCCTGACCTACATTTCCCCATTGGAACTTGCCCGTGGGTATTCCCACTCTGCCCTACCTTTAGGTTCAATATATTCCATTTCTTGGCGTCTGCTTTCAAGGTTTATGTAGACTTGAGTTTTATTTAATTAATATTTTAAGCCCGCACCTCTGCCTTGATGAGGAAATGCTCCTTTCCAAAAGCTGCAAATGGGCCACTTTTATTTGAAATTGCATCTGAACAAAGGGCTCAGCACAGATTTATCTCTTGGGTTTCCAAAGCTTTCTGTAGCTCTCCATCAACTTTGGAATAAAGGGTCTATCCATTAAATTTAATTAATCAAACTCTCCTGCCTATGGCAGCAGCTCCGTTGCCCTGCCTGCCCTTTCAGAGCATTTCCTCCTGAAACCAGTGAGATATTTACTTACATTTTAGCAACTCTTCGAAAATGGCCATTATCAGGATATATCATTATGGGTGAAGTATCCTGAGTTTAATCTGCCCGTTGAAATATACTTCATGTAACAACACAGTGTGTGCCCTGTAAATAACACGCTGCAGTTCAGGAAATGAAAGATGTTTTGAATAAATAAATAATGGCTTGCTGACTACTGAGGCTCCTGGCTTTGGTAATGCACTGTGGAAGAGAAAGTAAATAGAAATCTCCTTCTGGGCATTTCCAAACATCAAAATGCCCTCTGCATTTTGTTGTGGTTAAATACACAACCCCAGCAGAAGCCTTGAGCCCCCTGTTTGGGTGGCCTTGCAAATGAAAATCGCTGATTTTTCTGTAATCTGAGTTTCTGTGGGGGAGCAGAAGGTGTTGTGGGACGTAGGGGATTTTTTAATGAAAAACTCTGGCGATGCAAGGGAAGTGTCTAAAACCTCGTGGTGTCTGGTTTAATGACGACTGGGAGCACCTGAGGGAGGTGTGGTTTTTGGGGGGCTGTGGGTGAGCTTCGGTAGATGTTGTTTTCTGCTGGAATTTTAGATGCTGTGGTGAGCAGTGACCCCCTTGTGCTGTGCTGAGCCTTGGGACAGGGTGAACCTGACCCAGGGTCTAATCCAACCCTTGGATGTGCCAGGCTGCCTGAGGGAACAGGGAATCCTCAGGGGCAGGCGGGTGGTAGATCCAGCTCGTTGGCCATCCCTGCAAAACCATCTCAGAGTTCATCGTTAACTTGAGTTTCACCGGAAGAGTTGGATTTGTGGAAGGAAAAGCCTGGAAACAGCGATTCCTGGTGGGTTTGGGATGGCATTGAGTTCAGCTTGATGTGGCCAGCTCGGGTGGAGATCAGCATTAGCCATGAAGAAATACAACACCTCCCACCGAGACCGAGCAGAGACACGACCGGTTTGCAAATCCCGTTGCTGAATCATTTTCGGCAACTCTGGCTTAGGTAAAAGACAGAAATCTATCAAATGTTGTACAGATTAACTTATCACCCAGTTAAATGGGCTGTCAGTCTGGGCTGCCTGTGCTTGGCAGGGTGAATTCAAATGCATGCAAATTTCCCTGGTGGCTGACGAGCAACGATGGTGGAGCTGTCAACTGATGACATGTGAAAATACATTAACATTGTTTAAAATATATTTGAAAGGGATAGCTCATATTTTGATAACACTTTCACAGGCAAATGATTTGTATGAGATCTGAAACGCTGACCACATAATTTATGCCAGGAGGGTTTTTTTTTTTTTAATTTTTTTTTTTTTTAATAATAGCAACTCTTCAGATATGTTTTGTGCTTAGAGGAAGCCCCCAAACAATTAACAATTACCACACAAACCGGTTCGAGTCCCATGTGCCACCATTGTACGGAGTCACTGTTCCGGTAGCCTCACTTGTCACTTCCACTTGATCTTTCCAAAAGTGATTAGAAACTTCAAAAGAACCAATTACACAGGCCATTGTGTTAGAGACCTGCCACTTTTTTTTTTTTTTTTCAAAGCCTCGTGCTCCTCCCTGCACTTGGCCTCGCCGTCTTTAATTCCTCCTATTTGCAAGATGGATTTCTCCACTTAGTGGGGACGTCAGGAAGCAGAAATACTAAAAGCTCCACAGCGCTTTCACTCGTTCTTTCAGGGCTTAGTGACTTCCTAACCACCCCCTCCAGTAGGGTGCTGAGGAGCCACGTGGCTTGTGATGGTCACTCCCTGCGTCCCCAGTTCCACCAGTGCCCATTTGGACGAGTGGCCTTGAAAGGCAGGAGAAAGATGCAGCTTGCTGCAGGAAAAGGTCTCAGGATGTGAACAAGCGTTGACTGAGCTGTGTGATAAGAAAAACATCTGAAGCCTGTGATTCAGGATCCAGCCTTTAGTCTCGAATCTTCAGGGGTGAAAGGGGAGAACTTAGCACAGTCTAAAAACAGCAGATCTCACAGTTCAGCAGTCAACCATGGCGTCTGATACATGAAAAAAATTACTTATGCTGTCAGCTTCCATTATTTACATGATCTTTCTATGGTTGAGTCGTGGCTGTGGATGTGCAATTCAGCTAGAAAAATTGTGTATTTACACAGATGGGTGCTGGCATGTGACCAGGGCTCGAGCAAAACACATGGTTAGAGGTAGAAATCAAATACAGAGAGTGGTGAATCTGTTTTTGAGGGGTTTGGTTACAAGGTGCAAATGTTTGAAGGCATGAAGGGCTCTCTGGGAAATAGTGATTCTTAGGGA
Source organism: Rhipidura dahli (assembly GCA_013399225.1). Classification (NCBI taxonomy): domain Eukaryota; kingdom Metazoa; phylum Chordata; class Aves; order Passeriformes; family Rhipiduridae; genus Rhipidura; species Rhipidura dahli. The sequence continues at coordinate 318,148 of VXAC01000684.1, read as the reverse complement.
AAGGAAGGTGGTGTGGACAGGTTTGGGGGGTTTGTTCTCCTTGGCTTCCTGGGGTGTCCGCACTCTGTTCCAGACAGGGGCATCTCTGCCTCTGGTTCTATTTGGAAATTCCGAGCAAGGACAAACATGCTGAAAATGCAGTTAGAAAAGTCTGTCAGTAAGACTGAATAATAATAATAGTATCAACAACAACAACAACAACAACAACAATAATAATAATAACAACAATACTAGTGGAAGTTGACAGTAAGGGTGTAAATGTAGTGCCTGGGATGGCAGAGAAGAGACCTGGTGGTGCTCCTTCACAGAAGCATCTTCTGATGAGGGAGAGACAGAGGTCAGGACAGAGGTTCTTTCCTTTCTCTTTCCCTCCTTTCTGTGGACTGTACATGGGAACAAACTATTTCCACCACAGGCTGGATTAGACTATAATTACATCAGCAGGAATTTATCAGTAAACTTATTTTCTTTTGTGCCTCACAGTGGTGTGTTTGGTGCTCTGGGCACAACTGTTTGCCTTAGAAACCCCTCAGAGTGAAAACCTGGGATGAGATGCAATCCCCAACCTTTCCAGGGGCTGTAGGACTCTGTCATAAATCCCTCTCTGCATTTCTGGGATTTGCCTTTGGAACACCCCCACCTCTGAGTACAGATGGGCTGTAAAACACTTCAGCCTTGTGCTGACTCGGTTCCTGCTGGGGAGTTTGCAGAGAGGGAATCCTCAGCACTGGCACCCTGAACCTAGAGCAAGTGCAGGTGATGGGACAACTTTCCAGGCTTCAAACTGAACAGGAGGTGCTGCAACAAAGTCTTTGTAAAGTTTGGAATTTTCCTGGAATTATTTGGATATTGAGTAGTGAGGTGAGGTTTTTGTCAGTGGTGTGAGGTGACATCTTTCCTGAACTTTCAATTTAAATAGAAATCTCTGACCTGCTCTCGATCTCTGAAGTTCAAACACCGGCCATGTGCCAGGAGCACAGACCTCAGTGCTGCAGGGCACAGGTAATGGAGCAAAGAGGGATGAGAGGAGGGGAAAGAAGGAACAAGGGGACGGGGCCAGGCCAGCAGAGAGACCTCCAAGAAGGGCAACAGGTCCTCTGCTGACATTAGTGGCCTGTGGTGAATTTGGAACAACATGTATTTCACATTAAAACGTTATAAAATATTTGTAGGTGTGTTTGTGCCTTCCTTGAGGGTGTGACTCTTCCCCCTTAAGGAGGAGAAGCGTCCTCGTGGGTTGCCAGGTATTTAACACGTGGAAAATTGGTACATAAAATCCATTTAACTCGTTAGTGAATCAATTGACTCTCCCTCGGTGCTGGTGTGATGTGCAAGCCCTTTCCCAAATTGTTGTCTCCGCAGTTCTGCACAGCTTCCCTCTGCTGCTCCTAGCCTGGTTCTGCTCCGTTCAGTTGGATAAACCGGGGGGAAAAAAGAGACTTTTGCCCACATGGAGACACTGCCTTACGAGAAGGAAGGATAAAAGAAAATTCTAGTTGTTGTGCTCTTAAGGAAGGCCGTGAGCTCGGTTTTGCCCAGAGGGAATTCAGTCAGTAAATGTTCTTGTATTGAGGGCAAAGCCCCCACTTGTCTGTCCACCGTCACTTTTAACAATCCAGAGGCTTCTGATCACAGACGCGCTTTCCAGAAAGAGTTAAACAGCAGCACAAACCCCAGAAACTGAAGAAGGGAAAGGGAATGCTTCAGCTTGGAGCAGGGCAGCGCTGCCAGTACATCCCTTCCCGCTCGGGCCAGCCCTGCCAGGAGCAGTATTTAAGCAGGGAAGGCGAGTGACGGGAGGGCTGGAACCCAAAGCGGCCCCCGCCTCGCTCCGCGCACTCCTCTGGTCGCTTTTCCCGGTCCAAGGCCAGTTCCAGCCCTCTCCGGATAAAGCCCCCGTGTTTTGTGCAGCCGTTTTGGGTGTCGGGTCACGGTGCCGCAGTGCTTTTTATCGCTGTGCTTTTTATCGCTGTGCTTTTTATCGCTGTGCCCGCTTGCAGCCGCTGCCGACCGCGGGCGCTGCCGGCGCCGCCCGCTCCGCGCCCGCCGCGGGCTGCGCTGCTCCCGGCTGCCGGGGAATCGCTGCTGCCAGCAGGAATGGCCACTTTTCCTCCGGGGAAAACAGGCTTCTTGTGCTAAACCTATCTTCAAAGAGCTATCCGTGCTCCTGGGCTGTTTTCCCGTGGCTGTCCCCTCTCAGGAAGGAGGAACGCGCTGGGGCGGGTGGAGAGGAGGTGGCATCGCTCTGCCACGGGGCTCTGTGTGAAGGGGATTTTGTAGAAATCATCCTTTTTTTGCACCCATTCTGTCCCCAACACGGCTCCTGGCGAGGACGAGATGGTTCAGGTCGTGTTCACCATGAGCCTCGTGGAACTGTTAGAGCTGGAAGGGACCTCTGGTGATGGAGGCAGGGTCACCCAGAGCAGGTGACACAGGAAAGTGTCCAGGTGTGTTGGGAATGTCTGCAGAGAGGGACACCCCACAACTCTCAATCCTGCCCTGAGATTTGCATCCTCGACTCGAACTTTTTCAGTATCAGAACCCATCAACCCCTTTGTGGGGATGTCTCGCTGAAGTCTTGCAGCTTCGAGGACAAGTTGGGGTTTTTGCTGATCAGACTAGGTGCCTGGCACAGCAAAGCCTAGATCCTGTCTGAGATATTTCAAAGGAACCACTCATTTAAATTAGAATTTTAACTAAATTCTTTGGCCAGGTATGGGAGTTTTGTTATAATTGAGTTTTCCCCCTTTCCCCCCCCATTTTTCCCCCCTTCAAGGTGATTATAGATAATAAAGTAGGATGCAAAACTCTTCATTAAAAATGCATTTTGTAAAATTGAAACTTAAGTGTCAGGTTTTTCTAGCAGTCTGTCAAATACTTGACAATTAAAATAGCTGTTTTTAAAAATTTAATGAGACACAATAAGGACTAAATGCACAAGAAGCTTGCTCCTTCTTAGGATAAAGTAGAAACATAACAAGTCCATTATATTTCCTTACAAAAATGTCCCATTTGTAAAATATGCTATAATCTATTTTTAATTAAATTAGTATATGCAATTTATTACCTGAGCTATATTTATTAATATTTAATATTTAATTTCAAATTAATTATCCAAGTGAAAGAGGACTCGGCTGGGCTAGAGAGACTCACAGAACAGCAAGTGTCCTGCAGCAGCTGGGGGTAAACTTGGAATGTGCAGCTGTCCTGAGCTCTGTGGGAATGATGGAAAAAAAATATACATCAGAAGCTGTGGGTGCAGTCACCTTCTTGTGTGGAAGTGTGGAATCCCCGAGGAGATGAATGCCTGGTGTTCATATAGTCATAATTTTGGGAAGAATTTTCACTGAATTAATCAGAAGATGGATCAGGTTGGAAGGGACCTTTGGAGGCCATCGAGTCCAACCATGGCAGGGACACCTCCCACTGTCCCAGGCTGCTCCCAGCCCCAATGTCCAGCCTGGCCTTGGGCACTGCCAGGGATCCAGGGGCAGCCACAGCTGCTCTGGGCACCCTGTGCCAGGGCCTCAACACCCTCCCAGGGAAGGATTTTTTCCTAATATCCCATCTAAAGCTACTCTTAGTCTGAAGCTATTCCCTCTTGTCCTGTCACAAGATGCTCTTATAAAAAATCACCACACTGGGTCACATTTTCAAGGTTTTCTTCACATTAAAACAGGCAGAAAGTAGCAGTTATTATTTAGGACTGCCTGGAGACCCCAAGGTAGGGCTCTCTCTTCTGAAGGCATCTTTGGCTCTGTCCTGCCTCTGTTTTTCATGGCACATGATGACTTTTCTCACCCCTATTCCCCATTTCTTCCCTTGGACAATCTTCTACCACAAGGGGCTTCTGGTCTGGAGCCCTTCAGGGCAAGTCTCTTGAAGAACCCCTTATTTTTTCCTTTCAGTTTGCCACCTTTTGGTTTATGTACTTTGAGAACATGACTGAATAGATATCTTGCTCTCAGCCATATATAACCCGAAAAGAACTGCACCAGAGGGGAGCTGTGGAAGTACAATGGAATACTCTCTAATTTACCTGGATAATTTGCAGAGACTGCCAGTCCTCTGTTGGTTTAAGCCAAACTTCAGTGTGGGTTGTTGTTTTGTTCTCTTTTCCTCAGGAATATAATTTTATATTAATTACACTGGGATTATCTGGAAGCATGTGTAAATTCCACATGATTTGTTGAAAAAGGCGCCTTTCTGGGAAGGGAAAAGAGCAATCCACTGTGACAGAGCTCAGACAGTTGCAGTATTTTAATCAGCATGGGTGTGCAAAACCAAAACAAAAACCCTAGGAATAGTGATTTTCTACATACAATCTGTTTAGTTTGGGAAAACAAATGAAAGAGAGAAATAATTTAATGCTCAGTTGAATAATTGAACATCCTTCCTTCCCAGGATGCACAAGGTGGTTATACAAAAAACATTTATTAAACAAAAGTGACCATTAATAATCCAAAGTTGTTCCCTTTTTGGCTGATTTTCATGCAGCCCCATCCCCACCATAAAAGAGCTGTAAGAGGAAGCTTGTCTTTATTTATTAATTCAGACTGACTTCAGAAAGCGCTCCCCAAGCCACCAGTGATGGCTTCTGACAGGCTCCTAATCTTTGCCCGCTGCTGCAGGAGCCGCGTGGCAGCAGCTTCTCATTAGTCCTGGCACTCGGAACCGCAGCTCCGGGGGTTCTGTGTCCTCCACCCTCGGAGCCAGGCAGGCACAGGGACAGCCTGGGCTTCATCCTGGCCTCCTGGATGTCACCAATTGTCACAGAGGGCTGTCAGCACCGTGGCTGTGATGCCAGCATGATTTTTGTCTTTTCTTTTATACCCCTGTTAGACCTTTTTACAATTTCTGTATTCTTGGTGCTTTTTGCCTCCATTCTTGGGGGTTTTTTTGCCAGGCTGGGAGACTGAACATTTCAGCAGCTTCACAGTGAGGGATCAGTGTGCCCAGAGCCCAAGGGCCTCTCCAGAACACATTCTGTAACCTGAGACAGAAGCAGCCAGGGGAAGGGTCCTTGGGGAGGGGGCTCACTGGAGCCTCTCACTGGGGAATCTTTGATAGATCTGCTAATTAGTGACACCCACAATGTGATCCCAGATCTACTGTGGGTGGGCACTGCGGGGTGCAGGGAGGTGCATTCCACCTGGACGTGGTGTACCTGAGGATCCTTAAAATAAATCCCAAGGGAAAATCCCTTTTTCCCTTCTAACCATGTTTGACTCCTGATTTTAAGGCCAGGAAAAGGCATCAGCTGTGTCCAATGTCACGCACAGTGACCTCGGGGTGTTTTGGGTGTTGCAGGAGCTGTGCAGAGCCAGTGTTGGACACTGTGCTCTGATTGTCCAGAGAGGGGAGTGGAGAGAAGCTGGGTGTCCCCTCACTGGGGCTGGGGACAGACCTGTCCCTGCACAGCACAAGGGACAGAAATGTTATTAGAGGGGAATGGAATCCTGGAGGGGTTTGGGTTGGATGTGACTTTCAACATCATCTTGTTCCATCTGCTTCCACAGGCAGGGACACCTCCCACTGTCCCAGGCTGCTCCCAGCCCCAATGTCCAGCCTGGCCTTGGGCACTGCCAGGGATCCAGGGGCAGCCACAGCTGCTCTGGGCACCTGTGCCAGGGCCTG
>VXAC01000684.1:285011-307511 GCA_013399225.1 Rhipidura dahli | reverse complement strand
GGAGCCTCGAAATCTCCCTCTCCCGAGCTCCCCAAGGGTTTCTGCTGATTGATTTATTTTTTTTTCCTCCTCCTTTTTTTCCTCCTTGTTGCCCACTAAGCGATGCCTATAAGTGGCTGTGCCGTGGCGCCGGTGCGGGGCTCACTTGCTGCTCCCAGATAAGCGCGTTAATCCTTTGTCTTGTGCGGCGGGATAAGACACCAACCCTCGCAGCATTTGTTCGAGTTGCTTTCGCAGAGCTGCTGCAGAGCTCTCAGAGCGTCGGGTCTTTGGCCCATTGCCCCCGCTAGGCTGCTCCCTTAATGGATTAGCTGGACTTCAAGGAAAATCCCGCTTTAACAATAGCGGGGAATCGTGTGGTCCTCGGTCTACCTAAGGAGAGGTGCCAGCGGTACTTTCTGCTACCAGCAAATCTGCTCAGGCTCTTTGATCCGATTTCTCTCCTCTTGATTTTGATATCTCTACGAGAGCCATTGCAGATGGGAAAGGGAGGGAAAAAACCAAACCCCAAACGCACCAGCCAAGTCACCCTCAGTTTTTGTTCTTTTTTTTATTTTTTTTTTCCCAGCTTTCCCCTCTTTTCTTTTCCCCCCTCCCTCCCTTGAGCCACTGAGGCGGCCTCATGGAAGAGAAACTAAATCGCTCTCCTTTTGCTTTGGGCTGTTTTTCATCACTTCTTCTGTGCTTCCTGACCCCAAAAAAGCAGGCTTAAGTTGCTACATTCCTCCTCCTTCACCATAGCCAGTTCTCCTCATTTCAGCAGATGTGCCAAAGGTACTCTGCTCTCCCTCGAGCATAACTTCAAATTTTGGCAAATGCAAAGCTTGGACATAGTCCAGGAAAATGTTTTTGTCTTGGAAAAGTGTTTTTGTTTTGTTTTGTCAAAAAAAAAAAAAAAAGAAAGAGGAATTTATTTGAGCTTGAAATGTTGTTTGAAACATATTGCGAAAACTCTCAGAAATCCAGAGCTTTCTTAATTTTTCAAGGGAGCTCTCAGTGAGCTCCAGATGTTTTGCCACTGACCATCAGCTCTGGAAATGGGTAGCCAAGCAGGGAAATTATCATTCCTCTCAGCCTTATGTATACCAGAAGGCACAAGCAGTGACACTGAAAAAATGTCAATTAACCTGCACTGTTGGTAACCTCAGAGGCTTCTTTTTACCTGGAAACGTTTTTTTTTTTGGTGGAAAAATTTCCATATGTGTGCGTGTACGAGTCTGGGTGCTCACACGAGCAAAGCCATGGATGTGATGCTGGAAATCCTGCTGCCTTTGGTCAGCTTTGGAGGGAACTAATGCCCAGCTGTGCTCACAGACAGGAGAATTCAGCAGGGCTAACACACATAAAAGCAGACACGAGATCCTTCATGTCTCAGACCAAGCAGCAGGCGTGCTTTGGGTCTTGCAAAAAAAAAATACTGGATTGATGTGAAGCTCTGTGATGGTGAAAATATGTGGGATTTCTGCCACCTGCCCTTTGCATCCATCCTGTATCCTTCTCAAGTCAGCTCATAACCAATTCTTCCCGAGCTTCCAGCTGCTTGGCATTTCTTGTGTAAAATAATTAATGATTATAGGGAATGGAGAGATCAGCTTAGGGATAGTCAAGCCTGGTCTTGGGCATTTGTATACTGGCACTTGTGTGCAGTCAGGGCTCAGCAGCAGCGTCAAAGGGGGAAAGGGTGAATTTTATTGAGAAATATCAGGAAAAATTATTTTTAAAAGATCTATAGGATATATACACCTGAAGGTATAGAAAGAGGCTATAAGGAGGGTCAAAGGTGGCTCCTGCACTGGGACAGGACACGAGAAAATGTTGGGACTAAAAGCTGGACCAAAAGTTGTCAGGCAGGACAGTTTGTTATTCAAATCTCCGGGAACAGAGAGCACAGCTGTAGGAAACTTGCTCCCAGCTCCAGCTTGTCCAATCCTCCCTGGGTGTGGTCTCTGGGAGCTGAGATGGACCTTTGGACCAGTTCAGGATGGCCAATCCCATGGGATCCTTGTGCAATTGTGTTTAGTTCTAGAATCACAGAATTGGTTAGGTTGGAGAAGCCCTCTAAGGTCACTGAGTCCAGCTGTTATCCCAGCACTGCCAGCTCCATCACTGAACTGTGTCCCCATGTGCTTCAGTTCCCAACAAATGCCCAAGTGGAGGTAAATAAAAACACAAAAAAAGGGAAACTGGTGTATTTGGGACAGCATTTCATGCACTGATGTTTTGAGACCTTAGAAAGCCATGTTGTCTGCCCTGGAAATGCCCATTCCCTGAGCTCCATGCCCCAGTAAGATCCCAAACATTGCTTCCTCCACCATCAGGGTAAGCTGGGAGGAAGCAGCGGGTTCATCCCTGGTTTTAGAGCTTGTAGTACCAACCAGGAGTGCTGCTGAGGGGCTGACCAGAACAGTCTGCTGCATCTGCCTGGTTCCAAACTTGTGGTGCCCTCATATGGCTTTGAGAGTGATGTCCCTGGGATGGTGACTCTGCTCTGACAGACTGGCGTCGCTGGTTTTGACTCATTTTAGGTCACTATCCAAAATTTATGGCACAGGAAAAGTGGGCAGGGGCTGGTTCAGTATGCTGTTGAGTTTTTCATGCTCTGGGTTCAATGAGCGGATGTTTCCCAGGAAAACATTTCCATCAAAAAGCACCCATCATCCTCACATTTTACACCAAAGACAAGGTTTGGGAAAAGCTCTTCTCTAAATTATGTGAATTTAATTGTACTAAAATGAGCAGAAATACTGATGACAGTGGTTCCTCCATTGCACTTTGTGCCTCAGTCCCAAGTCCCTGACTTGTGACTGATTATGGAAAGGATATTTTGAAGTGCAGGAGCCCTGGACAGAGCCCCCACCTGCAGGGATAACAGGACAGGGGGCATCAAGACAACTGTGTGGAATTGGAAAGATGAGCCCCAGCCCACAGGACTGTGTTGGAAGGTAGCACACAGATATATCACAATTACACTTCTCCGAGACTGGAAATGCTGGGTAATTGTCTTTCCCTGCCAGTGTGCCCAGGGCGCTTTACAACAATAAATTTCACCAGGAGTGCTGAAGAACAGAAAGCACAATAACGGGAAACCTGCTGCTCCAGGAATGCAAGGAAACGAAGCTTTCGTGGAAAAACCAGGCTCTGTGTGTGTGCAGGGTGGTGGAGCCAAGGTTGCTGCCTCGAGGCTGGAGCTCCTGGCAGTGGGTATGGACGGGGAGAGGAGGCACTGCCAGCCCCCAGCCCTCTGGAGCACTGCCCACCCTGCCTCTGCAAAGTGGGAAAGCTCGGGGCTGAACATTGATTTAGGGCAAGGACAAAGTTCTCTTTGCAGCCAAAACAAAATTGTGTGCCAATCAAAAAGGTGTGAGACAGGCTGTTGTTGACCTCTAGGGAGTATCAGAGGACAAAAATCCTTGGAATGAAATTCAGAAAACAGCCCCCAGGGAAGCCGAGTGCTGCTGGAAGTGCTGCAGCACCGCGGTGCCAGGACCTCTGAGCATCCACACAGCCCTCCCCGGAAAGACACCTCTAATATTCCATCCCAGGGCTAGAAAACATCTTCATCTTGCTTCCTAAAAGGCAGCATGGGTAGGGATTTAAGAGAGTTGGTGCCTGGATCATTGCAGACCCTCCTTTAGGGTCTGGGGAAATCCACCTCCAGCCCTGCATGGGAGAGGAGAAGTCCTTTCTCTCCTCTCTCCTCTTTGCTCACTCTCTTCTCCCCCCTTTCCTCTCTCCTCTCTGCAGTGGGTGGTGAGTGCAGATCCTTCCAGCAGGTGTCTGTTGTTTTTGAGGTATGTCCTACAGCAGGACCTTGATCTCACTGGGGCCTTAATAATAGCAAGATACAAAAATAATCAGAATATATTCAAAAGTGGACAGGAGAGGGTATTTGGCTCGTTTGCAATGGCCATTAGATAGCTGATACTTGCTGTGTTTGCTCTCTATGCTTCAGAGCCATCCATAATTAGAACATATTTTTGTAACCCTATCTTGGAGGAGATTTGATTTTTAGGAAGGAAAAATGTCATTAAATCATTATTATTCATGTGACAAATCCTGAAGGGTAAATTTTTTTTAAACACCACCTCTATCAGTCTCTCCCATGTCACCTAACTTTTATGCAATAACACTGTTCCCTTAGAGATACCGTATAAAATATCTCTCACTTCCCAATATTATTCATAGAATTCCCATTATAGAACATTGAAAACCCAGATTAGAAGAGTACAAGAATATTTTATGACCAGTTTGAAAATGCTGTTACTGCTGCAATAAATTAAGAAGTTAAATTACTCCCACATTGAGTATTGATATACTGTGCATGGCAGAAAAATTCCTTTGAAATATACTGTACAATACATATAGAGAAATTCCAGCCCCTTTGATGGCTGCCAGCAAAGGGGGTTGTGAGGACTTGGGGGTGGGGGATTGAGTTGCCAAGTCTGGTTTTTAAAGCAACGAGCTGAGCAAAGGCAAAATCAGAACAGCAAAATTTTATGTGGATAATTGGGAATATTGGGATGTTGCATTTAATGGCCAAGTCACTCATTCTTCTCACATTCTTTGTGAACTCTATACGCTGGATATTTCCTGGGCCAGCAGACCCAATTTCCCATAATATTATTTTCTTTTGCTTATATCTTTGTGGATATTTATTTGTGGCCTTTACCTGACCACTGCGAATGTGTGATGTGTATAAGCCTCTTTTATATTAGTTTTGTTTTTTTTTTTTGGCTGAGTGGTCATTCAAACTGATATCTTCGACTGCCAAGGGAAAAGCAGAAAAAAATTAGGCATGTTGGATCCAAGCTGGCTGATGGGATATAATTGCTTTTAGATATAAAGATACTCAACTAATTAATTAAATCAACTTTTAAGCTTTATTTCTAGTTGTTTGCGTTATTGGAGTGGTGTAAAGCCACTGGGATGTGCCAGATAATTTTGAGATGCAGGAATTTATGTGCACAAATTGTCTTTTTTTTCTGCTTACGCAGCTTCAGTTGTGAAGTGTTGTGCAGGGAGCTGCACTTACACAAAGTGGTTGTCACAACTTCAGGTAAGAGCTGAGCTTTCCCATTTATTTCCCTGTGTTGTCTGCTGGGCAAAAAACCCCCCATTTTATTAAGGAAAATAATTGGAGAGATTTGCCTGCTAGACCATATTGGCAGCCAAACCACCTATTTTGCAAAAAAAAGAATGTAACAAAAGAGCCCTTTTGCACATTTTGCAGAGGAATCCAAAGAGCTGCTGCAGCACCGGCAGCGTAAGCAGCTTATTGGGGTTTGCCAAGAACCCAGCAAATCCAGGCCTTGAGTTTACAGTAATAATTACAGTGTACTCTGCTGATTGCAATATTCTGGGCCAACAGGGCCTGTTTAACTAAGCTGGCCCTGGAATCGAGTACCTACAAGTAATGTGATCTATTTATTAACGAGCGCTTTTTACGGGAGCGTCCATTCTGAGCTCCCTCATTATTCCACAAATGGGGAATGGGCTTTCAGCAGGAGTCATTTATACAAAACGGAGCAGAGGAGTTATTTAAGAACAACGCAAACCTCAATTAAGCCCCGGTGTGTGTTTTTAAAGGTTATTCTTGGAGGATTTCCCCTCCCAAGGAAAGCGAGGCAATGAAGGGTGGAAGCCGAGCAGAATGTTTTTCCCTAGATGCGCCAAAAAATTCACTCAAAGATCAGCAGCAGCTTTCTGTAAATCCCCAAGCTTAGGCGTGCTTGTCGGACCCTTGGCTATTCCATGGAGTTGGTTATTCTCAGATTAAGCCCAGCCCAGCCAGGGAACTGCTCAAACCCACGCAGATCCGGCGCCGATCCGCAGCCCGAGAGCCCGCCGGCGCTGCCCACGGCGCCTCATCCCCGTGTATAATCATGTAGCAGATCATGTATTCATTTGTGTTATTAAATAAAGACTAACAGAGTTGTAGACCCAGCCGAGCAGAAGGGATGCTCAGAGGATCATGGGTTCCCGGCATGCCCCGCTCCCCTTGGAAAGGCGCTGACTCACTCCCCGAGCAATCAGCGTTGTGTGCCATTACAAATGGGCTGGTTAATAGGCCTGCATCCATTATCATTAGTGCATCTCAGCACGCAGGTACATGATGGGGCCTGCCAGCGCATTTGCTCCAGCTCACTGAGCCAGGGGCCATGCTCCATTGCACATGAGGATGAGGAACACCTGCTCCAGGGTTTTTCGGCAGACCGGAGTCATCCTTCACATCTCATGCAACACTTGTTCTGTCAGAATGCAATGCTGGCACCGGCCGGAGCGGGGCTGTGCCAGGCGTCCGACTAAAGATTAGACACTTCCCTGTGGTCTCCTGCTCAAGTTCAGCTTTGAAATTATGGGGTTTTTTTTTTCTTTCAAAGAAAGCTTTTAAAAATTTATCAAGTTCGTATTAGGCATTCAGTCATTATGTTAAGGGTTTAAAAATAAGAGTGAAAAAAAAGAGAAAGTTTGCTTCAGAAATTAACTTTTTCTTTTTGGCAATTATAATGGCAGTATAAAATATTTATTGAGTCTGATAATTTTATTCACAGTGCTGAGTGTTGGCTGTTTGGATACGTTTTTTGAGAGAGGTTTTATTTTTGGAAAATTGATTTTTTTTCCCTCCCTATTTTTCTTTCTGGCCTCCTGCAACTGTTCCCAGTGTTTGTGGGATTTTCTTTTTAATTGTCTGTATCAGGTGACCCGAGATGTGATACTGGACACTAACCAAAAGGGGGAAAATATGACAAAATATTGCCTTCTCCAGGCACGTGTCTTTCCATGCAGAGGCCTCTGTTCTGGCTGCCCTCCAGAGCCAGGACAAAGGCTTTCCTCATCCTGCTCCAAAAGGCACAACACTCGCTGCCAGCCCCAGGCTTGCTTGTTTGAGGCACTGGAAACCAAAATGAAGGGAGAAAAACAGCTGGAATTTGAAGAAGCAGCTCTTGAGGTTTGTAATTTACCCTGAAGGGCACAGTGAAGGTGGCAGCGTGTCCTTCTTGTCTCCCTGTCCTATGTAATGGGGATTTTATGGGCACTGCTGGCTGCCAAAGCTTCTCTGTCCTCAAAACAGAATCCTGTGAGTGTGACCAGCTGGGAGAGGTTGTCGGGCTCGTGCACATCCCCTCATCCCAGTGGACCACTTCCTACTGGGAAGAATCCTCTGAATCACTCCCTGGGGAAGGCACTTGATGTCCTCTAGGGCCTCTTCCCTGGGGAATGAGGAATCACCTTCTGAATCAAGGCTGGAGCTGAGCTGGGGCAGGGGGACATTCCCAGCCACATCCTGCCCCTGGCAAAAATGCATCACCAACATCCCCTCCTTGGCCGGAGCCCTCTTTGTCTCCCAGGAAAGCAGAAGGAATGGGAGCTGCTGCTTCTCCAAAATCCAGGTAAGAAAATCTGCCTCTGGACTTGGAACAATTCTTTAACTAAGGAATTCCTGTTTGCTTTTCATGCTTTTTTTTTTTTTTTCCCAAGGGTTATTCTTTCTCCACCTTCCCCAGTCCTCCCATCCATGCTGAAAAGGCTTTCAGTTCTGCTTCCAGAGCCTCCAAGAAAATGACAACTGTTCCAGTGGGAAGCCTCATCTGGTGGAATCCAGGTTTCCAGAGCAATGAAATTATGCTGGGAGTTATGGATCTGCTGGTTTGGTGCTCTGCCAGGAAAGAGGAGTCCTCAGTTTGCACTTTAGGATCCCAAGCCTTATCAAAAGAAGGCACTAAAAGAAATGCTTCCCAGGATCCATCCTTTTAACCCTTATGAGCTTTGATGCTCAAATGGAATCTTGGACTCTTGTTCCTCAAGGTGCTCCTTGGTCCCTCTTGGGTTTGGGTTCCTTTTTTCTGATTTGATGAAACAAGAATGCTGCAGGAAGCGCTGATGTGAATGTGGGTTAGAGATTCATGCTCAGCTTCTGAGGTTTTCTATATTTTCCATATTATTACAAAGAACTATTCTTGTTTCTTCTTTTATTCTGGTTACTTCAGAAGGTGTTTAGGGCTGTGCTCACCAAATGCCCTTGGATTGCTGCTAGAGATGTCCCTGCCTTCCCCAGGGGATCGTGGGCTGGCCACTGATAACTCAGTATCAGACACAGAACAAAGTTGAAAAGTTTCATATCACTCTGTGTAAATTTTAAGGGAGACAGAGATTAAAAAACTTCATCTTTTGAAATGCAGTTGTGACATTTTTTGATCTGTGACATTGCTCAGCAAACCCAAAAAGGAAAGAGTTGTCCTGTGAGGTGGGAGGGATCATCCACCCACCCAGGGCTGTTGGGAAGTGGTGGGATCTGCAATGGGAGCTGAGGAAAAGTATGAAAAGAGACCAAATACAGAGAAATCTGACACATTGTAATGGGAAATTTGGGAAGCAAAATACTTCCAGTTGCATTTAACAGACACTTAAATTAGAATTTACCCTTTTCCTTTTTTAAGGCGTATTTCCAGGTCTGTGCCTTGTGAGGGATTTGGTTTTGATGGGGTTTTTGCTCATGTACTGTAAATGCCTTAATTTTAATTTCTATCCATCCACTGAGAGCCGCTCAAAGTTGATGTTGCTGCAACACTGGAAAAAAAAGAGGTGCTGGGAAGGCCAATTTTCCACTCATCCAGGTCTAAAATCCTGAGGAAAAGCTGTTCAGAGCTTGGTGACAGCAAGGCAGAATAAGGATGTGTATGGTCGATGCAGGCCAGATATGGGGATATTTCAATTAGAAATGAGTGGGAAAATTAGGGTTTGGGTTGGACTCTTCAAGGAGTAACTCGAGAAGAACGTCTGGAAGACTCTAGAGGAAGATCCCAATCCCTTGGGATCAATCTGTAAGTCTGGGTTTGGGAAAAGACAGTCAGACAATGAGAGACAAGCCCGATAATTGTCTGGGGGTGCTAAAAATTCTTGGTTTTCTTCTGTCACAACAGAAATAAACAACATCTTCCTTTTTTTCCCCCCCCCATTCCATAGGGAGGGCTGGATACCTACTGGGACTTTTGTCACACACTGCAGGGAAGAGCTCCAGAGGGATGCATGGAATATTGTTATTGGCTTGGAGTGCAGTGATGCACCCTTGCTGCTCGGGGAGTTTCTTACACAGCCTCCCAAACTCCAGGTGTAGCCACCACTCTGGGCCTCAGCATCCTTAAAAACATCACCTTTCAAAGTTAATTTTGCAATGTAAACAATAAATATTTAAAATATATCAGATATCAACATTTTTTAAGCATAGCCTTGAAGCTCAGGCTGTGTTTACATGCTTTGCTGACTGAACAGACCTCAGCATGTGTTTTTAAAATCCCAGTCCCATCAGGGTCTCAAGCAAACAACACCTCTACCCAACTTTCATATACTTTAAATACATGGGTGCTGCTGGATTTAGCTGTTAACTGGAGAAAGTGTTGAATGTAATTTGGAAATTCCAAGTTTATGCAATTCCTTACCTCGTTTCTTGCGTTGTGCTGCAGCCTTGCCCTGTGATGACCCATCCCTTCATCCCAGTGATGGGATGGCTGCATCCAGATGTGCCAGGGAGCCCTGAGCCCACGATGTGACAGCCCAACCCATGTCTCTGGAGGTGAGAGGCTCATGCATTAACCCACTTGTGCTGCTACATATTTAAAGCAGGTTTTTAATACTGAAAAGAAGAAAATCATCCTATATTTGGGAAAAAAAAAAAAAACCCAATTAAAGCATCAAGGATTGAAATAGATGGTGCTGACAGAAATTCAAACACCAAGAGAAGCTGGATTGGGCATATTCTGATTTATTTTGGGGTGGGGCTGTTTTGAGGTGCTGGGAGTTGGATGCCAGGGCACTGCTACCCCACTCCCAGTGCAAGAACATGACATATTCCCATCCCCAAAAAGCCACACCAAGGGTTTGGCTGAGGGAACACGTTGTATATGATATTTGGCTGGTTAACCACTGGTTCCTCAGCCATTTTCCTGCACTTTCTCTCCTCCCTCCCCCACAATTAGGTGGTTTAAGTACAGACTGCAATATTTAATACCAGATTTCAGTGTTCTGTTCTGATTTTTCTTTCACCTGTGGCTGGACACTGTGATGCTGAAATCTGGGGAGGGGATCAGTGGGCTCTTTTCCCAGTTGTGGAGCAGGCTGGGATGCACCACCACCTCCTGTCCATGGCTTGACCAGCTCACCTGGTGCTGCCTCACTTTTCCCCAAGGGAATTTTCCCTGTGCCAGTGCAGAGCCCTGGTTTTGTGAAGCACATGGGTGGAGACAGGTCTGAGACAAGGAAACTCTTATTTGTGCATGTGGCCTCATCAGGATTCATGTCAAAGTCTCTGGAGATGCCCTCCAGCTTCCTTAAATTTCATATTTTTATAATGAAGATAATTTTGAGTTTTACAAGCTCAAAAATGTCTAAAACTAATAAACATTTTATACACGTGTCAAAAGATGCTTAAAAAGCAGCCAAACCATGGATTTTTTAACAACTGAGGCGGGATAACAACGAAAAAACCACAACACACTCCTTGTTTGCCAAGTTCCTGCAGCCTGAGCAAATTTTTAGAGATGAGTTACAAACCCCAGATTACTGGAGCTTTAATGGAAGTGCTGACACTTCCTAAAGCTGGAGTAGCCCTACAACAACCCCACATCCCACTGCTGACCCCATCCCTCCTTCCCAGGGTGGGAATAATGCAGCACTTGAGGGAATTTAAGGCCTGGGGGGTGCTCCCGAGTGTTCTGGCCCTCCTTTCTTCTGCGAGCTTGCAGGGAAAGGATTTGGCAGGAGGATTTGGCAGCCTGGCAGCTCGTGGGGAAACAAAAAGAGCAGCTATCAGTGAAAAACTGAGCAGCCTCGGTGGCTGGTGGCCACCCAGCCCCGCTGGCCCCCGCTTCAAACACACAGCCCTGGGTTTATGGTGGGGCTTAGGAGGAAAGGCTCTTACAGCCACCATCCAAGGGCTGTACTTATCTCCCGTTGGAAACGACACTTATTGATTCTCTGATGGTTTTTAGGGAGGTGTTTGCATCAAATGCATGGAGGGGTTTGGTTTCCTGGTGTTCTTTCGTGCTGAAAAGATGGATTTGGGGTCGTGTGGCTGTTCAGACGTGCAGCTCCTCCTGCAAGATGTATGTGGGGATGTAGAGCAGCACATAAGCTAAGCCTGGCTGGTACACAGCAGCTGGCTCGCTTTTATCACCAGCTTTGCCATAAAACATCCCATTTTAATAATCAAATTAGAGCCAAGGCAAACCTGTACAGGTGAGAGGAAATCTGTGAGCGTGATCAAAACCACATTTCTGATTCAGGACGAAATCGCAGGCTACAGGGAGGTACATCTGTAAATTATACAGGAAGCTTTCTTCAACAACTGATTCACCCTGACAGTTTTACTGGAGTATATGAAAATTAGTATTAAAGATGTGATATGTAGGCTTCTTTCCAGGAATTCCAATCTGGTTTCAATAAAATGAAAACACTGATTGGAAGTGAAGTTGCCTTCCGGTTTTGCCTTTGGCTATTATGTGTTCATTCGTGAAATGACTGAATTCCACAACTACTTTTAATATTCACCTTTTGAGTTCATCTCCCATACTGGACACATTGGAATGATTAAAATAGCACCGACTCCTGAAGCCGGATTCTCTTTAATTTGAAACAGCCTGGGTGCTGGGGACGAAAAAATATTAAAAAAAAAAGAATGCTCTGTTAAGTCCATCATTTCTTAGCATCCAGTTGCTTCAATGCCTGTTTAGGGTGGAATACTAATAAAGAAGTGGATGAAACAACCCTGAATAGCTGTGAAAGAGCACAGTTCCGTGCTCCCTGTTCCCCCAGGTTGCTGCTCCTGGTGGTGTTTGCTGGCTGGAAGGTTTGTGTGCTCCGATGCTCTGGGTCTCTCGGTGCCGCCGTGCTCTGGCAGCTGCCTGGCCCTGCACACCAGTGCCACTGTGTGCTCATCTCCTGCCAGGGACAGAGCCTGGGAAAAGGGGTGCAGAGCAGAGATTTGGGGCTGGCAGATGTAAATATTTAAGATCACAGAGGTTTTGCAGCACAAACTGTTGCATTCCAGCTTATTGTTCCAAACGGCTTTTGCACGCCGAACCTGCGGGAGCCCCGTGCCAGATGAGCAGACCAGCTTCTTGCAGAGCATGAGTGATTTTATGTGTTGAGGAGCTCATAAAGAAAACTAAATTCCCTTGGATTTGCTAACACCTTACAGACTATGCTCGGTGTTTTGAGGCCATATGGTCCTGGAGAGGGAAAAAGTGGATCTGCTGGTTTTAGGGTGGAGCTGGCAGGATGAGCTGTGGGGTAGAGCTCAGTGTGGCACCCAGGGTGTTCACCTGGGCTGCCATCACTTAAATGTAGTTGGTTAAACACTTAAATTTCCTCCATTACTTTATGTGGAAAAGCTGGTTCTTGTAGTGGTGGCAGTGACCCCCTCATAAACCTCTCCCAGGGCCGGAGTTTGCTGGGGAAAAACCCCCACTCCTTGCTCCCCTTGGCACTGTCTGTGCAGTTTCCTCCCTGCTCTGGGGTTGTGGGATCACTGATACTCTTTTTGGGGCATTTAAGGGGATGTTTTCTCCTCAGCACCACTGGAGGTCCCAACCCCAGGATCCACCACAGCTGACCCGAGCCGCTGCGGACTAAAAGGACATCTATAATAAACAGTAATATTAAAAACTTTAGCACCTCTGTGGAACAAAGGAAAGCCCAGAGAAGTAATTTCAGCCTCTGTATTCAGTCACCTCTCTGGCAACCTCTACAATGAGTATTCTGGAAAGTTATCTCGCTGAGGGAGAGCCTGACTTTCTGCAGTTGTCCAAGGCAATCTTTGATTAAATTTTGGATGCTGTTACTTAGACACCCGCTCCTGATGCACTTACCATATTTTGCAAAGAGAAGGTCTCTGTGAATTGAAAATTTCTGGTTATGTGCATTCAAGGTCATGCATAAAACAGTGTCTAGGATCATGGAAAGTTGAGGAATTTAATCAAAATGCTGCTCTATAGTTTGTTGTGTTTTGTCAGATTAGCAGGGGCACCAATAATGCTGTCAATGCAGGGCTCTTTTGGACACCTGTGAATTATTGAACTGCAGAGCAAACCTCAGCACAGCCTAAATCAACAGTTTCCCACAGTGCTGTTGGCAACAGAAGTTCCTGATGGTTCCTCTTCAACACTGGAGAGGGAAAAAACTGCAGTAGGAAGTTTTTTTGGGGGAAAAAGCTGTTGCAGGCTTTGGGATATCAGACTCTTTGTATTGTTGAGGGTCACCAAAAGAAGTACAACAGCAAATTTTGTAATTTTTCACCTCCACCCAAAGTAAAAGTTAAAAAACTCGGCATTTTAAAATACATTGAAGTCCACCCAGTGAATCTGCAGTACCCATCTCTGGCTTCAGGTGGCTGCTCCACACCCTGTGTCCCAAGGCTAATGCCCTGGGAATCCTCCAAGGAGCAGTGGGAGAGGGTCAGCTATGGGAGGAATGACTGGAGGGTCTGAGACATCTTCCCTGGGGGAATTCTCTAATCCAAGGTCACCAGGACTGCACTCAGAGCACATGGCAGAGGTAGGGGACATCAGAGCGGTGCTTTGCAAAGTCCTTCCCTTTTGGCAGCTTTTTATGAGACAGGAGATTGGATGGGAGATAAAGGTGTTTTCTTAGGTACCAGTAAAAAAAGGAAATTCTATCCCATTGTATTTTGCAGGAATTCTTCATGGAATTGAATGCAGCTCATAACAGTTTTTCACCTTTTTTTTCTCCTTAGGTGTCATAGCCAGCTCTGAGCAGACTGCAAGGTGCCCTCAATGCACTACTGTTACAGAACTGGGATTGCTGGATCATCCTGGAGAAATTCAGAGTGCTGAGGTACCCAGAGCTTTTTTCCTCCTTTTAAAAGTCTGATTCTGTAATTAAAGTTAATTTAGAGAATGAAATATATTTGATGTATATATTAGTATTTATATCAATATTTAATGTGTATATTAAATACATAGCTGGTCTTAGCCATATAATTTGGACTTTAAGTCCAAACAATCTCCCTTTCCCCCAAAAGAAAGCAAAAAATTTATTTTGTTGTTTGATTTAACCTCATAGTATTTTCCTGAATGCTGTAGGTGTTTTTACCAACTTCAGTATTCTCCAAACCTTCTCTGTTCTCCTCTTCTGAATTTCAGGAATTGATTCAATAGTCTCAGAGCTCAGAGTGGTGGTTACATAGCCTTGTTTATCTCCCCGTTTTCATTAGCAAATTTTTGAAGTTGTTTCTTATAAACTTGTTGTTTATTTTAAAATTGTTTATTTAAAACTGTAATTTTTTTTTAACGGGCAAACAGTCCAAATGTTTTTTAATGAAACACACATTGTCTTCCTAGACAATGACATAAAACTCAGCCAAGCCAAGCACGAGCTCTTCCTTGAGGAGCGGGTGAGAAGGATGGATTTGCAGAAGGGTTTTCATTGCTTTCCTGGGCTCTTCCATGGCGCTGCCTCAAACTGGCAGTGGCTGTCAGGTGAAATAAGAAATGCAACCTAAAGAGTGTGGGGCTGGGGATGCAGAGCCTCAGCCCAGCCCCGTCCCCGCGTGGCTCCCGCGCCCTCTCCCTTCTCCTTAACGCTCCTTCAAGCTGCTCCCAGTCTTCAGCATCTCCCCCCACCCCCCCGCCAAATCTTGGATTCCTCCCCCACAAACACTGCTAACTACTAACTCATAAAACATATCAGCTGGGTTTATTACTTTTAACCATCTTTCCAATTGTGCTATAAAATAAAGGCAGATGCCATTTTAAGATCTTATTATTATCAAGGGCCAACTCCTCCAGCAGCACCTGCTTAGCAGCAATCTGCTTGTTTATAGTCCCTTTTTTATAGGTGACAGTTTAAGGTGGCTGTTCTCCTGTTACAAAGAGTTCTTTTTAATGTGGCAGAAGTGGCACGCACAGTAGGTGAGCTCCTTCCTTTCATCCAGTGATATTGAGATGGGGTCGCAGGTTCACCTGTGATTTTTGCTTGACAGCTTCGCCACACACATCAGGCTCTGCCAAATGCTCCGCCATTAATTTATGATTTAAAGTAATTAACTTTTGCTGATTAAAGTAATTATTTCAAGTGCATTGCACTCAGGCCCAAATGATGCTCACAGCCCCCTCTCCAGTTTGAGCTAGCAGCATGCCAAGTGCTTAAAAGCTGCACCAGGGAGCTCGCGGTGGCTTCTGCCAGTCTAACAGATCTGCCATGTTTATGGCTGACTTGTACTAACTGCTCATTTTAATGCCAAATCCTGGCAGAACATTGACACAGTGTGAAACCTTCATCCGGTAAACAAGACAAGCTTCAAATTGGTGACATCGGTGACAGTGAAAACTGTTTAAATGAATCTTGCCTCCAGCCTTCCAGAGGTATTATGTTTTTGAGTGCTGCTCCTTCTCCAGATTGGCTGTTAAACAATTTACAGCTTTATCCAGCCTCTGCCTTTAGCGTTATGCAGGTGCAAAATTCAGGCTTCTTCCCTGTGTCAGAGGCCAAAAAAAATATCTCTGACCTCCCCCCTCACCTCAGAAAAACCCCATCCAGACCCCACCAAACCCTTTTAAAGCGGCTTCAGAGAGAAACGTGCAAAAGGAGTTTCCTTTGAAAATAAATCTGCCCTTTTGAAAGCGTACACGGCTTGGGAAGCTGCCTGGCATGTCCCGAAGTTAACATGTTTTGTGTGGGAGCCAACGTTGGCTGGTTTATTGTGCCTTCCCTGCGCAGGAGAAGGATGCACAGCGGAGCACCGGGCGGGATCGCGTGGAATTCTGCCAGCGCCGGGCACCACGGCAACGAGCTTTGTCTTACTGGCACCAAATGTTCCCAAAACTTACCTTTAGGGTTTTGTTATTTCTTTTTTTTTCCCCCTCCCCCTTCCCTGGAGAAGATATTCCTTGGGAATATCGTCTTGTAAAGGGCTGTGGGATTTTGGCTGCTGCTCGCTGAGTGAAACCGAGCAAACCGATGGTTAAATCTGTAGGAATAAAAACATCCATGCTGGAAAAAATATATTCCCATTACTATAAATACGTTTAGATTTTTTTTCCCCCTCAATTATTTATTTATTTAAATAAAATTATAATTTGGGAGGGAGAAGGGAAACAGTTTTAATCGGGGGGGGCAGTGTGGTTTTTCCTGCTTTGCTGAAATGACTGGCAGTTTTAAAAAGCTACTCACATTATCCCTCTCTCCTCTTCCAGTGCAACTGTAAAGAAATCTAATTTCATCTGTAATAAAGCACCTGATGGGCAGTGATCCCTGGCAAACAATATTTCAGCTTAATGCTAAGCGTTGAAAAAACATCATCGAAAAATAAAGATGCCAAGAAAAATCATCTGTGTGTTAGCTTGGCAGTCGTCCTCAGAAATGGGAGGGATAGTTCAACAGTGAGCCTGATTTGGGGGTTTTCTCCCTTTTTTTTTTTTTTTTGGGTAATGAATGAAGTGTGGAGGGAAGGGAGGCAGTGGCGAGGGAGGGCCAGGTGCCGCGGCCGAGGAACGGCTCAGCCGAGCTCCCCGCACGCCTCGCGAGCAAACGCTGAGCTCGCTGCCAAATTGGGGGAGTTGTGAGCTGCGAGGGAGCCCAGGCACTAAGCTAAGAGCACCAAAATCACTTCTCAGAGCCCCTGCCATGGGTGTGATGTGTCCTCACCCAGTCCTCTCCCTGTGCAAGGAGTGCTGTAAACACACCCTGGAGGGAGTTTCGCAGAAAAGGGTAATGCTGCTTTTTAAAAACTGATTGGCAAAGGTGTTTTGAAAATGCTTGTCAGAAATGAGATGGAGACAAAGGAGTTTCACTGGTTTAATTTTTTTTATTTTTTATTTCTAGGTCTCCACATAGAATCACAGAATATTTTGGGGTGGAAGGGACCTTAGAGATCATCTATTTTCAACCCCGTGCTATGGACATCTTCACATCCAATAGAGTCTGGAGTCTCTGAAGGTGTAATAGGTCTGGAAAACTAATCTAGGAAAATTTTTTCAAAGAAAAACACACCTGGGATTTACTCAGGACCAGATCCAAACTCCCGTGAGATGGTAAAGAGCCAGTCGGTGGCTTCAGCCTCATTTGACTCTCCTGTGCTGTCTGCAGTTGTTCCAAGCTCAGCAGATCATCTTCTGCTGGCTCAAGGAAAGTGATCATAATCCTCAAAGTGTTCCGAGGAGGATAAGAGCAGGATTTGATACTGCAGGGATTGTGAGTGGCTGTGGTTGGCACGGGAGAGGCTGGCAAAGCTTGGATCTCACAGGAACAGGAGCAGTGATGCCACCTGGGGTGGGAACACCAAACACTGGTGTAAGCCAGGGTTGGAGGTGCCTGGCTCTCGTTGGCATTGCCAGGGATTTGTTCCCATTGGCAATGCCATGGATTGGGTATCTTTAAACATCTTTAGGTGTTAGGTGGGGGTTGAACTGGTTCTGGCTGGGGCAAGGCAGAGGTGCTCCAGTTGGGAAAGGACAACCCACAGCAGAACTCGTGTCTAAGTCCTCCAGTTAAAGAGGGCGTCCCTCGAGCTGTGACAATGGTGAAAATACTCGAGGTCTGGTCAGGTGAAAAGTTCAACGGACACCAGGTAAAAGCTATCAGGAATTCAGAAATCCAATGTGCAGATGTGAAAGGCACGTTTGAATTTAATCCCTCGGAATTATGAGAAGCATAGAAGTCCCATTATGGGATGGCACAACGTATTAGCAGTTATAGGTGTTAAATCAAACCAAGGTGCATGATGTTAATGGGCAAAGTGACTGTGTTTAAACAGTTGTCTACTTATTAAATCTCTAATTAAGGACATGCAAACCAAGTGGCGAAGATTTTCCACTAAACATGATAAATTGTGATTAGCAGAATGTTTTTAATGTGCTGCAGAGCAAGCCAGTTTTATTAAAAAAGAACAGAAGCCACCCAAATTTCTCCCAGCAGCTTTACCTGTAATGACAATGGTACCTCTGCAGGTCACAATAAATTGATTTTTGCTGTGTGTATTAACCCCTGACTGCAGTTTGGGTCCTAATTTTTCTGGTTTTACAGCATCATTTGGGATTTCTCTCAAACAGGCCAGACAAGCTGGAAGTGACATTTTGGAAGCTGCCTCATGACTTTCTGCCTGGATTGTGGGTGATGTGAGTGTAAGTATTTTCCTGCTACAGCACACCCCTCCATAGGAATAAGTGCACTTACTTGATTCAATCAGCCATCTGTGACTCCATCAGCCACAGTGGAAACTAATGGTAATTGCCAATTGTTAACCAGACAATAGCAGATGCTAACTTTAATATCCAACAGTGCTCTTCCGAGCATCTTTTATGGAGACATGGCCTCACTTTAATACGTGTTTTCTTTCCCCAAAATAAGGCAACTTAGTAAAGGCTGATTAGCCTAGGGAGCTATGTGACTTGAAGCAATGAACTTCCAGGAATGGCACCCCATGTGCTGTTTCTGGGCCATAATGTCTACAGTGTGAAAATTTAGAAGACTGGATTTAAAATTCTTCTCGGAATGCAATTTTTTTTCCAGTGAAATTTCACAAAGAGCCAAGTGCTGGATGCTAACACGAGAGCGTTGCCTTTCCTGGCAGTGTCCTTGCCTCCTATTAGATAATCAATTAGTCTCAGAACATTAAAAAGCAAAATGCTGCAACAGGATTTTCCACCAAATTCAAAAATATTTACTAAAGGATTTCATTGCTGCCGTTTATTTACACGGCAGCCTGAAGGCCGCAAGACAAAATGCTGCTGCTCTGGCACCAAGACAGCTCTGCAGCCTCGGCCCCGAAGGACATCTGGAGTTTCTGGGTCGCAGCGGTTCCTTTTTGCAGAAATTTGCTCACGGAAAGTAATGAATGAGCCCATTTTCACTTCAACTGGGGCCCGCGGTCTACGGGAGACATTAGGAGCAATTTGTAGTCAACGTGCAGGTCTGTTCCATCTAAAATATTATCAATGAGCTTGTCAACCCGAGCCTTAACCTTCTTTGTTATTTTCATCTGCTCCTCTCTCAGATGTCTCTCCTCGTACCCATAACCTCTGAAGACTGGCAACAGGATGTCATACACCTGTTTTGCTCAAGGCTGGGGCTCGGAGCCCTGCGCGAGGTTGTGTCGGTATTGGCTCGCTCGCTGCTTTGCTCAACGTATATGTCAGAATGTCAGATGATCGTTGTTGTATCTGCAGCTGTTGCATGAGCAGAGTGCCAGGGGCACAACTTTCCTGCAGTGAGCTTTAATTTGCTCTCCCCTCCCTGAAGAGCTCCCGCGCTTCACCTTGCTGCTGCTGCTGCAGCTGGAGGAGAGCTCAGCCCGCGTGCAGCTGAGGCTGCAGCACGGGAGGCTGGCAGGGAGGCAGGGAAGCAGGAAGGCGGGGATGGAG
The DNA here is from genome assembly GCA_013399225.1 of Rhipidura dahli. Classification (NCBI taxonomy): domain Eukaryota; kingdom Metazoa; phylum Chordata; class Aves; order Passeriformes; family Rhipiduridae; genus Rhipidura; species Rhipidura dahli. The sequence continues at coordinate 288,138 of VXAC01000684.1, read as the reverse complement.
GCAGGGAGGGAGATGGGCATTGAGACAGGGAGGCAGGGAAGGAGGCAGGGATGCAGGGATGGAGGCAGGGATGCAGGGATGGAGGCAGGGATGCAGGGATGGAGGCAGAATTTGAGGCAGGGAGGGAGTGAAGGAGGAAAAGCAGGGAGAGAAGGAGGTGGGGAGGCAGGAAAGGAGAGATGCAGACAGGGATGGAGACAGGGATGCAGGAATGGGGGCAGACATGGAGGCAGGAACTGAGGCAGGGTGGCAGGGAAGGAGTCACGTAGGGATGCAGGCAGGCAGAGGAAAACGTAGGGAAACAGGGATGGTGGCTGAGAAGCAGGGATGGAGACGGGGAAACAGGCAGAGAAGAAGACAGGGAGGCAGGGAAGGAGGCAGACAGGGAAGAAGGGAAACTGAGGCAGGCAGGGAGGCTCAGCACCAGCCGGGACACAACTTGGTGGAGGTGCTGCAGACTGTTATTTGCATCTTTGCTCAATGAGGCATTTTCGTAATTGTTTGCAGGAAGGAATTGTGAACACTGAGGGATTTATATTTGTGCGAGTCAATCTGTAGTATATTTGGAAGCCGTTCCAACAGAGCTACTTGTAGCCTAAATAAGCCATAACCTGCCAAGATATTCATGAGAGATCTGACTAGGTTTTTGACTGCTCTCAGAATTAGGTTGACAATCAAAACAGATGTAGAATGAGACTGCAACTGGATTGCCAAAGGCAAAAAACTCCTGTCAAATTCTTTAAAGGAGCGAGCTGATAAACTACTGTAATACATGGGAATAGTGGACATTAGTAACTAGACAAGGACACATATGTCCACCTTCAGTTTTGCTCAGGATTGTGGATTTGTTTCTCAAATTAGGTAGCAAGGGCATTGGAAAAAAAATGCTTTAAAATACACAGGTAGTGAAAGTTTAAAAAGACATGGCATTGCTGTGTGAATATTACAAGGTGTTTCTCAGAGTTTTTTAAAAATATGTGGTTGTGTGGAATTGCAGTGTTGCTGAGTGACAAATTGGGAAGGCACAGATCATCTGTAATTTAAAAGAAAGCAATAGAGAGTTTGATTAAAAAGCAACACAATTCTGTATTACTGGATATTGCTTAGTTACATCTATTATTAAGGGAGACATGAAGCTTTTTGTCTTTCACTTGAAATGTTAACTAAATCAAGATTAAATATATAAAAGGAGGCTTCATCTTTAATAAGGAGAATGGATGCAGTGGCCTAATGTGTACATCTGTATCTTGTCTAAGAGTTGCAACTCACAATTCCTCCATCCAGGTCTTTTTGTAACAGGGGGAGTAGGAGAGTTTTTGAGGGATGAAGCACAAGAGTGAAAGATACTGGTGGGAGAAAAAACATCAACTGGTTTACAGCTGCCTGCTGTGCAAAATCCCTGGCTGGGAGGACATCTCCGGGTGGAGGGATCCATATGGTGGGTCTTCATGGTGTCTCAGGATAGGGATGGCTGACAAATATGGGATGACACCTTTCCTTGGGGAAAATGCTGAGTCATTCAAAAGGGAGCCATTCGCAGGGTTTGTTTCAATGAATAACCCAGCTTGAAAAACTACAGAAGAAATCATAAAACAGTTTTTGAAATGTTTTACTCACTAATCATGTTTTTTTGGAATAACCTTTGTTCTTCAAATGTAGCTTGTAGGTGGCTTTTAGGTGTTTTTCAAACAGAAAGACATTTCAGAATTATATTTAGAGTGATATTTTAACCTCAGAAAGCTTTATAAGGATTTTTTTTTTTCCATGCAGAAGGCTGCTTGCCATATTTTTTGTCTCGAACAGCTGTGCAGGGGTCAGGATGGCTATGGAATTGTCCTCCTTTTCCCCAGACCTACCTTCCAAATATTGCCATCTTCCCCAAACCTTTCTCTGTAGAAGGCAAAACATCCAAACCACACCTTGGATCAGCTGACTGTGCTCAGGATCTGCACCTGTGTGTTCTCCAGCTCCAGGCAAAGGGCTCTGCGTGGTCTCCTTCAGATTTCTGGCAAATCCACACGAACCAGAGCAGCTGGGAATGTGCCTGCTGGGAGCTGGCTGCCAGCCCGAGCCTGGCAAGTTGGCTGGGTGGTCACTTGGCACGCAAGGGCCGTGGCACCGAACTCACCAGTGCTGCCCAGCTGAGCGTTAGAGGACCTGGTCCCTGCTGGCAGAATCACTCTCCCTGCTCCAGCGATGAAGATGGATTGGCCCAAGTGGAGCATCAAGTCTTCAGGGCCAAAAATAAGCTGGAAATGTGAGCTCAGGCTGTCCTGGCTAAGTCTTCCTCTGCACAGGCAGGACATTGTCCCATGGGGACCTTGGAGCACCTCTGGGCCTGCAGAAGCCCCCCAGAACAAAATGGTCATGCCATATCTTTTGGCTCAGCTGCCATTTCTCTTCTTTCCAGGAGGATCTCTCCCCTCTATTAATACCTCTATAATCTTTTTAATTAAAATGAAATCTATTTTTGATACCTCACCACCAGATCCAGCACCGTATTCCCGAGTGAAGGACGTATTCCCTCCACTGGAGTGTGAGGCAATGTTATTTCTTGCACTGTATTTCCAATCAAGTTGGGCAACGTTAACTTATCATTTTTTTTTCTTCATTAGTATTCAATGCTTTCATATCCTGGTTAGATCTTGATAGGAAAATATAAAAACACGTCAAGAGAGTGGTTCAGTTACAAATGGAGTGCAAAAATGATTTTGGAGAAAGCCCATTTGTGTGTGATTTCTAACCTAATTCTGCAAACCCTGGTGGTTTGGAGAGTTTAGCATCCAGAGGTTTGGGCGTTTGCCCAAACTAACCCTAAAAAGCAAACCTTTGGCCGCTTGCCTCTCAGTTGAGTGTGGGATATAAATAGCTGTGCTAGGAGCAAACAAAGGAGGTATTGCATGGAGCAGCCAAGAGAGACCCACGTGAGCGGCTCCATCAGGCCGGGTTTCGCTATCCCAGCTGGAAACGTGCTCCTACTTTTTCCTGATATTCATGCAGTGGTGACTGGGTGCCACAAGGCAGGGAGTATTCAGCATTTTTACCCTTCTTCAGCTTCTGTGAAGACTCACTTCTCTACCCCCCCCCCCCCCCCCCCCCACCACAACACACAAAACAACCAAAAAAA
>VXAC01000684.1:253908-284993 GCA_013399225.1 Rhipidura dahli | reverse complement strand
AAAACCAACCAAATAATTTAAAAATTACTCAGTTAAGTCCTTCTAATGTTGGCTTTGGTGGTTTTGTTGTGGAGCTGCAGTTTCAGATGAGGAGCACCACAATGTTGTTGCAAGACCAGACCAGAGAGGAAGGGTTCAGACCTCCCTTGTCCCTGCACTCCTGTTCAGGTGAAATAAGATTTGGTGTTTTCTACAACACTCCACAGCTATTTTTGTTCTTTTCCTAGACTGGTTCATGGGATTGCCGGAAGTTCTGAATAAACTTTTATCTGTGTACACAAATTAGGCCTTGACCAGGTAACAGCCTGGAATAAATCAGCTGTTGGAGAAATCTAAACCTGCTTGCTCAGGGAAATGGTGCAATCACCATCCCTTGGAAGAATTCAAAAAACTGTAGATGTGGCACTTGAGGACATGGGTTAGTGGTGGCCTTGGCAGTACTGGGAGTCTTGATGACCTTAGAGGGCTTTTCCAACACAGTTCTGTGATTCCAGGATTCTGTGGGGCCTTGCTGTGACACCTTTAGTATCCATTTTTGGGGTGTTTTGGTCTGTGTTTGGGTACAGAAAGCAATGTCAAAAAAAAACAGGAGCAAACACCATTTTGCCATGGAAAGGCAGAATTTCCAGGGAAAAAGCAAGTGAAATCTCACATCCCTGGCAAAACCCCTGAGCATCGTCACATCTCAGCTGAAATCTGGATACCTATGGGAGGTGTAGGAAGAATCAGGCTGCTTTATCTACATCACCTTTCTCGTGTTGCCCCTTTCTTTGTGATTGCTCCTCCTTGGTGACAATTTGCTGTAAAATTCCCACTCCACCAAACCTTTCTTTCCCTCGTGTGCCTTCCCTGACCCCTGCTCCTTCCATTTGGCAGAGCTGAGCAGCCAGAGCCCTAAATCAGCCCAGCAACCATGGCTGGGGTGCAGTGCCTTCTGCTGGATTCCAGCTGGCAGCCGCTCCCAACTCATGTTTTCCCAATTCCTGCAGAGACGGAGGGTTCTCACTCTGTCTAAGAGCCAGAGGCTGAGCTACTAATAGAAACCCTGATGGATGGTGGAAGGGCTTTTCCATAATTCCCCATTCCTAATCAATGGGCATGTTTGACATCCTGGCAGCTCAGCGTTGGAGAATAGCTGTCTATAGTGCTGAAAGGAAATGGGAAACTCCTACATCATTGATGGGAGCTGGTTATTATTGATGTCATCACTCCTGCCACTCACTGATAAATACAGCCCACAGTGACTTCCCTCCAATCTGTAGAGCCATGGATTTGAAAATAAACATCAATAACTTGAAAATCACTGTGCAACTGAGGTGATGCTAACTCCGAGTGGTGATGAATCTTGGATTTTTTCCTGCCTATTTCCATATTTCACCCTGACAGAGGATGTGTGGGCAGTTGCCTGTGCCACTAGGATACAGCAGATATTTGGATTGCAACGAGGGCATGAGTAACTGGGGCCTTGTTCTCAAATTGCTTTATGGATGGATCTGTATGTCAGGAGTGCATAATAATGGCTGTAACAATATGCTGCCTATTTACTCTGACAAAATTCTGATACCTTATCAATTTAAGCGTCATGCAGAAAAACCTTTTTGAGCCACTTTAGCTTGTAATCCTCTATTCATCAGCTGATATAAGCAAGAAGTGGAAATGTGGGCAATGCCCCTTTTCTCTTGTTTGAAGCCGGCTCCTGGAGGTCTGGTTTCCCGAGAGCAGCGAGCAGGAGCATCAGCACCTGTGTCCCAGACAGCTGGCACGCTCTGCCCGTGCCACAGCTGCCATCTGTGCCAGCACCACACACCAGTGACGTGACCTGGGGGAAGGCAGGAGCAAGAAAGTGACTTCGCACTGTGACAGAGGTGGGTTTGTGTCTTTGAGCACTGAAATCTGCTGTGGGTTGTGTGTCTGTCTCTTTCCTCGCTCTCTCACTGAAGCTGTTGCTGGTCATAGAGTTAATTACAGGCATTCTGGGTGGATTTAAGGACTTTAAGCACAGGGGATTTTGTTTCTGTAGAGCTTATATGGAATTGTTTGGGCTCTGAGCAACCTGGTTTTGTGAAAGGTTCCCTTCCCACAGTGGTTGGAATGAGATGATCTTTAAGGTCCCTTCCAACCCAAACCATTCTATCATTCTATGATTCAAAGCATCAGATATTTTTCTGATATATAAAGAGATTGTTTTCCTATAGAAACTGAATTCTCCCAAAGAAGGAGACCATTCACAAATAAATGTTCTTTTACACTGTGTAGAAGAAAGAGCTCAGCAACTCCCTGTAAAAGGAAGAGGTCCCCCCCATCCATCTCCACCAACCTCTTCAAGGTGGCAATCTTCCAGGGCAAAGCCAGTGGCAGGCTTTTCTACCCCATCCTGGAATCCTGGCAGCTCCTTCTTGTTGCTCAGCTTGGCATGGCTCAAAATGGTGGCAGAGGGTGATGTCTGCACTTGGAGATGCAATAAACAACAGGTCCATGGTCTCCCCTCAGGGATGCTGTCACTTCTGCACAGGTGGAGGTTGCTGGAGGTGGGGAGACACCATCAAGGCTTCAGTCCCTCTGTAGGTGTGATGACCAGAGTGACCCTCTGTCTCAGGAGCAGAAGCTCTCCAGAGCAAGGTGGGAAAGTCCAAAGGTGGGAAAACAGAACTTTTCTCTCCACTCTTTCCTTTATCTTCCCTTCAGATACAGTGGGGCACCAGGAGGACACCGTGGAGCTGTTCCCAGCCCTGTGTGGCAAATGCTGTGGCTGTCAGCCCCCTCGGGGCAGGGGGAAGTGAACTCCAAACAAATGTTTCTCTGTAGGTGCAATGCACATAAGTGCATTTTTGGATCATAGTCCAAGCATGCATCCTTTGTGAGCCCTGGAATGTGCCAGGATGAGTCAGTTTTTATCAGCCCAGCACTTCTCCATTGAGCAGAGACAGGGCTGGGAGCACTGCACATCAAAGAGAGGGGAATTAATGAATGAGAAAACCTTGACATTTACACAATTTAGGCATGTTACTTTTATTTAAGGGTTTTGGTTTTTTTTTGTGCAAAGGGTGCAGAACCCTTGGTGAATAGACCTGTTAATGCCTCTTGCTTTTTGTGTTTATATGTGCCAGGTCTAATAATTGTCACGTCAACCTAAGTGAGAAACATCCAGACACGTTCATGGGAGAAGCCATAGGGCTTTAGTTCAAGTGACTCCTGTTCCTCCTGGGTGGGGAAGAGGGAAGGGCAATAAACAACAGGAATTTGCTGGTTTCGCAGCACCAGGGTTTATCACGTGTAAAAATGTAGGACTTTGGAAGCCATTAATTATACATAAAGTCAATAACCAATCTTAATAGAACTTAAAGTGACAAAAGCGATGACATTTAAAAAATCAACTTCCCCATACCTCTAGTCTGTGTCCATCAGGGAAAGGAAAAAGGCAGGAAACATGCTCTGGCAGTAATTGCCACTGCCATTTTCTGATTTCATTAGAGAAAACTGCTTTCTGTGTAGGTAGATTAGGAAAGGGAGAAATTCTGGATAACAGAGGTCAGGTCTGTGTCTGGGATGACTCGCCTTGCCTGTCAGCAGCAAATAGAGGAATTTGGGGCAAAAAAGTATGTGGATTTGCTCTTTTATGATATTTGAGAATTTACATAAGAGAATATTTTTGCTGCACTTTTATTTTACCCCTAAAAATATGAAGCAGAGTCATAGAGCATAGATAGGAAAACAATAATGCTAATAGTAATATTAGTAATAGTAATAATTCCTCTGCACTGCTGCTGATTCCCAGAGACTGGAATCTGACCAAATCTGACAATAACGAATACATCTGAATTTAGACTTGTATTGCAGTTTGTAAAATTGGTAAGAAATATTATGTTCCCGTGAAAATCCAAGTTTTAAAAGAAGTTCTAGCACCCAATTTAGGCATTTATTCTAATTAATCTTGTGCAAGGCGAGAAGGTCTGCCATGAAATCATTATGAATTTATATTCCTGCAGCACAGTTTATCTCATTTACTTTGTACCTTATTTTTTTCATGGAAGATCAAGAACCAATTCTTGGCCATTATTCTTGATGGAATCCATTTGAAATGAGCAAAAGGAGTGAGAAAAGCGAGGCGCCCACACATGGATAAGCCTTGCCAAGTTCTGGACCTCTTTTTCATCTGCCTAATTGAGGAAATATTTTTTGCTCTTTGTTTCCAGGGGGTGGGTGGGTTTGTTTGTTTGTTTTCTCAGGAGCGGGGGAATCTCGGTCGGTCCTCGCCCTTGTTCCAGTTTGGAAGAGCAGGCGCCGGGGCTGTTAGCAAGTGACATGCCCAGGAATATAAAAGAGAGCTACATCTTTGGAGCTGTTTCCTGGTATTCCCCAGCATCCTTGTTTGTTATAATTTGAAAGAAGCTGTTGAGCTGAAAGGAGGGACAAACAATCTCCAGGCGGACAAAGCCAGGGAGAGCTGGGGGAGGCCAAATTTCCATGAAACACTCGTGTTCCAATTCATATTTAAATGGGCTCCTAAGCAGCTGGACAACCTTTCTGTGGCCGGCCACAGCTGAGCGCTGCAGCCAAGGAGAAATCACAAGCAATTTGCCGGGAGCAGATGAAAGGTGTGTGTGTGTTTCTGTCCTTTTAGAGCGAGAGAATAAACACTGAACTCGCTCAGGATGTCAGGATGCTGGGCAGAGTTTAAGTGCAGCAGAGCAGATTCCCAGGGCTGTGGATTGGCGCTGCTTCCTTTGAAGTCATCCAGGTTATGCTGATTTACAGCAGCCAAAGATCAGCACAAATACGGTTGTTTCTGTACCTAATATCGATGCCCTTCTGCTTAATGAATTTTTTGAGGGAAATTATTATTTCTTACAAGCGTGCCTAGGCAGCAATTGCTGTATCAAATAATCATTTAATTTTTGAAGGGCTGAATCCCGCAGCCCTTATTAATCTAAAACTCATGCAGGACGCACCTGGAGAAAGAGAAACCCGGGGTCAAAGTGCCTTTTCCCATATCCTAAACTGACCTCGGGCTACCCTGGTCTTCGGCAGATCCTCATTGTAGCGGGAAGTAGCCTAAATTCTCCCTAATTTGCATCTCGCACCTCCCTAACCACCTTGGGGCACAAGGGTGCTTTCGCAGTCCTGTCACTCCCTGCTCTACCCAAGGGGCCAGAGAGGGCTCTACATCTCCTAAACAACCCTTTATCCTGAGGTTTGCTCTGCCAGAGGCTGTGCTGGTATCTTTGAGGGCATTCTGTCCACAATCACCTGGTGCAGAGCATCCTCCGTGCAAAGAGAAGCAGATTCCTCAGGTTCCAAAGGAAGTTTCTCCACAGTACAAACAGGCATTGGTTATAATTTATCAAGTGACGCTTCTGCAGGTTTATTGTGAATTAATCTTACCATTTGCTTTGAATATGGTTTAATGTACTTTAGAGGCATAACTTAATTATTCTTTGTCCTTGAGTCTCGGTGCTGCAGCCACTTTTATTAAGAAAAATATGAGGAATTACTAAGAAATTTAAAAATTACTTCTCACAGGAGCTGGGTCAGGTTAAAGAGTGAATTTCTTGCATTCTTTTCCTGCTATTTTGTTTTAACCATGTGTGAGCTATTTGCTATGGAAATCAAGCAGGATTTGGTTGATTTTCCTTCCTCCTAAGTAGACTTTTCTCAAACTTTCTCTTCCCAGTCTGAGTTTCAGTGTCATGCTGGAACAAGTGTGGGTAGGAGATTGGGCTTTCTCCCTGTTTTTTTTTTACTGAGGTTGGAGTGTGGGGATGTTGTCTGTGATGATGAGAGAATGCTGAGAGTTACTATGGCGCTAGAAATGTTAAAATAATCAAGAACTGGAAAGAATTAACTGGCAGCAGCTTCACACCCCAGTATGAGAGCTAAAACCAAGAGAGAATATTCATGGCTTTACTTTGACAGAATGGAAGGCAGAAAAAGGTGTTTGTGCCTCCAGCTCTGTCCCTGAGCTTCCAGCAGCCTCCACCCATGCCAGGCTCTGGGATAAAAACAATGAAAGTGCAAATGATTGAGAATTCCAGAATCCCAGACTCGTTTGGATTGCAGGGGTCCTTAAATCCCATCTCATTCCATGGGCAGGACACTTTCCACTATCCCAGGCTGCTCCAAGCCCTGTCCAGATAAATGAGATGGATAATCAGATGGATAAATCATCCCATTCAGTGGTGCTGGGTTGATGGCTGGACTTGATGACTTTGAAGGTCTCTTCCAACCTGGATGATTTGGTGTATCTGTGATTTCATTGTCCAGGATATTTAATGTTTATACACAGTTCTGTATCCAGTGTTTTCCCTGCAAAAGCTGTGCTGTAAACTCCTCATTACAGCCCCCAGACTATTTCTGTGTCTAATTATCATATATTCACTTAAAATCTTTCCCTCTTCTACTGACAAACTTTATTTTCTCTACTCCCCTTCCACTACTGAAGATATTGTAGACTTAAAACTCTGCAATCAATGGCTGACTATGATTTCCTCAGTTAATTTTTGAGGTTTAGCTGTCCCATCTATAACTCTGCAATGAGAGTAACAGTCTAAAATAACTATTATACAATTTATTGCTTGAATATAAAATTAGATAAACGAGCCATTACCTTCCACTTGGATAAAAATGTGAGTGAGTTGATTCTCTTTGTCTGGCCATGGTGCTCATCAGGAAACACTCAGTTATTTTTGGATGGCTACCCCAAATTCCTTGCTTTGGGAATTAGAGCTTTGAGAGAAACCTGAGTAGCTGTTTCATCCAGCAAGGGATATTTCTCCAGTAGGAGCACAATAAGCCCAGGAACTGCCTCTGGAATTGGTTGTTGCACACAGTGAGCAGAGTGAAGCTATGGAAAAAAAAAAAAAAAAAAAGGAAAAACTCAACTTGTGCCTTAAAACCAGAATTTGGCTCCTCCAGTAGTTAAACGGACCCTGATGCCTCGTGCAACACTTTGCATTGCCAATATTTTGTATTGATTTATTTGGAGAGTGGAGTAGGACTGAAGGGGCCAGCAGTCTCTTTGCTGATTTTTGATGAGGTTAAAATTCAGTATCTGAAGTTCATTTTTATTAATAACTCATTTTTTGGCCAGGAAAATATCTGTAGACAAAAATTAAATAATGAAACAACCCAGACTGGAAAAGAAAAAAAATCCAAAACAATAGAAAGCCCTCACAAATGACTAATAACCTTGCAATATTAATGATAAATATATTGTCCTCCTTCAATATATTTTATCTTGGGATATGTGATTTCCCAAGGAAAAAATCAGTCAAAACTATCTTTGGCTTCCACAGTTTTCCAGAGTTTTCCATGGAGCAAAGTGATTACATGGAGTGCATATACTGAATTTCTGGTTCAACTTGGTTTTACACAAATAAAACCTTGAGTGAGTGTTCTCAGCTCAAGAAAGTTGGACCAAATTGCTGAATGGAAAATAAAATTCTTCACGCATTTTTGCCCTTAATAAACAGAAATCTTTACCTAAGGGAGGAAGTGATCTGGATTTGGTGCAAATAATTAAATAAAACAGAGAAATTACTAAGAAAAGCATTACTTTTTACTTAAAAGGCAAATGGAAAACAAATGTCTGAGAAAGGCAGTGAGCTTGCTTAGTGTTTTCCATTCCAGCTCTTCTTAGGTTTATATTGAAGAAACAGGGTATTTATTGTCTTTTCTTAATGAGTGGTTTCAAGATGGAAATAATGTCACCGAAACAGCACAATTAATTGTACAGACCTACACTGGCTGCCAGAAATTGTCCTTAAAATAGACATTTAGTTTTGAACATCACCAAAAATTTGCAGTGAGACTGGGGTTCAACCCAAATCTTTGCTGGGAACAGCCATCAGTAGTGCAGGAATTTGGCCGTGACTGGCTTGAGACCACCCAACTACATCAATTCCCCCCCTAAAATGAATCGTGGTGGTTTCACTGGTGTCCCTGATGTGGAGACAATTCCTACCAGGAGAAGATCTGACCCGTGGAAAAACTCTCTGCTGAGCCTGTGACATCAATGACCTCACTGTAAAACAGAATAATTAATGTTGGCATCTGAATTCTGAAATTTGGAGGAGTATGGAGAAGATGTAATGCAGCACTGAACACATTTTGTTGTGTTTTTCTTTTGCTCTGTCTCTAACCTGATGCCAGGGGACCTCTTCCAAACAGGTGGCCATAACTTCAAGGAACTGTCCTTTTTTTTTCCTAATGGATGTTTGACTTAAAGCTCGCAGAGAAACCTTTGAAGATGCACGAGCGAATTATTCACTTAAAAGTGGGAACACTCCCTACCAAATCCAACAGGGATAGGTAATTTGATAGATGAGCTCACCTAAATGATACTAGCATGTTTCTTATCTCCCTGCCATCGGGTTAAGAGCTGTTGTGCATAACTTTCTTAACCTTAACCTCATCTGTTCATCTCTTGGGACTTCAGATTAGTGCAAGGGATAAAGGAAAATCAATGCCGAGTTTGGTTCTGGTGAATGTTTATGTCTGTATGCAAAGGAAGAAGGGGGGAGAGCTTGAAACCATCCCTTCCCAGTGAAAGATTTTAATTAACTTAGGTCTTGGAAATGTGGAGTGTGATCTTTGCCGTGTTTTGATTTCGCTGGAGATTATGACCAGACTTGCCAAAACCAACTGTGAAGTGTCACAATTGTAAACCCGGCACACAGCGCCCGTGAATCTGATACATCCCAAAGAAAGAGCCCGGGTGCTCCTGTTTACATTCCTAAAGTCTTTACAAACAAGGAGAACAATATCTGCTCTTTACAGATTACCGTGGTCAGGTTCCTGTGTACAGCACAAGTGACCTTTCCGAGCTGAGCAATCTTTAGACACTCAGCGCCAAGGGCTGTGAAAAGCCCGAGGTGTATCAGCTTACCAGGAGTTCATATTTTACACCAAGGCTGATTTTTACAGTATCCAGCTGCTGAATATCAAATGATGGAATTTGGGCTGTAAAAAAGGAGGGCTTTTCTCTTATGTAAAGACATAAGATTTTTCCTGCTGCTGGGAAAATGTATTGTGCACAATAAAGTTTAGGCTGTCTCCTGTCTGACTTCCCTTTATCTGTGTTTAGCCTGCTCTGTATCCCTTTCCTCACCAAAGTAATCTTTATATTAGTGAAGGGAGAGGTAGCAGGTGGATTGTGTCAGAGGGGTCTGGAATATCCCAGTGAGGAGACTGCCCATCCTCTCTGGTCTCTGTTCAGGGCTGGGCACTGCCCAGGGCAGCAGTTCTTGCTCCTGTGCAGGGGGAGCTCCCTGGGCTCAGCCTCTGCCTGTTGCTCTGGTGCCACTGCCCTGTGCCCTCCCTGCAGCCAGGGACACCCAGGGACACCCAGGGCTGAGGGCCCCTCTCAGCTGGGGCTCCTCTCGAGGATGAGCAGCCCCAGCTCCCTCATCCTTTCCTGGGCATGGAGATGCTCCAACCCTTTTGTGCTCCACAGGACTTGGAGATGTGGCACCTTTAGCATCTCCAGTAAGTTCTTTTCATAGAATCATCAAGGTTGGAAGAGACTTCTAATATCATCAACTCCTTTTATCCAGCTCCAAACCATTGCAAAGGTGTGCACAGAGCCCAGCACAGCTCAGCCTCTCTTCCTGCTGCTCCTGGCCCCAGTGCTTGTCTGGTGGCCTAAAGCAGCTTCTGTCAAGGAGGGGTTTGAACATTCCTAGGGAAAAAGCCTCGAGGTCATTTTCATGTAGATGGTTTGAAAACATAAAGGCAACACATGTCAGGCAATGATGATCTTGGGTGAGGATCTGTTTTTCTTGAGCTTGTGGGAGATACAGAAAAGTGGTGGAGGAAAACAACTCCCTGAAAAAGGTCTTTCAGCTCCTTGAATAGGGAAGGATTATGCAGGGAAGGACCAATAAATCAAGCACTCGATGAGCATTCATTAACCTGTTTTCAGGATAACAGCGGTTCTTCCCAAACACATTTTGCTTTCACTGTAACAGCTTTCCCACTCCAAATGCCCTGCGGTAATTCCTGCCCTGCAAATAAGGATCAAATCTTCATTTTCATAGGGTAATGGGCTTTTTCCTTAGAAGACACCTGAAAAAAGGAAGCTTTTGCTGTGTAACCTTAATTTTAGTGTATTGATGGAACTTCTGGAAATAGAAGTCTGAACAACATCAAGGCTGGGAAATTTCATGGACCCATCCCAAGTTTGCAGCTTGGCTCAGAGTTTATTTTCTGCTAAAAGAAACGTGAAAACAAACATAGAAAATGAACAATCCCGGTTCTATTATAGAATTCACATATGCAGTTATTACAGAGAGATAATGTCTCAGGCTATCAGCGCGGGCTGTTCAGCTTCTCAAAACCTGAGCGTTACTGGTTAGGGGGAGACAGATAATGATAGAAACGTCCTGTGAGATTGTAACCCAAGCGTTCTGGTGGTTGAACTTGAGGAAAGGGCACATATTATCAGCTGTATTTTGTTTTCAATTCACTCCAGGAGACGGTGAGAAAAATGGTCTAAAACCGGGAGATCGATAATTTGTGTAGCGAACACAGTGTGCCGTTAAGAGGTCTAATCTTTAGATCTCTTCAAACATCAGGTGGGACAGGAGAAGGATGACTACCAAGGAGGAAGCAACCTGAGGTGCAATTCATGAGAACAAAGGCTGAAAGGGAGGTTGAACTGCTTTAATTTGCATTAGAAAAGATGATAGGTCACAGAGCCTGGCTGGTCGTTTGTAGAGAGTTTGTTACAAGAAGAGCTGGTGCAGGAATGGGATTGATCCAGTTGCAGAGCCAGGAACACCTTCTCGGGGGTATTTTCTCCCTTGCATCCTCCTGCAGTCGAGTTTTGAGTTGCAGATCAGAACTGGAGGTTTCCAGCTACTGAAGCTGCTGATGGCCTTTCCCAGCTAGTTGAAGTCCTTGAAGGGCTGAAAAGAACTTCTTGGGGTATATTCACAGGATCAGGATATCCTGAGGTGGAGGGGACCAACCAGGATCATCGAGTCCAGCTCTTGGTTCTGCTCCAGACACCCCAACAATCCCACCCCATGCCTGAGAGCATTTTCCAAGCTCTTCTTGAGCTATGGAAGGCTTGGTGCCATAAATGCTTCCTTGGGGAAGTGCTCCAGTGCCTGACCACCCTCTGGGGGAAGAATATTCTGAAAAAAAAAGACCTCAATCAGCAAAGAAGAGACAGAACACACGACATCAATAAAGACCTGAACAACCCTCTCTAGAAGCTCTTTTCAAGGTCCCCGTATGTGAAAGGAAAGCACAACCCAGTAATTCCCATATCAGTGTTTTTACACTGATAGGACAAAGAAATAAAGCTCCTTGGTGTTACAGAGGAAACAAGGTAAGAGATACCAGTTCAGCTTTGAAGGTTGAATTTGGCTTTACCATTCTTTCATTAATCTATTAAGTAATTTCACAGAATCATAGACCCATCGAGCTCCACCAGGCCAGAAAGGGCTGTTGGAATCGCTTAAGTTGTAATGTGAATGATAAGATTTTCCAGAATTGCTGAATTTGTTTGAATGGAATTTGAATTTAATTTAATGAAGTTAATCTTTTAGGGGGAAAATTCCATCTCAGTTTCAAACCAATGGGTTCATTCCTATGAGACAATAGTCCAGGGAAGAATTTTTCTTGAGCAAAGGACTAAGTAACTTGAATAGCAATGATATTGCCTTTGTCTCCGTGTGCTATCTCAGTGGTGATTAGGTCTGAACTTGACTTTTAAGGCAAAAATGCACTTCCAGGGGTGACTCCCTGAGTGAGAAGAGCTTTCAGTACTGTAGGTCTGAGTAGATTAACAGACTGTCTGTAAACTGAGGGAAGAAAATAAGAAGGGAAAGAGGAAAAAGCCAAGGAGAGAGTGAAACTTGGAATTGGAAAAACAATTCCTGTTCCAGATGAAACATTATATTATATATGATGGGTGTAAAGGCAGTTTGCCCGATGACTTTGTATTTATCAAGGCATTGTGTGAAACATGGCATTGTTCCTTGCAGGAAATAAAGAACAAGGAATCTCCTTATTTCTTCCATACTCGTGTTGAAAGGGGTATGAAGTTGTGATGGGGAAGTAATCACTCCAAAGCACAGCAGCCTTGAGGTATTTCCTTTTGGAGCTGCACAGCTTTATCTAAAAATGAGGCAGCTTGGTCTGGAAGGATGTTCTGACCCCCACAAGTTGAGCCTGGGTTGTTTTTTTTTATTTTATTGCAAGTTTTTATTAAATATCTGTAGTGTACTGACATAATTCAAACCTCTGCTCACAGGAGGTTTTAGCACCCCTCTGGGGAGAGCTTGGGCCAAAACCTGAAAGTGCTGAGTATCTGCTACTGCATCCAAATTCACACTTTTCACTTTCTATCCTTTTCTCCAGAAGTTTTATGCTTGAACCTTCTCACTGTCATACTCCACTGCTAACTCAGCTGGACTGAATGCAGAAAACAAAATCCCAGATTATTCTGAGTTGGAAGGGACCCAGAAGGATTATCAAAGTCCAGCTCCTGAAAATCCTAAATGACCTGTGCACCAGTGGAGGAGTCTTGGACTTGGCTGAGCAAACAAACAAAGAGAGGCTGTCCTAAACTTTGGGCTCTTGAGCTGAGGGTGGCCAAAGTCACAAGCTGAGCAGTGTCCTGAATATCTCATACCCTGAATCCTGAATTCTGCTATTTGGTGTGAGGAAACACCTCACCGACAAGTTTGAAGACTATATCCCCAAAAATTATGCTTTTCTAGGAATTACTTGTTTGGGGTTTGTTTAGTTAAAACTTGAGCAATCTCTGAATAATTCTCCCTTTCTCAGCTGGGCTTGGTCTCCACCTGCTCCTGAGAGGCCCTTTCAGGCAGTAGATCAGGGCAGGAGCATTGCAGGAGTGGAGGCGAAGAACTGGTGGGCATTTTCACTTCATTTTAATACATTTTTCTTTTCCTGTTACTGAAATCCAGCTTACTTTTTTTTTTTTCCTTTTCTTTCTTAATCATTGACAAGATTTTTCTACGTTTTCTATCCACTTGGTCCAAAGCTTGGTGTCTGTACTTCGCTGTGCTTTACTTGTGCTGGCTGCATAGCAGAGAGCATTTGGAAAAGCAAAGTTTGCTGAAGAGGGAGCCTGAAACAGCTGCCAGGGCTGACAACTGAAAGGCACAAGTGGGGACAAAGCAGAGCAGACGGAGCCATGTGGGAACATTAACACTTGGGAGGGACTCTCTTCCTCCCTCCCCTCTTTCTGAAGAAGGGAAAGAACCTGGGTCTTTGTCCAAAAAAGCACTTTAAGCGTTTCTGTCTTCATCCACTCCTATGGTTTTCTGTTACTTGGATATGCATTTAATGGAATAAATGTTCATCTCTTTGATCCTGTACTTAAGGAAGATGAACCAGGTTTTTCACTCCCTGAAAATATGGAAATCTGTTTGTTATGTCACAGCTGTGCCAGCAGATTTCCAGGAAACTGAACACGGTGAGTTGGTGTTTAGTATTCGGGAGGTTGCACCACCCCTTGATTAGCAGGGAAAGTTATCACGTGGAAAAAAGTGTGGAGAGATTGTTTTGATCTCATCCTGCACTGGATTGAGAAAGGAGAAGGATTAAACTGTCTTAACTGTAAAGCTTGGCAGCGATTGTGGAGAGCAAAAATGAAAATAGTTTAAGAGAACAGTGCAGGCAATAACTCACTTGGGGGGTCGGCAGAGGACCAGAAGAAGTGGCCAGACTGACATTGCTTGGTTTTATTAACTCATCCATAATTAGCCCATAGCTTAGATACAATTTAGCTTGTGCCATATGGGCTAATATAGTGCTGAAAGTTACCCCCCATGCAGGTGACAGTCTGTCACACTGAAGGAAGATTAGCATAAAACAAACAACAATGCACCCTTAATGACAGTGGCACCATTTGCCACGCCATACTTGAGGATGGGGAAGCATGGCCATTATAACCCAATCTTCAAGATTTTATTAAGTAGAAATAAAAGCAGTGTGCACACAGGCCCCCCCTCCCCATAGCCCAGTGAATCCTTCCTTCAGCTCTCAGTCAAACCCATTGTGTAGTTGGGGTTTTTTAAAAGATATTTAATTAAAATATATATATATATATATACACTAATTGTAAAAATACCCAATGTAGGTATTTATTCACAGCTTTGCTGGTATTCCTTGGAACAGTAGGTAGAATGAGCTGTTTTAAGTAAAATATGTTGGGTAAATGCATCCTGATGGTTTGTGCTCTGATAAAGGTGGAACAGAGTTGTTGTTAATCTCAAATTAAAATGCGAAAGATCCACTGTATGTGCTGTATCAACTGGATTAGAACTTTTTAGGGTAGAAATGAATCTAACAAACAGCTATGGTGTAACTGTGCAGGCAGCACGTGTTCGTGAGGAGAATTTATCCTGCAAAGAAAGTGAGCCACTGTCTTTAGTGATTCCCTTTTATTGAATAGGAATTGCTCCATTAAAATGATCCCCACGCGTTGTTGATCCATCCTGCATTTATGGTAATTTTCCTACCTATTGCCAATATTTTCCTTTTTAAATCAAGAAGGAAATTTGGTGCCAGAGCCTTTCCCAAACGGTGCTGAGCTCCTGTCAAAAAGCAGCAGAAGCCATTAGCATTCTCAGTTAAGGCTGATCAGTCGTGCTGTTGAACCATTTCTTCTCTTTCTCCCAACATATTTGCTTTCCTGTGTTTCCCAGATAAAAGGGAAGCTCCCCCTCCACTAAGTTTTCCGGACTTTTCTTTTGAAAGGCAGCCTGCTCATTTTAAATATTTTAAATGAAGTGAGTTTTGCTATGCAGACAGGAGCTGGCTTTTTTTTCTCCCAGCTCTCATCGGCTATTTATGTGACTCCATGGTTTTCAAATGGTATAATGCTGGAGGATGCCAAATGTCCTGCCATTTAATAACCAGTAGCATACAGAGCTCTTTTCAAAATGCCACCGCTCTGAGCATCTGTTGTTATTAAGTAAGATGATCAAATTTTGTGCAGGACTTCAATTTTGCTTTTCACATCACTTATAGAGCAAGAATAATATGCAGTCTGTGTATAGAACTAATGTGTTGGGCTCATTGAGCCAATTGCTGGGTTTTGTGTTCTGCTTTATTGCAGACTGTAAAATAAACTTTGGCCTTTTTTTAATAAATGTTATAAAAATGCTCTGTGAATCAGGAGAGTGTCAGCAATTAAAGCCATTTAACATCATAATAATTAAAAATGCAATACTCCGGCGTAGTCAGCGCTGGTTCACATAAAAAGCCACATTGTTGGTCCTTAATAATTACATTATTTGACAGACACGCTGAAGAAGAGGGAAAGGTGCACGTTGTTAGCATCAGATGAGCAACTAATCCTTATTGTTCCTGGAAATTGCTGTGGCATCCTTTACTATCCCTGTTTTCAGCTAACAGATGTGCAGGAATGTCCTCGGCTCTCCATCGCTTTTCTCTCCAGCAGAATCTGACTGACAACACCACCACCAGGGAACAGCTGGGCTGGAGCACATCGTATTTCGCTGGTTGGGAAAGAAGCTGATTAGGCTATGGAGTACCTAATTGGGTAAGATGCCCCTCATTTTCCAACTATAAAATTCAGAGAGTGTAGAGCAGAAAAGAGCTGCTGGGCTGGGAAGAGCCGTATGTTTGTCCCGCAGCACAACTGGACCTTTCAAACGAGCGAGGCTTTTACAGCTGTGGTTTGGGGCCGTGCCCGAGCTCAGTGTTGTGCAGGGCCAAATTTTTGAGAAGAGATTTAACTCAGACATAATAACATTTAAATTATACCCCTGCCCGTTCCCCCTGCTTTTCCTAAGTCTGCAAAGGCAGAAGGGCAGCTTTCCCCATGGCGTTCATTTTTGTCATGGAAAAATGAAGGAAAAGGGAAAAAACCCAAAATTTTACATATTTAGGTTGTCTTTTTTTTTTTTTTTTTCCCATGAATATTGGAAGTGTGGGATTTTCCCCTGGTTTCATTGCATTGTAGCTGCTATAGAACCAATGTCATCTTCAGGTGAGATGGAGAAGTTTTGGTTGCAGGATTGTGGATCCTCACATATCCTAAGGGAATGGGGTCTGAAGAGGTTTTGGAGGTGCATCCTTATTCTAACCTCTGGAAATCCTAGAAAAAAGAGAGTGAAAATTGACTTTAAACATCCTAAAGAGACATTTTGCTTTCTCTGTTTTCCTGGGGTGCTAAAGAGCTGCCTCTGTTCCTCTGTGTGTCTCTGGAAACACCCCCAGGCTGTGGCACAAGGTTTTCCTTTTTTTTTACTCCAGTTTCAGGCCTGTTAGGGTTGGGTTTTTTAACTTTATTTATTTCTGGCACCCCAAGCTTTCACTGTAGCAATGGGGACTCACAGAGTGGAAAGTCCTTTTAACAAAACCTGCTAAAAGAAACTTCCAACCAGATCTTACAAGGCCTTGTATGTGATACAAGTGATTCCCAGTGGTACTGGGAATATTCTAGGGTAGAATAAAGTCATTTGGAATGAAAATCTCATTTCTCTGATTTCTCTTTTAAAAGAAGTGTAGATGTGGTGCTTGGGGACATGGTTTAGTGGTGGGTTAATGGCTGGGCTTGATGATCTTAGAGGTCTTTTCCTTAATGATTCTATGATTTTCTGATTTTTCCTTCACCTTGTATATTCTGAATTGATTTTAATCAGCTCTTGCAAGTAGTATTTGCTATTCTCCAAGGAAACCAATGAGTCAGCAGCATAAGTTTGATGTTGGGATACAGGAATAATAAAGATTCTGGAATTTCACAATACATGAGTTAAATAATGTCAAAAATGTTCTGAGGACAAACAAATAAAAAAGTAACCGAGGACATGAGGAATTGTTTTTACATCTTCACAGGTGTTGTCTACAGGACCTTTGTCAGATTTGTTCTTCCCAAGGTCTGGAGTGATGGGATCAGCACATCCAGTGGCCAGCAGCAATGTCTCCACTGAAGTTTTAGGGCAAAGGAGCAGTGGCACATCCCCAAAACCACTTGCAAGTGTTTTAAAAGCACTGAAAGCACCTGAAAGGACAGAGCCCCATAAAAACCTTTCTACCTTAGATGTAATTTGTTTGCATGCAATTATTTTACTTCAAATATTAACCTTAGATTTTAAACAGATTGTAATTTTAGAAGGAAATTGCCATAATTGCAGGACAGAAAGGGATTTGATTTGTAGTTCTGGACATGAGTCTTGAGCACCTGAAGGGTCTTTAGTTGAAGGTATAAAAGAAGAACTTTATCCCCTGATTAACCTGAATCAAATAATGGGAATAGAATTCCATCTGCCATCAAAATCATAAATAATAAATACATCATTAAATCAATAAACTGAGTGAAACAATGAATTTTAGATCTTATGTTGTGATTAGAGCCAGTTCTTTCTTTGGGACATATTAAACTGTATTCATAGCACATTCCATTTGGTTTTTTTAATAGGTGATCTGTTTCTTTTTCAGGAAGTTCACATGAAGTTTCTGAACCTCCACTTTGCCCCCTGGGGAGAAGCAGCCCGGAAATAAGGTGAAAGTGTTCTGAAAGAAATGAGGAAATCTCAAAAGGCAAAAAAAAAAAAAAAAAAATCGCACATTATAGAAGTCCTGGTAAATAAAATATAACCAAGGAGCAGCATGGGAAGCATTTAACCCATTGCACACCAGTTTTCCCTACTGCCAGCACATGGAATGAGGGATGAGGAATGTCAGGGAATGTGGGGCTGTGTATTAGTGACATCAAATTCCATAGCAATATTAATGATTAACCATAAAATAACAGACAACGTATTGCAGCAGGGACAAAGACATAAAATCAGTGGTAGTTGAGGCCTTCATGGCAGCTGATCCTAATAAGGATTAAGAATAATGTTCCAGTAAGAAAAATAACACAAATTCTTTGAAGGTTCAGTTTTGGAAAGCTGTGGCTTCTGTTGTACAGTTCTGCATCTGTATGGCCAGTGAAATTCCTAAACCTCCCTTGGTCTACAAGAAACCTGAAAGAGAATTTTATTTTATAGTTACAGGTCCATTAAAGTACACTTTGGAACATCTGTAGGACCAGACCCAGAGGTCCCTTTGGAGACCAAGCTGGACCTGCACCTTTTGAGTTTCTTCCAAGTGTGTTTTACAAAATCAGAGTTTTTTGTCTCAGATTTGAAAAATGCCATTTCCACTCCAGCCTGTGACCTCTGCCTTGAAACACAATGGGCCATCAAGGAGGTGAGGAGTTCCTGTAAAGGTGGAGAACCTTAAAGCCCATCCAGTGCCACCCCTGCCACGGGCAGGGACACCTTCCACTATCCCAGGTTGCTCCCAGCCCCATCCAACCTGGCCTTGGACACTTCCAGGGATGGGACAGCCAAAACTATTCCCTTCCTGGCTTGGCTCCATCATTCTGGTGTCCTCCTGCTGTTCTTGCCAACAGGGAAACCCCAGAATCCTCCAGCTCTTTATATGTTTCTGTAGCATGCACAAATCCCCTGAGTGTTCATGTTCACCATGAACCTCTGTACCTCTTATAAATTATTTTTTTTGCCCATTGTCAAGATTTGGAAATGATTTATTGGTGCAGTTTTTGCAGTAGGACTGAAGCCTCTGTGGCCTCTCTAGTTAAATTCCATGCAGACTGTCTTGGCCAGCTCAAAACCCACAGCTCTTGGGGTTTCTACCATGGCTGGGTTTTCATGAACTGCTTCAGTAAAGCTGATATTTTTTAATATAAATTTTCACAGACTCATAGAATTCCCTGAGTTGGAAGGGACCCACAGGAGCACTGAGTCCAGCCCCTGGCCCTGCACAGACACCCCAAAATCCCACCCTGGGCACCCCTGGCAGCGCTGCCCAAACGCTCCTGGAGCTCTGGCAGCCTCGGGGCCGGGACCATTCCCTGGGGAGCCTGGGCAGTGCCAGCACCCTCTGGGGGAAGAACCTTTCCTGATATCCAACCCAAACATCCCCACAGAAATATTAAATTAGACATGTACAATTACACTTGCTCATCAGAATTTCTGTCACTCCTTTATTGGAAAGCTGCAGGAGGAATAGGACGAGCATTTACTTGGCTCATCATGGAAATGGATCTCCTGCCCTTACAGAGGGATTTTGGCTGCTTTTTGGGCATCTCTTGCTTGCAAGCACTTCCCTCTAAATCCCTTCTGTCACCAGCAGTGGTTCCTGCTATTCCTTCCAAACTAGGCACTAATCCTTCAGCTCCCATTCCCCTTCTCCCACAGCCAGTTTCATAAGTACTGACAGTCTGACTGAATTTAGAGGACATGAGAAATCTTGACATTCAACTTGTCAACATTTCTGTCTCTGAGCCTGTGTTCCCATGACTTATTTTTTAATGCAAATCAGAAGATGATTAGCTGTTTTCTCTCTTCATTGTGTTTATTTTTGCTTGTTCTTTGGGCTGTTTTTCATGCCTCATCTTGACTGAATTCTCTCCCATTTTTCTCCCTTCCTGTGCGTTTCTGCTCTTGCTCTGTTCTCTGCCCTTTGTTCTCAGTTGCTGTTTTTCCCCCTTTTCCCTTTTGTGCATCTCTTGCATATTTTGTGGTGCTCTATCATCTCTGTTCTTTGTCTTTACTTTTCTTTGTCTTTTCATTTTGCCTATCTTTGTTCTGTGTCCTCTTTGGTGTCTCCCTGTTCTTTGTCTTCTTTTTTTCCTTGTTCTTTCTTTTCCTCTGTCTGTCTCTTTTTATGATTCCCTTTTATCTTCGTTGTGTTCTGAGTAGGTTTGTCTTGATCTTTGTCTTTGCAGAGAACGTGCTCAAATGAAGACAAAACACGCCATTCAAACAGAAATTGCTTATTAATTATAACATGGACACACTGCTGAAGCCCGAGCCTCCCACAAAGCCAGCCAACCAACTCACAAGAATTTCCAGGCCATCCTGTATTTTTCTGGGCATCTGGGCTGCACTTAGGGCCCTGTGGTTGAACACCCAGCACCTAAACTCCGTCCTATCCCACTCCCCTCTCTCTGGCTCTCAGTCCATAAATCCATCCAAACTTTATTACTAACCCATGAAGACTTGGGTGCAAAATAACCAAAGTGAGGTATCTGGTTATGCAGCAGTTATGAGTAAAAATGTGTCTTTTGGTCTCCAATATGGAATCCACACAATCTCCATGTCCCAAGTGTTCCCCTTCCTCCTGTGGTGAGGGGTATAATTTGCTGCAGATGTCTCTGACCTACATCATCAGCTCCAAGTTATCAGTTGCTGCTAGAAGGAATGGTTTAATTTACTAACCAGCTCTGCTGGGAAGGGGAGCCACGTGAAAGGCAGGATTCTGTGGTGCACTTGGTGCACAGTTCTGAGTTATTGTTGTCAATGCTTTCATATCTGAAAAACAAAACATCTTAAAAATGTGGAAAACAGGAAAATCACAGGCAGAGGTATTTTTGTAAAGGAAGTTCTTTTTGGTCCTGAAATAAATCTTTCTGTGATGTCTTTGAGCTTTGAAAAGATTAGTATGATCTCAAAGTTAAAGCTCAAAAAGGAAAAGTTCACATAAAGAAAAAAGTTTAGCTTTTTGTTCATTTTCCCACCCATTTCTGCCCTCTAATAATTCATGGAAATCTCTCTGCATGTGTGATATTTGATTAATCCTCATTGAAGCCTTGGCTGAAAAACAAAGCCCAGATCTTGTAGTTTGCCCTGTTGCTACTCTCACCTTCTTTATTTTCCCTTCCTTCATGTATTTGTCCTCAGGAGGGGCCTGAGGGCCACATCTCATTCTCAAAGTGAAGAATGGATGAGCTGGGGGAAGTTCCCCAGGTCCCCAGGGAAGAGGGGCTGGGTGCTCTGAGGATCCCACTGCAGCCTGTGCTGGGTCACCACTTCCCGGGGATTCAAGGAACCTTTCCTGCCCTGCCTGCCTTTCCAGGCTGCTTCTCTCTCCCTGTACCTTTGCTGTTAAATTGTCACTCTCCTGGCCAGGCTGTGGTATATAAATAGAAATCTCATATCTTCTACCTGCTGTGCTCTGGGGAAGCCCCAGCACACCCAGCACATCACAGACCTCTGCAAGCTGGCTGTAGGACCTGGCCACAATATTGCAACAAATAACCTGGCTCTGATGTGAATTGTCCTGGAAGTGGGAAATGCTGCAGGTTCCCTGGAGGCTGCAAATTGAGCCAAGCCCAGGTCGGGGGCTTTGCACAGCTTCCTCCTGATCGCTGTGGCTACCAGCATCCCTCGCTGAGGTGGTGGATGCAGAAGTGGGATGGGGCCTCTTCCCACCTCTTCCCATTGTGGTTTGGGCATGGTGCTGCTGGGGAAGGGCTGTGGGAATCAGGAGGTTCTCCGATGCCAGAGCCATCAGTGTGTGACACTACCCATCCCCTACCAGCTGAAAAGATGTTCCCCTGCTGGTTCTGGCATGTGCGTTTTTGAGGAAGCACAGGTGATCTCCCATTCTGCATAAATATGCAGGAATTATGGGTTTCCCAGCCTGGATATTTTTTGTCTTAATAATGTTGATTTAAATTTTACTTTAATATTAATAAAGTGATTTAAGACCAGGCCATTTAGACAAAATGTACATTAAAATTCCCCCTTTTTTACCCCCCTCTTTTTAAATCCTCCTCCTTCAGTTTATTCCTTAAGGGAGGGTTTGGGTCCTGAACTCATAGTGAGATCTTCAAACACATAATAAGAATTAATCACCATTAGTCCTCTATTTTAACAGCTGCTTCCTACCCCCCAAACCAGTACAGCTGCAAACTTCCCTCCCTCTGCCGACGCCGTAATCCCATTACAGCTGCAAACTTCCACATGGGAAAAAAAAAAAAAAAAGCTCAGTTTAAGCTGATTTTGAAACAACTCACATTTTTTAATTGCTCAGGTCTGGGTGGGAAGTGGGTGATGCAGCTCCTGGCCAGTGGGAGCTGGAGGAGCATCGTCCTTCCCAAGCACGAAGCCACCGCACTGCCGTCACTCGGTGTCACCATGGGAGGTGCAAACTCCACCTCAACACAACCCCGTCACTTGCATCAACCACTGCTTGTGTCTTCATATTCCTGGGAAAACAAGTATGATTTATTTATTAATAAGGAGAAGATATTTGCCTGCTCGTGAAAATTTCCTGTTTCCTCCTTGTACTTTCTTGTGCTTTCTCCATTCTAATATCTGCCCTTAGATTGTAATTATTTTATTTTTCTACTTTTTAGCATTAAGGTTTGAGATAGATAATTATTTTGCTTAATAGTAAATTTCACTGCAACGTGCCCAGAGGGATCTGAAATAAAAGGTATTTAAAAATCTACCATGTTAGAAAAGTAAAATCATTTCAGCTAATGAGATTATCAAGGATAATCGGTTTACAAAAGCCCATTATGCGACAGATTCATTGATGTCTTAAAACAGAAAAGGAGAATCCTATTTATTTTTTGAAATGGTGTCGAATAAATTGCTTTTCTGAATGTAAAAGGCTGGTTTTCATATATTTTTTTTTTAAATGTGATGATTTCTGCAGCCCCATCTGCTGTTCAGTTTCAGAAGTAGCCAGAGGAAGATTTGGTTGAAATGCACACTTTTCTGTGGGAAATTGGTGATAGGTGGCACTTGACCTGTGGATTTGACTGGGGATTGTAAGGAAGGGCTTCATCTGTTTCAAAGTTTGTGGGAAGGAGTTGAAGGAGTGGATTGGAAGTTCCCACTTTCATTCATCCATGGCTGAGGACATATTGTGGAGAAGGAGGAGGAGGAGGAGGAGGAGGAGGAAGAGAAGAAGGAGGAGTAGAGATCAGTGTTGGTGGTTGCTCATGCTGGAGTAACCATGGAGTCTCTACTAACACAGCTGTTTCCTTATCCCAGCAAGCTCAAATGGCTCCAAGAGAAACAGGGTGGGATGCTCCAGGCAAACCTCTGCAGGGTAAGGAGTCAGGTCATTTTAGAGGTATGAAAATTCACTGGGACATTTTCCTTCCATTTTCCCCATGAACTTCCTTGGACATGCCTGTTACACACAGGCTTTGTGTGCTTGCTGAGGTGGAAGGGTTGATTTGGCCCAAGGAGAGTTGAAAGATGCTCCAACTCTACCACAGTCTAGTAACACTCCAGCAGGACAACAGGCCTGGCCCTTATAAATAAACAAAATTATTAATTGCTGTGTTACATAAATTAAAATTCATGTGTATAAAGCTGCAGCATTGAAAAAAAAAAAACAAAAACAAAACCCAAGTTATAATAATGTCTGGTTTCTCTATTGTGGTTTATTGTTTAGGCCATACCCAGAGTGTCCCTGGTGGGGCTTGGACACGGAGTCTCTTCCAGGACTTTTGCTCAGTGATGATGTGGAAGGTGACTCTTCAGTAAGTAACACCAAATGATTTCAGACTTGTATAAATAATATACATGTTCTGTCTCCTGTGATGGAATGATGAATAGCATAGAGAGTGATTGATTTGCCGACATGTGGCAGTGGGTGGAACAGTCCGTATTGTCCTTGGATCCCTCAGACTGGTCCTACCTCTCCCTCAGCTTTGTTTCCCCATGGGAGTAGGATTTTCCAGCCCAGGGTGAATGCCAGGTCTTGGCTTGGCTGTTGAGGGGGATGATGGGGACACACAGATTGAGCCCATTCCCACCACGGTGTCCCCTGCCTGTACCTGCCTCACACATGGAGACTTTGTCCCCCAAAACGTGGCTTTTGCACAATCTCTTCTGCTGCAGCTCAATCCTCTGCTTAAAAGGTTGCCTCTCCTTTTTTTTTCCTTTAATATTTAGCAGAAAATAATTCTGCAATGAGCTTTATTAAAGCAGCAGGATAGATTAAAAAATGAAATATGTTTAGCAAGATTTGGGGGGAAGGCTGGAGTAATTAATTTTCAATAATACCTGGCATTTCCAGAACTCCTTTCATCCCAAGATCACCAAACAGTTTACAGACATTAATTAATTAAAGCATTATGATGCCCCAGTGTGGGGCCATCGCCAGCATGTCTGACTCAGACAAACTCCCTCCAATTCCCTGGACAGCCGAGCAGTATCCGCTCCTCTGCCTGCACCAGGGCTATTCCTCTGAGCAAATACTGTTCAGCTTTCCCAAGGTTTGCACTGTGTGGCCCTATGTAAATATTTTCCAATAAGTTTGATTATTTGTCTTTTATTCTCTATCAGGAAAACCCCAAATATCTCCGTAATAAAATTTCCAGCGTGTGTTTACATGAGGGCAGTTCGGATGATTAGTTTCTGATTCAGCTGCCCATTAAAGCATCCCTGCTCCTGGAAAACTCCCTTTGCAGGCTAGGAGCTGGACATGCATTTTAAGCTTGGATCTTGGGGTGAGTGCAGTAAATCATGTGGGAGAAGAGGAGAGGGGTGCAAATAACGTCACAATCCTGGAAATCCCCCGTGAAGTGTAAGTTGGGTGAAATCTTATGAAAGCTGTAGATTATCCAAACTTTCTCCACTCGGATGATTTGATTCATGAACGCGTAAGTAGATAGATAGCTAGATCCATCACGGGGATCCCTGGGGAGCAATGGAATGGTGTTTGTGATTGGAAAAATATTATAAAAGAGCTCACGTATAGCCAATAGTTGGGCAGTTTTGTAGCGCCAAGATAAATAGGAAAGAAATGACATTTCATGATCGCATTTTTAAAGGACGTTGGAAGTTACCAAAGCAGGAGAAATGGATGTGCTGGAGTGATGCAGCCACATTCCTGTGTGGCAGTGCTGCCAGTTGGGTACCAGTTAAGCCCCTCACCCCACATCCTCAGGATAACAGTGGGGCAGTGCATGCATAGGGAATCACAGAATTGTTAAGGTGAGAAAAGATCTCCAGGATCATCAACCTGTGCCCAATATCCACCTTGTCACCCAGTCCAGGGCACTGAGTGCCACCTCCAGTTGTTCCTTGGACTCCATTGCCTCCCTGAGCAGCCCATTCCAGTGCCTGGCAACCCTTTCCATGAAGAATTCTTCTTGATGTTCAACCTGAACCCCCTCTGAATGATTGTACCTTGCTGTTTGACCCCTCCTTGGCCTGATACCTTCCAGTTTGGTTGGGATATTCAGAAGCAGAATCAGCCTTGAAGGATGTGTTTGTAATGGAAGAGTAAAAACAAACAAACAAACAAACAAACAAACAAACTTGGGATTTTTTGTTAGTTTGTTTGTTGGATTGGCTATTTTCACATAAACCAAATGAAAAACAGTTTAAAAATATAAGGAACCTTTCATTAGCTGTGGTATGACCATCGTTTTTCCTGGTTATGTTGGCCAGGCTCCAAGTTTCCCTTTATTCCAACTTGGAACCAAGATGGAGAAGAGACACTGGACGTGTGGCAGGAGGCACAGGGAGCCACGTCCTCAGTGCCACCGTGAATCCACGTCCCCAGCCATTTCTGTCACCTGGCACCTCAGCCCATCCACCCATCAGCGTGCACGCAGAGAAATGTCAGGGTGTGCTCGGGAAGGTGATGCCCATGGAGGAGCCTCTGGTTTGGGAAGGAGGGAGCCGGGAATGCTGCCCTCCTCCCTGCTTGTTTACCCTGTGGCAAGTGCATCTTCGGGGAGCGCTGTGACTCCGAGATATGAGAAGAAATTCTTCAGTAAACACAAGTGACATTTGGCATATAAATAAGTTAGGGAATACTCTTGCACAAGCAGCGCAGGTCAACAGCGATCTTTTATCTCCTGGTGTAAAACGGGCTGCTTTGGAAACGGAGAAAAGTGCAAAGTGTTTGTGGAAGGGGTGCTGGAACTGCGGATCCTGGTCCTGGTCCAGGGTGAGCGGCTTCACTCCTCTGCCCTATTGATTCTGGGAAAATCCAGGGTGTGTCAGATGGATTTCTCCACAACTTTCTTTTTTTTTTTATTATTCTTTCCCTATTTTTTCCCCACTATTTAAAAAAAATTCTCTCCTTTTTAAAAATTTCTTTTTTTTTTTTTTTATTTCTCCATTTTTTTTTTTAACTTTTCTCCTTTTTTTTCCTCCTATTTTTCCCTCTGTTTTTCCCTCCTATTTTTCTTTTCTTTTTAAAAATATGATTAATGTATCACAGAGCCCTTTGGAGAGTAAATACTGATTTGCAACAGCACAGTAAACAAATAACAGGGGAACAGGCGTGGAGTCTGTATATCCATACATCCATAAAATCCTTTGCATCCACACATGCGCACCCGCATTCTTATTGTGTAGGTTTAGCTAAGGGGATTTACCTCCTTTTTAATATTTTTGAAGGCTGCTTTATGATCCTGTTGACCTGCTATTAGCAAAAGCTTAGCTTTCAACAAAGGTAATTAAATTATAAAATCACTGCTGCAATCATCAAACTACTCATAAAACAAGAAATGAAAAAAAAAAAAAATACCCTGAAATAAAAATCTTGCAGGCTTCTCCTCATGTAATATTGCTCCCTGATGTTAATTACATTTAAATGGGAGAGTACTATTTTGGTATCATTCATACGCCTCCAAAAGTACTTTCCAGTTTATCATACCTGTCAACCCCAGTGCATCACAGGCTAATACTTTATTAAGAAAAAAATCATTAGGGAGCTGCTGATCCCATTTAAGTACATTGGGCAGAATGTAAGACTAATTAAAAAGCATATTTTTACATTATTAATTTCTGAGTTTCACACTTAATGAATGTGAAATGACAGGGCTACTATTTTTATATTCAGGCTCTCTGGGCTCTTCAGCCAGGGGAATTCAATTCTGGGGATTTTTTGCAAAGATGCTTCTTGGGAGATTTGTTTTCAAGAACAGCTAAGCTTTTTTAGCTGTGCCTTTTTCTGGGAAATTATACAAAGCATATTACAGCTACTTTAAAAGAGTAGTTAAATAGATGTTGTGTTGGGGTTTTTTTCATCACACTGCTATAAAAGTATTTTAGATGAGGTATAAAATATGGTTTTTAAATGATATTATGATTTGCAAACACTAAAAAATAATTGCAGTGGAGTTGAGAGAGAGCAAAAACATCTAATCTTTATTGTGTAAGACAATGTGATAAAATATTTTACAGCCAAAAGCTCATTTTGCATCTGGAAAATTGTGTAAACTGATGGGTGGGGAAAAAATCTCATTAAAACTAAAGGTTATTTTTAATATTCTTCAAACAAAGCAACACTTCTAACTGCACCTCCCCTCCTCATATTTATTAAATTAGACAATTGTACGAATGCCTGATGTTGTATTTAAATAAAGACATAAAATGACAGAGAGCGTGGGACGAGGCTGGCCGGGCTGGAGCCAGGGTTGGGAGCAGCGGGTGCTGGGAGGGAGCTGCAGCACCGGGAATGGGGGGCTGCTGGGGGGCCAGGGGTGCCTTTCCAGGCGTTGGGAGCCTTGGGTGTCACTGAGCCCTGAGCCGGGGCCGCCTGGCACCGCAGCACTGCCACTTTTATAGGGCTCTGCAAGGAGGAGTGGAGAGAAGCAGGTTTTTTTTTCCCCCCCCTGTCTCTCTCTCTCTCTCTCCTTTTTTTTCTTTCTTTTTTTTTTTTTTTTTCCAAATGTGCTTACAATTACCTCTCTGTATTTTTATTGTCTTTTTACTAACCACAAAACTCACACTGGAGGCAAAGCTTAACGGCTGAGGCTTTCCTCGTGTAAATATTAGGAAATTACATTTGTACAAACTGCGCGGCTTTGTAAAGGGGGCTGGAGCCACTCCAACACAAATTAATCAGGATAAAGTTGCTCTATGTTCAACATGACCATAGTTTATTTTCTTAAAGTATTAATTTGTCAACAGCTTTCCTGCCTCGCTGTGACTCATGTGGATGGCATTGAGGGAAGACACAGATGCAATCTTGCTGCTCTACCTTGTGGTTTTAGGAACCAGCTCCAGTTAATCAAACCATAATTGTGTTTAATTCCTCAATATTTGTTTTCCCACCAAAGTGAAACGACTGAAATATGAATATGAACCTGTGTTTAAATATTGTCTTCCCTAAAAAAAAAAAAAAAAAGAAAAGGAAAAAAGGCATGAAACTATTTTAACTGTTTGCTAAACAATTTTTACGTCCAAGTCCTTCCCTCCTCTGTTGTTTCCCCCCCTCCCTCAGCCCCAAAATAAATAAATAAGCTCTGGCAAAGGCTTTTCAGCTGGTGTCCTTTGCTTTTTCCCCTCCTCAGCCATCCCCAGTGCTGAAAGCATTTCTTTCCACATGTCTCCCCTCCTTCTTCTGCCTTCACTTGCTGCTTATTATATCCCCCCATTTTTAATTATATTTTGATTTTCGTAAAATGATCATTTGTTGTTATGTTTCTGGAATGCAAACGTGAGCGTAATGGGATCTATTTTTCAGAGTTGCCAAAACAAATTAAGGAGAATGTTCGGCTCTTCCTTTGCCAAATGTTTTAGTGTTTTTCCATGAAAGCAAATCTTATTTCGAACTGTATATTGAAGCTTAAGTAAATAATGCAGCCTGTAAGAAGCAAATTCTATTGTAAAATCAGTCACTGTTCGCAGGCTTTGCTGGCGATACTTGCACAGGGTTCTGCCCGGGAAGAATCGGGCTAACAATGAAATATTGTTGATTTTAATTTGCCTTCTGCAGAGGGGGAAATGCCGAACTTTTTTCCCGAGTGCTGGACGCAGCCCCCATAAATATGGAGCATTTGTTGTGGCCGCTTCACGGATGTCCAGGTAGGCGAGGAGGCTCTCGGATAACGACATCACACAGGGCTGGAACTGGGAGCAGCTTTAGGCACTGAGCTTTGTTAATTGTGGGGCTGGGGGCTCGCCTGTTCTTTAGCATCTTTTATTAACATACATCCCCAAATAATATTGACACTCTTCTTGTTTTATTAGCACACGTTTACCTTGTTCATGGTTTTATTATTCAAGAATGCAGTTGTTGCCAAGTATTAATCAATATATTATGCTGCTCAGTTGGGCAAGCTGTACAAAAACATAGTGCCCCTAGGGTTAATACAGTCAAGAACTAGAAAAGTGTTTCAGACATGTACACAACATGTGGTTTACTATTATCATTAAATGAGGTGAACTGGGACTCTATACATATGGATTTTGAATTGCATAAATTTTGATTGATATCATTTGAAGACTGAGACCCTGAAAGGGTAGATTTTGTGAAAGACGATACACAGGCCAGCTATTACCACATATAATAATACCAGGAAAAATATCTGAAATGAGCAAGGCAGCTGGCTTTTAAATAGCTAAAACATAACATCAATACTTATTTTGAATAATGGAAAAAAGAGGTAAAAGATGTTGACCTCTGCCTGACAATAACATGTTCCAAAAGTAGAACTGGTCCCGGGAGAAAACCCCCTGCTCAACAGTAGCGACTAAGAAATTTTTTTCTTTCTCTCTCTCTTTCTTTCCTTCTTGTTTTCTCTCTCTTTCCTTTTCCTTTTCTTTTTTTATTCTCCTTTCCCCCCCCCATATTTATACTTTTTTCTCCCTCCCCAGAAAAGGTAAATGGGCTTTTGAACACACAGACAGCCGCCAGAAAGGAGAAAAAAAAAAAAACAACAACAACAAAAAAAACCGAAACCCCAAGAATTTTTGCAAATTCAGGAAACACTTGAGAGGTAAAACCAACATCCTGAGACAGGAGACAAGGCCAGCTTTTGACACCAGGCTGGACCTGCGAGGCCGAAGGAAACCTGGAGCCAGGAAGCGGCCGCTGCCGGGGTCAGGTCGCCGGGGACCCCGCTCCTCGCCGCGCACCGCAGGTCCCCGCCGGCCTTTTCATGGGAAATTTGCTGAAAATTTGCTGATCTGCACGAAACATTTATTGGAGGGGGAGAGGAAGAGCCTTCCCTTGGCTTCTTGTGGGTTCCTGGTTCATATGGCATTAAGTGGGGAGCATAATGTATGCGAGGAGGCGGCGGGGCTCGGAGGCCCCGCGTCCATTTTTTTCCCACTGTGTGATACACATGGAAAATTATCAATACCTCGCTCTAGCAGATTCCTTCAATTTGCCTGTATTTGTTCAAACTTTTGAGAGAGCACCGGATGCTTAATGCTTCATTTATGATTTATGCTCCATAAATGTATTAAAACATTAACCATATTTCTGCTATGGCATACTTGAATCCTCCCGGGGAAAAGCCAGAGCGTTTCTCAGGCTGCTACTCCGGCTTCCCTGAGGAGCGAGATTATTTGTGTTGTGTTACACCTCCAAGTGTTGATTAGGCCTTGGTGTTACCCTGACAGAAGTGTCGTGTGGTGCTTCTCTTTAATGGGGTAATAAGCTACATCAGCTGCATGAAGGAAATGTTCCTTTTCAAGTCAGAAACGGCGAAAAAAGTTGGTGTGCAAAGCCCGAGAAGGCTCCATGCCCTCCGTCCCCTCCACTCTGGTGAAACCCTCTGGAATGGGAAACTCTTGGCCATAGCACTTGGGTGGCTCTGCAAATTTATAATCGGGGTTAGAACTCCCTAATATATTAAATGGTTACACACCAGCCTTTGCCGAGCCCGGCTTTTAACTGCCTTGCAGCCTGGCAGGCTCCGAAACATGGCTGTTAATTGGAAAGCAGGAAGGTTAAAAAAGAGACAAACTAGTTTTCTGGCTTAGCTTTGACAGCCTGGGTTATTTATGCAGGTATTTTTTTTTTTTTTTAGGGTTTTTTTTTCCCCTCTTTTATTTTTTCCCCCCTCTCTTTTTGTGCTGGGGTGGAGGGGTGGGGGCCGTCTGGAGGATTTCTTAGTGGTTGGGAAGCTTCACATTTTTCAGTAAGCATTATTGGGTAACAATTGGTGCAAACATTATGGAGGGGGAAAGGCACATAAATCACGAAATAAAAAAATAGTTTCTGCACATTTTCAAAAAACACGTTGTGCTCTCTGAGGTCCTTTTCATTTTAACCAAATCAGGGGGAACTTGTCCTCACAGCGGCAAGGCAGATGGAACAATAAATCACAGGAACCATTGACTGCCTGCAGTGTACTCTCCGCAGCTGTCACTTTTTTGTCTCTTTGGTTTTAGCTGACATGGTTTGAGGTCCACTGTGAACCAATCTGGACTTTTTTTTTACCGTCATATCCATCAAAACGACCAGTAGCCATCAACCTACTGCAGCGATCGATTCGTTTGCTTATTCTCACGCATAAGCCAATACTCAGCTCACTAGGTGAGGCTTGGGAGAAGCACCTCATTTTA
>VXAC01000684.1:240665-246259 GCA_013399225.1 Rhipidura dahli | reverse complement strand
AAAAAAAAAAAAAAGAGGTTTTGGAGTGATTTCAACAGTGCTGGTGTGCCACAGAAGAGTTCAGAGAATGAGGGGCACAGAGGAGGATGTGCTCTGCTCAGGTAGAGCAGATACACAGGGCCACTGCCCTGAGGTGATGCCACCTCTCTGCCTTACTCTAAAGGAACACGAGACAGATTAAAAGCAGAAAAAGAGAGAAAACAAAGTAGAGAAGGGAATATTAAG
This sequence comes from Rhipidura dahli, assembly GCA_013399225.1. Taxonomy (NCBI): domain Eukaryota; kingdom Metazoa; phylum Chordata; class Aves; order Passeriformes; family Rhipiduridae; genus Rhipidura; species Rhipidura dahli. Next base: position 246,034 of record VXAC01000684.1, on the reverse strand, counting down.
ATATTAGCCAGCAATTTTTCCCTGTGGTCCTGGCTGAGGAGTTGAAGTGTCCAGGGCCAGGTTGGACAGGGCTTGGAACAGCCTGGGACAGTGGAAGGTGTCCCTGCCCATGGCAGGGGGTAGAATGGGATGAACTTTAATTTCCTTTCCAACCCAATTGAGTAACTATTGCCTGAGCTTTCAAGACATCAGAGTTGCCTTCCTCCAGCCTGGGGTTGCACTGGAACGGCACTGGCATGAACTGTGCCTAGGGAGTGTCATTTGCATGGTGGATTTCATTGCATCCCACTCGTGGGAATGCCAGCCTTGGAGCCCTGGAAACCTTGTGTGTGTGCAGCTTCTCTGCGAGCCTGACAAGGGATCATTAGTAACTCGCTGATGTCTCTCTCTGTTTGTTCTACTTCACGAGACACTTCCCCAACTAATTTAGAACAAAGCTTGGTGTTTACTTGGCTTCACAAAATGACACTCTTTCCCCCTCAAGATTGCTGCAAAGTCTTGGCAAGGAATATTTACATAAACAGGTTTCAACTTCATCAAGAACGGGTCTGGAAAGGAGGGCAAAGCCAAGTGGAAAGGAAATAAAGCAGAGCATGAGGCAGAGTAGTTGATCACTCATTTAGGGCTGCAAAAAAAAGGACTTTGAATGTTTGCAGGGCTGGTGCAGCCCTATGAGGGAGTCACACAGTTACCTAAGACCCCTAAAACTCCTGGAAGTCTGGAGAAGAGCTGTGGAGAGGGGCCCAGCCCCACTGCAGGGCTGGCAGGGACAGCAAGTGCAGCATGAGGCAGTAAATCACCCATACGTCGCTGCAGCTTTGTGCTGCCGCCATGCACTGGAAGCCTTTGAAGCCTAGAAATGATGAAATTTTAATTGTTAGCAACCTCTCAGGGTCCTGGGGATAAAACCTCTTGGACAACTCACGGCATTCTCAGCGGCAGGAAGGGAGAGGGCTGTAGCACCGCTGATCTCCCCTCGTGAGCGCAGCCATCGTCCCCGTAACTTCACTCCCCAACTTTTTCCAGGTTGATGGAAAGGTGGCTCCTCTCAGTACCCATTCCAGGAGCTGAGGGGTGCCTTGCATGGACAGAAAGGAAAGGAATTCGCTTATGGGAAGCGGATGGGCTAAATAAAAGCCACTTGCATCCTCATTATGGGGGCTCTTTTGAATAAATGTTAGCCTTTAAGTGCCAGCTGTCACTCTATGCATGGCCTCCCTTCTTACAACTAACCTCTCTGTCACCTCGCCTTGTCTCCCTAACTTGTCCTATTATGCAGTACCAAGCTGAGTCATTGTTTCAAGCAGGAGGTGACATGTTAATAGCTTAATAATAGTATAATCTCGCAAATAATAATATGCTGTCACACTGTCTGAAGCACAATGTTTACAGGAGAAGTGGTAATGTATGATGACAGTAATTTGAATAAAAATGAATTTACTGCTCTTGTCTCATTTGCAGTAAATTTTCGCATCTTTCATGCACAACTGGTGCTCCATGACCTCTTTCATTATTGTGTTCTCAGTGTTTGCTGCCTGCTTCAAAGTGAAAGGCAGGCAAATGAAACAGAAACCTGCAGCTTAATAAGGGGTCTCCAGAAAAGAGTTTGCTCCGTGGTTTCTGGAAATCTCACTTTGTTTGTTTAGGAAGCCGAGGCGGTGTCGGCCAGGCTGTTTAATTAATGCAAGCTGGAGGTGCCGATTGAAAAACAGGCACGAGCTGATACGATTCTGGATTGGCAATTTGCAAAATAATCATCATGAAATCATGACAGAGGGGAAAAAGTGCTTGGAATACAGAGAGGATCATTGTGGTTGGAATTTGAGTTTGTGCAGCTTAAGGAAAAACTGGTTTAAATGTTCTGGGTGCCTGATGGGGAGAAGAGCAATCCTTGAATTAATTATAAGTGTGTGGTGGTGTGATGGTGGACTGGTAAAAGTTAAAAATTATCCCTGAATACATAAAATGTTTGGTTCTGGGTGGTTTCTGCCTCTCCCTATGCTGTATGATAAAATTCTGCCATTTCCATGTCTGGTAAAGACCAGGACTCTGAGTATTATTCTGACAAATAAATAGGGAATGTACTGGGTATCAAAACTGCCTTTGGAAAACCTAAATTCCTAGGACAGTTCTATTTCTCTAAAAGAAAAAAGAAGTTATTACGTGATGTGGTTCATTTGATGAAAAAGAAGAAAGTTTACAACTCACAACTGATATGCCTGGACTAAATTTAGTTTGATGGAATGAGGACAACTAATTGAAACTTGCTGGGACTCAAAACACTGTACAGGACAGATTCTCCCCAAAAGTGCTGGCTTTTATCTAAATTTAAGTGAATGTATAGAATTAAAAAATGTGGTTTGCATGACCTAGTTCATGTGTTGACATAATTAAGATACATGTTTACCTCTCTGTCCTTACATATACAAATGCAGTTATGTATTTTTTCATTACTTGTACTTATATCTAATATAATATTTTCCTTTAAATTGGAAGTTCAGCTGCGTTAATTTTTTTGGAAATAGCACTGCTGCTACACTTCTGATCCTCCTGCAGAAACTGAGAGCTGAGCTGGAGACCAGCCTCACTGATAGGCCATGTCAGCTGGGAAAATCCAGTAGGAAAAGGACACATTTGGTGATGGATTGTCCTAAACCACAGCTTGCTGTATTTTTGAATTGGAGGTTTTAGGAAGGGCACGGATTAGTCTTCAGTATCCCACCTTTGCACACTGATGCTAAATGCTGAGCTCTTTGAAAATAAGACATTGATTTAAGTAATTCAAAACTGCTTCCAAATCTAACCCCATGGCAGGGGATTGGAACTGGATGATCTTCAAGGTCCCTTCCAACCCAAAGATCCAGTGATTCCATGATTCCATGAAGGGAGTGCAGCTGATGGGTTTCATAAGTGCCTTGCAAGGCTGAGATTGTTTTTGAGCTGAATTTTCCATTTTTTTTTTCACATGAAAAGTGCAAGAGGTTTCGATGGGATTGCTCAGAGTTGCAAGGGCTGAATGACCCCCTCCAGGTAACTGCATTAAAATAAATTGTTTTGCTGAAAAGATTTTTCCGTTGGAAAATATTTTCTGTTTAAAAATAATTTATGTTTTCCCAGTGTAGGTTTTCATTTTCTTCATTTTGGAAATCCCAATCCTGTGCACCAAAAATCAAGACACTTGTGACATTACAGAGCTAAATAATGATTAATGGAGATTATGTGCAAAAGGGTAGAAAAGAACAGAGAAACAAAGTCTCTCTTTGGCTGATGGAGTTTATTTCATGTATATGAAAGGTCTCTTTCTCCTGAATCACTGATGTTCAAGGGGATATCGACACTTCTATGTCCTGCTTGAAACTCAAAGGTCCTTTTTGTTGCCACCTTTTAATTATTTAAATGTAGGCAAATCTGATTAAAGCTCTTAATTAGATGTATTTAAGATTGGCAAATATATCACTGTCCTGAACAGCCAATGTCATCCACTGATATGTGTCAGTTATTTGCTAAAATGCAAGAAAGTTTCCTGGAGACAGAAACAAAAAAAAAAACAAACAAAGGAAAAAACCCCAAAAAACCCACAAACCCTAAAATATTGTGTTTGTGGAAATAAATAGTGGATGGACCTGATTTTTGTGGCGTGAAAAAGTCAAGTGGAGCTTTTAATTGACTCCAACAGGCGCTGGATCAGGCCTGTGGGGTGTTTGGTGCTCAGTTACAAGTTAGTGCTCTCTCTAATCACCTTGTTCTCTAAAGGAAATAGATACTAAACAGGAACCATCTGGTAATACATTCTGTACCTCTTAATTACAATGTTTTGAGTGGCACCTAAATAAATTTCATTTACAAGCACATGACTGCTTGTCAAAAGCTCTGTTGATAATTTTATTATTGTAGTTTACCTTCTCGCTTAATGACCCTGGCCCAGTAAAGTCAGGAATATTCAGCTCTACTGCAAAAAAAAAAGTGATGGTCTTAAAAATAGAAAGACACAAACTCCATCTCTCATGGTGTGTTTCTAATTATTTTCAAATGTTTGGAATACACATGACAAGGGGATGGATCTGCAATAAAAATTACCAAAATTCTGATTTCTTGGTAGAGAGGAGAAGCTGAGGCAGCTCTGCAGAGAGCCTGGGATGGTTGTAAAGTGCTCGTGTTATTTTATGATCTCTGTGTTCCTGTGTAGATGTAGTGTAGCATTTAGACAATTTTCTCTTTGTTAGCTGCAGGAAAAGATCAATATTATAAAGAAGTTGAGTGGCTCTGTGAATTACTCTCCTGCGTTTTCACCCCGGGAAGTGGGGATTTAAATGCTGTCCCTGGTTTGGAGGCTGAACCACAAGCCCAGTTCTGAGACCACTTTGGAGCCACCCCTAAATTTGGAGGTTTCCAGCTTGGGGTTGCTGCCTATCCATGGCTAGAGCTGAAAATGGCTTTCCTGATGTCTCAGTAATCTCTGGTGGAAATTAGTCTCTCTTGCAAAATCAACATATAATTCGGCAGGATGACTGGCAGCCCCTTTGGAGAAAGAACTGGGACAGCACTGGGCTGGAGCAGTGCCTGTGGAAGTGCCACCACCACGACCACTCTGCCCTGCCACCCTGGATTTCACAGAAGGGTTTTTTGGGGTGCAAGGAGAGATTTTCTCATGCCATGACATCAAACAGTGGCACATCCCCTCGCCAGGGACCAGCAGCTTCCTGCACAGCAAATCCTCATCCGTCTGCATTCAATAATCGTCGGAGACAAAACAAATGACAAATAACGTGCAGTTTTTGCTAAGTTACACTGGGAAACTGCTAATTCAGCTTTGTGTTCAGAAGTCTTTTAAAAATAACAAGTTGGAGGAGATAAAAATCCTAGGAGGAAAAGCACAAGGGAGATTTCTGGGAAAACAGGAGTAATGTGGCACCTGGAGGGGTTTTGTCCACTTCTTTGGGATGAGCTGCCCATGGGAAACTGTAGCGGCATAAAAAGTAAAATAACCTTATTTCTAAATTCATGGCAAATTAAAAAAGGAATCCTACTGCTCTCAGCAGGGTCCTTTATTCCTTTCTAGTTGCAGTTGATGGTTTTTCTTTCCTTAGAATAATTTTGTCTCCAGGTCTCAATCTTGATGTTGGAACTTTAGGAAACAGATAAGCTTTCAAATATTTTTTTTAATCAATGCTTTGGCAAGCTGGAGTTGAAATAACATTTAAATTCAGAGGGATGATGGTGAAATAGAGAGGATGATCATTGCCAGGTGGATTTGTAAGTCGGGTTTGAGACAACTGAGCTGCCTGAGCAGGAGAGGGAATTCACCGTACACAGCAAACTGTTATCCCCTACAATATAATATCTGGATTTGAAGCTGATATTTAAAGAGG
>VXAC01000684.1:215665-235665 GCA_013399225.1 Rhipidura dahli | reverse complement strand
GGGGTTTTTTTCCTTTATTTTTAGGGGGAAAGGAGAAGAAAAAGTGCTGTGACATGAAAGCCTGAGCATCGGCTGGCGGCTGGAGCCAGATCCAGGGCAACGAGCCACCGCGCGCTGCCGCTTCCACCCGGGCTGCCAAATTCCAGCGCACTCAGAGGATGACCCGCAGCAACCCCATTTCAGGCTTGGGTGTCTCTTCAGCAGAGGCTGCCAATTAGTGCAAGCAGTGCCAAATTATTTGGCAGATCCATGCCACGGACAGACAGCCAGTCCTAGACTTGTGCTGGTTTCCTTGTAGTAATTACCATGACAATAACGCAAACTTGAATAAAGAAAACATTTTTCTGGCGGAGTAGAGGGGCGTGAGAAGAAGGGGATGGGGAGCTGAAGACAACTGATCCTGTTTTGCTGGCAAAATGTTTGATTTAGCCCATGATGCCTACTTGCTGGCTGGAATGGCATCTGCCACTGCCTTTGCATCTACTGAGCACGGTGGTGCCACGTGGAGCTCAGGGATCGGGCAGTGTCCGGTGTCAGAGGACACAAGTGCACACTCAGAGCTGCTCAGCCCTGTCCTGCTTTGCCTCTCTAAGACTGAACATGGAAAAGCAACACCAGAAAATGCACTGGTGGAGAGCTTGTGATATAGAGATGCTGGGTGACTCCTGGGAGAACTCTAGTGTTGAATGATCCAAATTTCTTCACTGAAATGGTGGTCAGGCATTACAACAGACTACCAGGGCAGTGGTGAAGCCACCATCCCTGGAAGTGATCAAAAGGTGTGTGGATGTGGCACTTGGGGACATGGTTTAGTGATTAATTTTTGGACCTGATGATCTTAGAGGCCTTTTCCAGCCTAAATGGTTCTGTGATTCTATGAAATGGCCAAGCAGGGGATGGGGGTATTGAAAGGTGGTGAAGGAAGAGTGGCCTTTCAGGGTGCTGAACACCTGTCCTTTCTGCCTGTCTTTCCCTGCATTTCTCCCATATTCATCCCTAGGAAAACCAAGCCATGCTCACAGGTCTTGCAATAAAGGGAAAACAACTCTGTGTTGTCCATGGTTCCAGCACCACCACATTTGCTGTGGCCCCAGGGGCTCTTCAGGATCCAAACCATTCATGGAAAGAACTGGGCACAACCTCTCTGGTCACACTTGGACCAGCAGTTGTGCTGCCCCATCTCTGGAAGTGTTCAAGGACAGGTTGGATGGGGCTTGGAACAACCAGGGCTAGTGGAAGGGTGGAACTGGATGATTTTAAGGTCCCTTCCAACCCAAACTATTCCAGGATTCTATGAAATCCCATCTCTATCCAGGTAAAGGGGTGGGTTACCCCAGGTGGGGCACAGCAGAAATCTCCCATGTGAATCCCTGCCCTGCTCCTGCACAAGGATATTTAATTCTATCCCGAAACAAAGGCAGTTGTCGCTCACTGCCTCTGGAACACAGCTGGGAAAAGTAGACTGTCAAGGGGAGTTTACTTCCTTTGTTAATAAAAGAGAAGAAAAAGAGTTTATGGATCTTTTCCTGAATATGAATATTAAATAGACTAGTTGTGGGAACCCTGATTTTAATTTCCTATGTCTTTATTTGGAATTCTACTCCCTCTTGGAAAGGTGTCTACTTAAATATAGGGGGAAAGGGAATTTAATGAATTACAAAAAGGGTTATTTTACATGGAAAATGTGTATTCCTGGCTATTTCCATTTAAAGAACATGACATTAGTGTGGAAATTGCCCCTTATGAACAGGTCATTAATGTCAACTCTACTAAAACTGACATCACCTGCTACTATTTTAATTGTGTGTTTTACTAATGCTAACCATTTTCCTGACAATAGAACCCCCCTAAGCTTAATGAATCTTTGCAGAATACATAAACCAAGGTCAATATGTAAGAAATACCTCAAATGTTAAGAAACTCTCCCTGAGAAGCTGAAAGAAAAGTTTATTATTCTTTTACATTGAAAAGAATAAGAGCAAAAATAGAAATCCTACAAAATATGTTTTCCAGATTGTCGCATATAAAAGGCTTTGATGCTTCTGGGAAATCTTTTCGATTAGCTACTATTTTATATGAAGAAAAGGACTTATTTTACCTGGTTACATTTCCAAGATTTATTCCTTATTTTCCAATACAAGTGGCATATTAAATAAAAAACAAAAATCCCAAGTACTTCCTTAGTGTCATATGTAACAATCACATTTTTTTCCCATGGTTTAGGGGTGGGAGGTGGGGTGGGGGGGAGGTGGAAAGAGAGAAAATGAAATCCAGATTTGTAATTCCTAACAGGAGAAATTTGATCCTTTCCAATGTTTAAGTAATATTTCCTGTAAAACATACGGGGCCATCTGCAGAGCTGTTTCCAGACACATTTTGAAGTGGCAAGGGCAACTGAAAGAGACCTGAATGGAGGCTGGCATTTCACCTCTGGGAGATGGAGCATTAAAGGTTTCAAAAAGCTAGTTCTACAATTTTACAAAGTATTCAACCACTGCATAGTTCATAATTTGTTTAATTTACCTACCTTTTATAGGTAGGGGAGGGGGAAATCCGCTCTGTAAGAGACAGTATAAAAACCAAGACAGCTGTAAAAAGCTAATGTACAGCTATCAAGAATGCTTCATGATTTCAGCTTATTGAAAATGTATTTTATTCTTTACAGGCCAAAATTTTCCTCTAGAAAAACTGTGCAGAGTGAAACGTATTTGGGGAGACAACAGAAACACTGAACCCTTTTTGCTATTTAAGTCTATTATGGAATTTTGTTTTATTGTTGATCTCCAGGGTCACCTTATGAATTCGTGTTAGTAAAATGTTACGGCCTCACTATAATATTCACTTTGTGGAAGGGCCTGCATTTACCAAATCTCATCCGAGATCGAATATAAATGAGAAACTTGCATCTCTCTTTAAGGAATATGTTTTAGACTGTTTTCTCCCCCTTTTGGAATTACAGACAGATTCTAAAATTGAATTCTTTTTCTTGTGCCAGGATTGGGTAAAATGACTGAACACTGTGGCTTACCTTTGATACATGTTTTAAATTTAAAATTTGCAACGCTCAAATAGTTAACTTCAGGGCCAGATTCTGCCCTCAGCTGTGCATATTTGGGAACCCCATTAACTTCCCTGGAAAATAATGTTATACTGTTTGGATGCACTGGAATGAGATACATTACAGTGTTACCTTCTGTCATTCCCCTGTAAAACTCAGTCTTTGCTGCAATTTTTATTTTGCTGGCTGGTGTAGACCTTTTATTCTGTCAGTACCAACTGGCCTGCTGGATATTTGTACCTGTCCTCTCATGTGTCTGGTTGTGCTGTTAAGATTAAATACGACAAGTAGAATAAAGCTGGTAGTGCCCATGAAATTTAAAAATTGTCATCTGGTTGTTTCTTTTTAGCCACGTTTGCAAAGGAATTTCTGTAGCTCAAATGATTTAGGTCCAAACTGGCTGCACGTGGGGAGAGGCAGCTGTGGGTCCCTTCCCCACTCACCCCCTCCTTGGAGCCCTGGGACTCCAGCAGCTTTTGTCAAAATTATGTTGAGCGAAATGTTCTCCAAGAGTGGAAAATTCATGGCATGAGTTGCTCCAGTGCTCATTTATTAATAAAATGAAGTTTATTTAAATTTCCATGCAGTGCTTCTGTCTCTGTTTTTCATCTGTGAGATGGAAGAGCCCTCTTTTGTCAATTTTCTTGGCTTCACACAAATTCTTCTCTGTGTAGACACCAGAGGCAGGAGGATCCCACCAGGAGGTTGGTGCTCCCACTCATTTAGAGATCTAAATCCTGTGGGATAATTTGGAGTTTGGAGAGATGATCACTTTCACACAAAACACTGGGATGAGTTTATTACAGCATCTCCTTGACACTACCAGCGTTGCCACGTGCCACCAAACCTCACCATGCTGAAAATGGGCACTTCCACCCCTTCCCTCAGCTTGTCTTAATTCCTCCTGTTCCAGCAGGATTTATGACACTGAATTTCAAAATTAACACAAAGTGAGTAGGAGGACACATAGGAAACCATTTTCCAGCTTAAAGGGGGTTTCTTTCGTGGTATCCTGCCCATCCCACCAGCTGCTTTTGGCTGGCAGTGCCATGGCCTCGCGCTCTCCGATCCCACGCGAAACCAGAAAAGAGCCCTCAAAAATGTCACTTCCATTTCCTCCCGAAAGCAAAACACTTCCTACAAGGAAAGCACGCATTACAGCTGAATTATAAATGAGGGCTGGTATTTTTGCGAGGTACAAATCGCAGGCATTCTCCATATTGTTAGAATACCAATTTTATTTTCCTGGTGTGTAGTACCCGGTGCAGCGCGGGGTCCCCGGAGATGCGTGCGTCCCCCGGAGATTACTTCAGCATTGCATTACTGCTATCACATATCCATTACATATACTCTTTCAGACAAGTGGAAATGTTTTCACAAAAACAATCTGGAATCTTGGCTTAAAACCCAAGCTTGCTGTCAAGGCAAACAGAGTAGCCTCAAAGAGGACTTATTTCTGTTTTGTTCAGACAAGTATGTTGTTTCTGGATTATAACAAGGGGAAATATAGCAGCTATCACTCTTCAGTTTATTTGACAAGCTTCCTCTGACAAAGCTAGAGGAATAAGCCCTGGCCCTGCAAACTTGTTCTCCTTCAGGTATTCCCTTTGGCTCCAGCACTTTTATTAGTGTGATTAAGGGCCACACACATGTTTACAGGACAGGAGTCGCAGGATGGGATGACGATGTATTTCCTTGGCTGTTACTTATTTTGCAAAGTTTTAAAAGCCTTTTCTGTGTTCAGAGCTCATCTCCAGCAGCCAGTGCTCTAAGAGCTTGTCCCATCACCTATCAAACAAGGTCAACGAGCAGGTCATAATCAGATGCCAAATAAACAAATGCAAACTTGAAATCAAGTGATTTACTGTCCATTTTCATTAAGTTCTTCCCAAGGAAGCAAACACTTTATGCAGCACAAGGGACCTGTGGAAAGGGTCAGCGGCCGTGCTGAAGCAAGACGTGGTGTGATGGTTTTCACCCAAATGGACTTTAACGACACCGAGCGTGAAGGGAAAGCTGCCTTGGGTGGGGAAAAGAGCCTGCAAACAGAGCAGCATCTCTTCACCTTGCTGAGAATTCTCCTTTGGAAAGTGCGTGGAGTTTTAATATTCATGTGTTTACATTACTCAGAGTTTTCTCCTCTAGACCAGAATTTTCCCCGTGCTGTCAGCTAACAAAAAAAAAAAAAAGTCTTGGGACACGGGAGTTTGTGGCTTCGTTATAAAACTCAGCCCATTTAAAAATCAGAATTTTGATTTGTTTAAGAATTCCAGCATGAAGTGGGAGTGTTCTCAGGTAGCAGGACATGTTTGTGTGGTGAGATCTGGCCTCAGGGAAAAAAAAAGAGCAAAAATCAGGGAGACTTTTAATATGTCTGTGCCATGTGTTTTCCTAAGGAATGGTGGGACTGCAGCACATTCACAGAGTGATCACGGTTGGAAGGGACCTTCAAGACCACCCCTGCCATGGGCAGGGACACCTCCCACTGTCCCAGGCTGCTCCCAGCCCCAGTGTCCAGCCTGGCCTTGGGCACTGCCAGGGATCCAGGGGCAGCCCCAGCTGCTCTGGGCACCCTGTGCCAGGGCCTGCCCACCCTCCCAGGGAACAATTCCTGCCCAATGTCTATTAATACACAAAATCCTGGTGTAACAACATCTCAGTGCTCTACTGGCCTGTTACACACAGGGAAGTGACTCCAGGTTTTGGCTCCATCAATCACAGCACTGGAGCACTGCTTGGGAAAGGCATGTCACTTGGAGAACACAAAATATTAAGCAACTGGAATTGTTTTTCCATGAAGCTTATCCCTTGATAGCACTTTCCTTTCTTATATCTCCTTAATAAAGCATATTTTCAATGTTTTCTAGGCAGAGTTATTCTTATAATGCTCCTTTTCCAACATAATATTGGCTGCAATGTGGATGCACTGGCTAGAAGTCGTAGTTTGCTTCTTTGCCATTTTCTGATTCGAGTTCAAGACAACAAATTTTCACATAACCTATTCTGAAATTTTGCAAATATCATTTACCACAACAAAAGCTTTGCCCTCAGTTTTCCTGTATTTGTTTTCTAAATTGTTCCATTCCCATATTTCAGAAAATTTCCCAAATGAGACTGAGCCAAAATATATCTTTTCTCTCTCTCTCTTTTTTTTTCCTAAAGGTTGCATAAATATTTCACATGTATCTCCCTTTAATTAGATCATAACATTGTAAAGTGGCAAAGAGTTTTCTCTTTCCCCAAATTAGACATGAGAACCACAAACAAATTAATTTGTGTCTCAGGGTTTTGACTGGGCCTCTTGGCCTGCTCCAGCTCTAATACAGGCACTCGTGACCCTCTGGATTTCAAACGCCTGAGGGTAAAAAGCAATTATAAAAACATGACTCTCCCAGATCAGCTTTCGAATCTGCCTTGTCTCTGTTTTATTGATGGGAGATTGAAGGAAGATTCAAATCAGCTATCCTTCAATTCTTTACCAGCAGCAAAATACAGAAATCATTAGCTTTTTCTGTGTAAATGACTTTGTCCTGCTTTATTATTCAAAACTGGATGGCCATTTGACTTGAAAAGACCATGTTGAATATTTATTTCAAGTTTTGGTACTTGTAAATAGTACTGTGCTTCGCACCTAATTTTCTTTTTTCTTTTTCAGACTAATTTTTTGTAACAATTGGAGCGGGAACTAATTAATATGGGGGATTTTTTAAATAACTAAAGAACACACACTGATGTAAATTAGGATGATCTTGCTCTCACAGGTCTGTAGTTATTGTAAGGAAGCCCTGCTGCACAACCATTTCCCAAAAAATCAGGGGAAATCATTAAATATCTAGTTTATTTTATTTTATTTCTCTGTGTGATTGCTGATTTTCATTTAGTGATAAGTAAGGGTGGGAAGAGAACAAAATATTCTCTTTAAACCCTGGTGTAATTATGTCTCCTCATGGTGGTGTGTGTTATCAGATCCTGAAAATGGGAGAAGAGGAGGGTTTGATTTACAGAGGAAGAAAGAGGAGAGAGGCAGTGGGAAATGCTCTCAGAGCAGGCAAGCTTGGAGAGAAAACTGGGCTGAGGGGGGATTATATTTTTTAATGATTCTAAATTATAGAATTATTAAGGTTGGAAAAGAGCTCCAAGATGACTGAGCCCAACCTCTGACCTAAGGTTGGATCCTTTGGGTTCCACCAGATGGATCAATGTGGGAACACTCCCAGGGCGTGAGGCATGAGGCGGGGAGCATCTCCATGTGTGGGGATCCATCAAGGATGGCCCTTTGCTATTTTAAACATAACAATCCTGAAAAGCATCAGATGAGGTTTGTGTAGCTCCAGAAGGGGAAATGGGATGAGAGGGTGTCATTCCCTTGGCAGAAGCTGAAGACCTGGGCTAAAGAAAATCCTTCCTTTTCACCCAATGTGGGTGATGACACCTGAGTGTGGGAGGTGCCTTGTCCCTGTGCCAGGCTCAGCAGGTTCCTCTTTATTTCTCTTTCTATTCAGAATAACGTGAGGGTTGGATCTGATTTCAGTCCAAGTGACAGCACAGTCCACGTTGTGGGTGGGTCACATTTCCAAGGCATCAGATGAATCCAAAGGACTCCAGATGTAAAGGTGGAGTCAACAGTTTGTGTCCAAGTGAGCTCAGCCTCTGGCCAATCTGTCTCCTCTCTAAATCCTCCTGGGCTGGTCCTGCAGATAAAAATTCTGCATCGCTCAGATGGGGGCTTTTTAAAATGACACAAGGCAGACAGTCAATTTTAAGAAGCCGGAGCTTTATTTTTGGAATCCTAGAATGCGTACGGAATTTAAAAAGCCTAAAGCCATAATGTTTTACTGCTCCTTTGATAAAATTTATATTTAATCATATCTTAAAAACTGTTCTCATTCTGCCACTTGATGTTACCAACCAAGCGGAACCCATCAATGCAACACTATCTATCAGCCCTTCTTTTATTTCACTCTCCTGCAACTCCTTTTTAATGGCACATCCGTTAATGAATTACGCTGGAGTTTCTGGGAATTCCAAATGAAAATCGTGCTCCTACTGAAGGTGGGTCTGTTAACCCCAGGTTTTTCATTTGTTGGAACCAAAATGCTGAATCTGACACATTTATGTTACAAAACCTCCAGCACAGACCAATCTTTTAGTCCTTTGTCTTGAAGCTGAGTTATATGGAAGTTGTGTAGTGGACTTCCTCCATTGTCTTCAGATCATGGAATGGTCCTTAAATCCCACCCAGTGCCACCCCTGCCATGGCAGGGACACCTCCCACTGTCCCAGGCTGCTCCCAGCCCCAATGTCCAGCCTGGCCTTGGGCACTGCCAGGGATCCAGGGGCAGCCCCAGCTGCTCTGGGCACCCTGTGTCAGGGCCTGCCCACCCTCACAGGGAACAATTCCTGCCCAAGATCCCATCCAGCCCTGCCCTCTGGCACTGGGGAGCCATTCCCTGTGTCCTGTACCTCCAGCCCTTGTCCCCAGTCCCTCTCCAGCTCTCCTGGAGCCCCTTTAGGCTCTGGAAGGGGCTCTGAGCTCTCCCTGGAGCCTTCTCCAGGTGAACAGCCCCAGTTCTCCCAGCTGGGCTCCAGAGGGCTTCCAGCCCTTGGAGCATCTCCAGGGCTTCCTCTGGATCTTCACCTAAAGACCTGCATTAGAAGATGGAGTTTAGGAAACCCTTCTAGAAAATGTGGGAATGTTGTGTGTGATGATTGGCAGCCCAGGCCAATGAGGACGAGCCACTCATTGGTAGCTTGGCTGAATTTCCAGTGCTGCCCAATTGCTGCTGGTTGTTTTAAGATTACAGAGGATTTTATGTAGAGAGATACAGGTCTCTTTATCAAAACTGTGTCTTTAAAACAGTAGTTAGACTAATTAAAACCTCTTCTAAGCTCTCCCTGCTTACAGTTAACACCTGTTAACTCTGCTGTTGTCCTTTTGTGGGATGTGTGTCTGGGGATGGACCCTGGGCTTTGTTAATGTGTCATTCATGTTACTGTGGCAAGAATGAGTTAAATCACTTCTCTCCACATTTTTTTCAGAACTGAAACTTGTCCAGCAAAGTTGGTGGTCTCCATAAGAAATTCAAACTCTCTGCTGACCAAGTGAAAACACATATGTGCATGTATCAGACATATACATAATCTTGGCTGAAAATCAGCATCAGTGACAATTTCACTCAGTGAAATCTTAATTTTGATCCCTGCTCTTAAAAATTGTGTTTGTCTCAGGAATTTTACTTAGAAGACCTTTTAGCCTTTTAGCACCAGACCGACTTTGCAAGTTGTTAATAATTTTCCCTTACGAAGACGCTCCTTTTTTATTCCCATATAAACTGGAATTAAAATTCACATTTATCCATGTTTACATGCCAGAAAGTTGGGGGTTTTTGTAAATCCTTTCCCTTTTCCTCAGAAATATCCAGAATGGACCATGCTGCTAAAAAGCCACCAGACCCTTGGCAATCACACATTCCAATGTGATTCCTTTAAATAGAGAGGATTTGTTCTTACTTTTGATAAACACGTAAGTAAAAGTCTGGTCTTTTCATTCCTGTCTCTTTTCCTGGAGGACCAGGGGATCTCCCAGTGCTGTCTGTTCTTTTCCTCTGTGCTTTGCAGGCAGGGGAATCGGGTGCCAGACTCAGCTCCATGGTCTCTGAAGAGGCAACATTAAAGTCAGCACTTGACTGTGGTGAATTTTCCCCCAACTCTGATATTGATATCTTTTAAGTGAAGGGAATAAATGAGAAATCTTTCTCTAAATTATTGACTGAGTGTCTAGCGAGGAGATGAATGAAAAATATCTTTATCCCTGCCAAAGGTTTAGGTGAATTGAGTTAATCTTGTGGCTTCTGCTGCGACCTTTTCCAGTATTGTTTAGGGTGAGTTAAGCATGTGAGGAGGATTGGTGTGGGGGAGAGGAAATATAGCCTAAATTTTGATGCTGGGGACATGAGAAGAGGTTTTCCAACTTCCTAAATAATTTTTCTATGAAATCAGGAGAGAGAAAGAGGAGGAGGGAGTTGAATTAAAAACCGAACGACTTGGCATTGCTTTGCTTTCCTCTTTCTGCTCTCTCAGCATTTTGCAGTAATAATTAAGGCATTTCAGGTCGAAAATTTGGGGGTGAGCAGTTAGACGAAAGCCCCATTAAAGGACAATTTCATCAGCAGGAGCTGAGAGACCATGGAAGGTCCCGGAAGGTCCCAAAAGGTCCCATGAAGCCCGGGACATCTCGGGTCTGCATGAACCCAGTAGGAGCTGCTGGGAGAGGTTCAAAGCAGCTCAGCTCACACCCAGGCTTATGTTTTGGACAGTCTGAACTTTTTCTGGAGGAAAAAAACAAAGGTAAGGGAAAATATATAAATAATTGTGTATTTTTAGGGAAATCTGGGAAGGAAGGAAGACACCGTGACAGGTTTTGTTCTTCCAGTAATGTCCCCGTCCTTCATTTCAGTAAAAGAAGACTTTAAAAATCTGCTTTTCTGAGTATGTAAAATTCCTGTGATACAAATTTGATCACATTTGCAAGGATTAAAGGATTTGATGTGCAGAATACATTCTCTTCCTAAGCATTACAAATGGAAGCAATTTACAGATGGCTTCTGAATATTTTCCTGAAATTATTTTCCTGTTCTGTTTTGCTTTGGCTTTTTGTTTTGTTTTGGGCTGGGTTTTTTTGTGTTTTTCTTTTCTTTTTCTTTTTGTGTGCCACTGGAGATCAGCATATTTTTAGACATTTAAGTAATCATAATGTCAACATAGGGGCTTAAAAAGGATCCTGCATAACTATCGAGTAGCCAAATTACTCATGACTGGCAAAACAAAATGAATAAAGTCAGGCCTGAAGGCATTGAGAAAGCAACTTTTTGCATCCAGCTTTCATATTCCCTTATTCCCTTGTTTTTTTCCGAGGCTTTGGGCATCTCTGTATTTCCATTATGTTAGTTTTATTTCCCCCCAAACCCTCCTTTGTATGGCACAAAAACGAATGTGTATTACAGGAGTGCTCCCTGTTAAACCTCTTATTGGCTTAATGCATTAATAATTTTGAATACACATCTTTTACTCCAGAAAGAGTGGCAGGCTCTTCTCAAACTTCCAGGTGTTTATATTAAATTAAAATAAATATGGGTTTTTACATGTCATCAATTTCTGGTGGTGTGAAATCAGACTTCTTCACTTTTACAAGCTTTGTGTTTCATACCTGAGGATCCGGGAGAGCTGGGGATGAGTTCCCTACTTTTGAAGACGTTGTCTCTCCTCAAACACGTTTTCTGACTCCACTGGTCACTCTTCATGGTCATCAGTGATGGGAAGTTGTCACTCACAGAAGAGCTGATCATTTTTCCCCTTTGTCTCCCTCGTTTTGGTCCCACCTGGGCTCCGGCAGCGATTCCTGCACAGCTGGGTTTTACAGATTTCAGCCACGCCGTGTCCCTGTCCAAGGCTTTTACACGGGGATGAATAAAATATGAGAAATGAGTGTTTGCACACTGCAATAATTTTGTTCTACTTCGGGGGCCGTGTGCTGGATTTGGGCAGGACGTTCCTGACAAGCCAAGTTTGTCAGCACATCCTAAACTGGGGTTTGTGATTAAAACCAACAGCACCAGCAGCAGGGCTCGGAGATCGCTGCTGCTGCCGTGAAATAGTTTTGAGATGAAATGAATAGATCAGAAATTTCAAAGTTAGTTATAACTTCTTCAATTAATTTATATATTTTTTTTCTTTAAAAGCATCCAGATCTCAAGACCAAAGCTTGGATATCTTTTTAATCACGGTCAGACTTTCTTCTAATGTCCACAGTACTAATTTGCTGGGAACTTTAACTAGCAGGAGCTCCATTCATTTGATTTAGGATTTCTATCAAGGAGAATAAGATTCAAACCATAATTCCACAGGTCCCCTGCAAATAAGGCTTTAGAGTTACAGTGATCATTGACAAAAACAAAGGAAAGGAAATTTATTAACAAATAAAAATCTTAATATTTAGATATGTAAAAAAATCTTTATGCCTTCTACTTTGATAAGGAATTGAAGGAGTTAATTTCAAATCAAGGATGCACAAAGATGGGTAAAAGAGTTCCCTATAATAACAGGAATTCATGTAAATGTAATCACTGGAAGTTGTTTCAACTCCTTATAAAAGGAAATGGAATTAAAATATTGATTGTTTAATGATAACCAAAAAAAGAATAAAACAAAAAGAGGAGGGAGAGAGAATCCAAGGGTTTTGCAAAGACACTTTTGCTCAGCTTTTGCTGTAATTAGAGAAACTTCTTGCAGCATGGGGAAAACTGTGTGTCCGAGTGAACAGAACTTGGTCCCAAATTCCAAATCCCATCTCAGGAGGAGGGATCTGTCAGGATTGAGTGAGAGAGTGGGCAAATATGAGGGGGAAAAAGGGTGATGGAAAGCTTTGGAAAACATCTTTTCAGCAGCAAGACAGTTGCTTGTCCCTCTGGCTTGTCTTTAGCCGAATTTTCTGTGACAGAAAGGAAAAAACCAACACCCTTCATTAGCCTTGTAAATCCTGGCCTAGAAAGCCCTGGGGAGTTTGCTCCCAAGAAAAAGAATCCCTTGCACAATAACTGCACATTTTCAATCAGTTCTCTTGATCCCTGCTTTTGCTTATTCCCCATAATCTGCCAAGTCTGTTGAACTTCCTTGGAGTGACCCTCCCATTTAATTCATGGGCCATTTTGTATTTACAGAGAGGTCAATAAAAGCTTTCCAGCGCTCCAAACCTCCCTGTAATGGCTGTCCTGAGCAATCCAGCCTGAAGAGCCCCAACAGGAAATTGGTAAAGCAGCAGCCAATTTCCTCTTGCTTTTTTACTGCCTTTTGGTCTTCCTGCTCTGTTCATATCCCCACTGCTGAATTATTCTAGAACTGGTGGGATATTTCCAGTGCCACATATGGAGGAGAGCTCATATCATTCCCAGAATTTTATGTCAGGTTAATCAAACATTGGATTTATTTAATTAATAAGATGTAAGGTTAAAGCACAAGACAAAGATGATATTTGGTTTCTGCTCTGATTTTGTTAGTGCAATTTTGGACCAACTGTTATACAGATCTTTTGTTCGTCTTGCTTAAAATTTGGGCAGTGCCTATGGATTTTCCAGGCTGTGGCTGAGGAGCTTTGAAACCTTTGGGCATGGGGACCAATGCAATAGAGTGATACCCTGAAATTCTGCCATCTGCTCCCTTTTCTAAACATGGAAAAGCATGTCTTTTATTGGGAAGAGTGAGGCCATGGCATTATGAAATATTTTTGTTAATAAACTCGCTTCACAAAGTCTGCAGCCACGCTGGCAGTAACTCACTGGAACAGCTCTGCAGAGTGAATTGTTGACACTGAGTACCAGATGTCCCCAATAAATGCGTTTCCAGGTTGTTCCCCTCAGATGATGGCAGGTCTGGTCCTGCTGCCTGCGGCCCCATTACTGCCTGGAACAAGAATTCCAGTTTAGTCTCACCCCAAAGAGATGTGCTCCGTGGCAGATGTGTGAGGCTGACCCCGTCAGGGAAACGGGGACACCTGGGACACAGCCTTCAAAAGCCACTCCCAACCCAAACTCCATCGATGGCATGGGTGCCCTGAGGGACTGCCCAGCCGCCTCTCCCACCATCCCAGGAGAGCACAGAGTGCTAATTTGGATGCCTGGGCTGCCTGGCAGTGCCTGGGGAATGTTTAGCATCTTGGAAAGCCCTGGTTGTCAGTGACAGCAAAGGTGCTGAGTGCCCAAACTAATCAATGCTGATGTTGGAGGCACCTAATCCCACACCGCCCTGAGCCTCCCTCTGGACTCACAGTGTCAGACCTTTGTTTAAGATCAACAATTCCATGAAATCTTCTCCCAAAACAGGCAGAACAGAGGAAGGTGTTTAAGGGACAACTGGATGTGGCATTCTGTGCTCTGGTCTAGTTGACAACATGGTGATCAGTCATAGGTTGGACTTGATGATCTCAGAGGTATTTTCCAATTGATTCTGGGATTCTGGAAGGGAAGACTAGCAGGGGGTGGTGGTTTTGAGTTCTTTGCTGTGATAATAATGATAGCAGAACAAAGTTTTGATCTCTGTTCTTGTAACTTTTCTATATTTTCTCCAACAGCTACTTAATGCAAAATAGGTAAGAAAGTCTTTGAACATGGTCAGGGTCTCCTTTGCCTCAAAGAATTCTCCTAATTCCCTGTTTCCTAGTATATCTACTGGTAAGGATGCTCCTTTTTTCCCCCAAAAAGTAGAATATTGCCAGTGCAAGGAATATGCTTTTATCCCAAATAGATGAAAAAAAAATTGCTTGGAAAGTTAGAAAGAAATTAAACTTTCCTTCCCTGGTTGGTGAAAACCCTTCTAAACCTGAGCCATTTTGTACCATGGACAGATGTTGTGGCTGTGTTCAGGAAGTGTAAACCTCCCATTCTTATTTTCCAGCTGCCTGTGCCAGGTTCAGCTACAGGATGGGGACTTCTAATCTGGGATATCTTGATAAGATGTTGGAACTTAGTGTGGGTGCAAAGCTGTGTTTGAAATGACCAAAACTATTCATTTAAGAGTCAAAAACCCCAAGATTTCTTCAAGATTAAGCAACTGAATGGGAATTTTGAAGCCTGAGGTTTAGACTTGGTCACTCTACACATCCCAATAGCTGCATCTCTGTCCATGTTTTGTCCTTTAATTCAAAATGGTGTTCTTGATGTTGCTCAAGGCATGGACATTGCTGTAGATCCTGGTGTAAAGGAGGTGTCATGACAACAACTTTTCCTTAGCCAAAGGACACTGTTTTCTCACTATTGTCAGCTCCTTTTGCCTTTAGACTGACACATATTCCATTCATTTTGTGGGATTCAAAAATATGCTAAATTGAGATTATTAAAGAAAAAAATATGGCAGAGCAATCCCCTTTATATTAATTTTGCTTCATGCACAAATAAAATTCAGGGTCATGTCTGAAGTTTTCCTGCAGCACTCAAGGCCACTGGTCCTTTGGTTCTGACTTTTGAAGCCTGAGAAGAAAACACAAATCAGAATAATCACGGTTGTGATTCCCAGAATTTATTCACTTACGGAAAGAAAGGAAGCACAACCGAGCCTCTCACGTGGAGGAGATTGTAGCCACAAAGTCTAAAAGGATCGGGTTACCTGTCTTGTCTCGTTTTGTCTTTTGTGCTAGTTATGTATCGCTTCAAAAGTACAAAAATAACAGCTCTCATGTCTGAAATATTTTCCTTAGTTTTTGCCTCTTGGTCATAAAAAGTAATCTGATCTTTTTTCCTTGTGAGGTTTCTTGTAGGTTTTTGCTCTTCTTTGTGTCTTCAGCCTTCAGTTTAATTTTTGTCAGTTAACCTCCTGCCTCAAACACAGATTTTCTCTTCAGGCTACCACTTTGATTCTTCTTGTCAATCCCAAACTTAGCAAAACTATGGATGTGCATATTATTTTTTTCATAATTATCAAGTTTATTCTCTCTCTCTTTTTTTTTTTTTTTTTTTCTTCACCCCTTCAGGATCTTTCTGGCAAGGATTTCACTCTCCTGGGTTTCAAAGCTGCAAGAATTAGAATTCACTCCGAGTTCAAGCCTTTGTTTAAGACAATGTCCTCAGGGTTATGGGGTATGTTAAATGGCAGAAGAAAAACTCCTGTTCTGGGTCGCCTGTTTGGCTGTTTTGTGCCAGGTAGATATTGTGGAATATCTACTCCTGTCCCACTTTCACACCCAGATGGACTTCACAGAAGCCACTTCAGCAACCAGGGGCATTTGGGTGGAATTTCCCTTGGTCTTTGGTCATGGTGAAGCATCAGGGCCTCCCATGTGTTCTAAAACCCTAGGATTATGATCACTCCTTTATTTATTCCTTTTTAAGGAACGGGCTGGAGCATGGCTCACACCATTCTAATCCTGGCCCTAAATGAGGTAGATCCCTGTGAAAAGGAATGTGGGGAACTCCCCACAGTTCTGGTTCTTGGCACTGCATGTGTGGATTTTAGTGGTCTCTATTGATTCTACAAAGAGAAATTTTTTTTTCATATATTTTTTGCCTTTTATTTTTCCTCGTATCTGAAGGAGTTTGTAGCAACACTTGTTGATACCTGGAAAGAAGAACAGTCTCTACCAAGTCAGCAGCTTGCTTAGGTCATGGATTGCCAGAGGACCATGCCTAGTTTTTAGGAGACCCCACCACAGCTCTCACACCACACACATCTCCTTATCAGCATGGGACATTTTGTGCAGGAGGGGTCCAGCTGAGCCTGGCAGTGATGTCCTCTCAGTTGTGACACCCCAGCTCCCAGGATTCCTGCTCAGGGAGCCCCTGGTGCTGCCTCACTCCTGGCACAGAAATCAGGATGTAGTGAGCAGCACATCCTGGCTTTTCAGGCTGGATGAGCCTTTCCCATTTAATTTTAAGGAAAGATTTTGATAGGGTATTTTCTTCAGTCATGAAAAATATCAACATTTATGAAATGGGAGAAAACTCTTTAAATTTTTTATAGACTGAAAAGATTAAGCTTTGGCCAGCTCCAGCCAAAATTTCCCTGGCTCCCCATAAGAAAATGAATCAGAGTGGGAAAGCGTGGCTGTCCTCAGTGCTCCACAGAGAAACCATCAACCTGCAGTCTGGCCTTGTCACTTCAGTATGCACAGGAATCCAAGGTGGATCTTTATAGGTCCATATTTCCACAAAATCTGGTGTTCTTTCCCTTAGTTGCTGGTTTATTTTGTTAGCTGGATACAGCTCTGAGGCTGGTGGCACCTGGAAAAACTCTTGCTGGTGTAGGCTCCAATTGCAGCTCTGATGAAGGAGATGAGACAAACCTCTCTTCTCATCTGAGCATCTCCAGCACAATAAGGGCTGATAGAGAAATGCAAAGAGCACTGCAAAACACAGTTTCTTGCTATTTTCAGGGGTGGTGAGTACTCCAAACAAATCCCTGAACAGCTGAACTTTCACACAGTTGATGCTGTTGGGATATCAGCAAAGTGTATTCATTCTGTTCCCTTCTACCCCTGAACCCCTAATAAAAAGGAACACCCAGATTTAGGCTGGAATTTGTTTTAATCAAATACTTGTGTCTTATAGCAGGGATTTAAAATAATCACCATCCAGTGCTAAGGGATATGACATGGCATACTGGAAAACATTCCCAAATTCTTTGGAATGTGATCACCGAGGAGTTCATTTTCTGCAAGGTCTTAAAAATACAGCCATGTAGTAAAAAACTTTATTTCATTGTCTGGCTATTTCTCCAAGTCCCTTTCTTCCTGGAATGTTTATTAAATTTCGTTTCATGGGTCTGTAAATATATATATATATAAATATATATATATATATATGTACACACAGGAATATGTCCATGTATTGCTCTCTTACCTTAGAAGGCTGGGTGGGCTGCCAATTGCAGCCTAGATTTTAGGGAATTGGTACTGATGCTGGAATTTTGCTGTGTGCCAGGATGTGACAGAACAAGTTTGCTCTTCCTGTGGGTGGTTTCCCTCCCTGCTGCTGCCACTGAATCGCAGCTGTACCTTGTGCTGATCAAAATACACTGAATCCGTCTTCTTTTTCCTTTTCCCCATTATTTTTGGTGGGTATTTTTTTACCAAGAGCACACAATATTGACTTGAGGATTCCAGCACAGCTGCCTGGCAGTGTTAATCAATGCTCTCTGCTTGCTCACATCGTACTGCCAGCGTTAGATCATGGTGACAAGAGCAGAACAAGCTCGCTGCAGCCTTGGAGTAAATGATCACTCTCCCCGTCACTGGGAGCTGCCTTTGGAGCAAATATTGCTTCCTGCATGGTAGAAATAAAGGAAATAAAATAACTGCCTCTTCTCTTCTCTTCTCTTCTCTTCTCTTCTCTTCTCTTCTCTTCTCTTCTCTTCTCTTCCTCTTCCTCTTCCTCTTCCTCTTCCTCTTCCTCTTCTCCTCTTCCTTTCCTTTTCCTTTCCCTTTTCCCTTCTTTTGCCTTTTCCCTTTACCCTTCCCTTCTTTCCCCCTCAAATCATCAACTCTCCATTGTTTCACCCTTCTTACTGGTGGTTCTGTAAGATCCTCGCTTGTTACATCTCAAAATTGAATAAAACCCTCCTTTGTGCTGACAACTTCATTGTGTTCAGTGTTTAAAATATCAAAGGCTGAATGCTAAATGTTCCTAATGCAAAGTGTCAAGAGTGCAGACTGGGATAATAGAATACATGACTTGCAAACTTGCACTTTAATATGGCAAACTACTTGGTCAGCAAGCAAATTAATTCATTTATGATTTGATATTATTGCCAGCAGTGGGTCAGCTTTTGCAGGCAGCTCTGTTGAATTTTGCTGCTGCTGCTCAGTGTCTTCTCTATTTGTAGATGCCTCCCAGAAAATGAGTGTTTGGGGTTAGTTTTGGGATATAATTTCAGTGATTTCCCTTCTATATATCACTTTACCTTGTTTTTTAATAATATTCTGCTGCATTATCTTCCCTGTTCAAAGGGACTAAACACCATTTGCTGTAATTATCTGGTTATCCTTTTGAAATTCCAGTTGTTCTGCTGGATGAATTGATTGTGCAGATGTTTAAAACACGAACAGATGAATCCAGTGAAATGCTGTCAGTGGTGTGTTGTCTCCCACAGTTCCACAAAGAAACTCGAACATATTTTCTGGCAGAGCTGCTCATTTTCCCAGGGCGGATATTTGCAATCCTACCTCTGTAGTTTGTGAATATCGAAATGAATGGTAAATATTAACCTCTGAGAGCTAGAATAATGTGAAAAATTACAAAAGTAAATGTTAGCAGAAATATCTGTTACACAGGCAAAGACAGAGACAGCACTGAGAGGATTTATGTTATTTTTTGAGTCTTGGCTCGTACGGGAAAGTTGTGAATCTTTCGATTGAAAGGAAAGGAAGGTCCAATTTTTCAAAAGCAGCCTTGAAGGTTTGTTTTTCAGAGTTCAGTGACCTGATTGAAAGAACAGCTCTCTGTAAAAATAATTATGGAAGAGGGAAAAAAAAAAAGAAAATACTTGACATACTGTAAAAGTTACAACTGCAAACAGATTTTCATTCTCTTGTACCAAAAAAAAAAAAAAAAACAAAACCCACAACAAAAATCAAACCAACAAAAACCCAACAAAACAACCCAACCCCAAAACCAAATGGTGAACAATTTTTATTGTTCACTGTCTTCTAGGAAAAAAGACTTGGTGACCCTTTTGAAAGTGTCCTCCTTGATAGATACTCCTTATGAGGAGCACACATCTGTAACTTATATTTTCATCTCTCAATGATGTTTCAGAGATGGGTATATTGAGGTCCTGAGTGATGCCTGGAGGCGTCTAATAATCCATTGCTAAAACAAATGTCTGTAAATAAAATCATTTGGAAGTATTTACATAACAGTTTTTAAAGCAGAGATGCAACACTGATTTTTTTGGAGATGAATTTTGGCTTTTGGGCATGGTTTGTGTCTGATTAGGATATTTCTCAGAGAAACACCTGTTCCATCACTGCTCTGCTTTTAGGAGATTTTCAACAAAAATTCGATGGTGAAATTGAAGTGACAAAAGATTTCCTGATCCCTTCCATCAGTTGGGATTCTTCCAGTTTTCCTAAAAACATGGCCAGAACCAGCCCTGCTCTTTTGCTGCATCCATGGGCACAAAGTACCTCATCCCTCAGCACATTTCAAACCTCGATCCGGCTTGGCTGAGCTGCTGCAGCTCCCAGGAGGCAGCAAAGAAGTTGGAGATGAACTTGTAGCCCATGACAGGATGTCATCTCCACCACTGCCTGCTCCTCTTTACGGGCAATCTGGTGGTCTTCCTGCCACAGCCGTCTCCGTGTCATCCATTTCCTTTGTCCCATCCCAGAAGTAGCATCAGCAGAAATACACTGGAAGATCACACTGGGCTGGAAGCCAAGGCAGATTTATGTCTTCGGGTT
>VXAC01000684.1:156286-215632 GCA_013399225.1 Rhipidura dahli | reverse complement strand
TTTTTTTTTTTTTTAATTGGTGAGCTGCCTTTGATTTAAAGAGCAGCTTTTTATCATGGCTGAGGTGTTGATCTAGGGACCAGGGCTTGGCAGAGGGCTCCTGCTGACTGGCCCCTGGCAGGACATTTGGCCCACACTCTGCTCATGTGCTGGGTTCCTGGCTGTTTAAAACCCATTTGATGCTCTCTTCTCCTTGGAAATTGCCACTGAGGGAGGTTTTGGGCTGGTTTATTTTCTCATCCATGGTGATTCACAACTTCTCGGGTGAGAACCTTTTCTGACAGGAGGTGATGCAGGATGGCACCTCAATGTCCCAGTAACAGCAGGGTAGGGATGCCCCCCGCATTCAGGGGTGGTCAGGACAATCCCTGTAACAACCAGTAGCCAACTTAGGGTTCAAACGATAAATATTGTTTTTGTGAGTGCTAATCACATCACCAGCTAATTTGCATTTGGAGAATAATTTCACATTCCACTGGGTTGGGTCTAAAGGTTTTGCATTGAGCCAAGGTTAAACCTAACTTTTTCCTGAAGTATTTTATCAAGGCAAATTTGTTCAGGTACCACCAGAGTGGAAGCACTGAGCAGCAACCACCTTAGAGCAGCTCCTGGCATTTGTTACTGATGCCTCCACATCTGCAAGTGTTCATCCTTCTGCTGTCCCCAGCCTTTGTTGCCGTGTTGTTGCTTTGTCATTAACATTAATCGTGTCTTTAGATGCACATTCAGTGTTTAATATTAATCACTGCAGTTTGTATATTGGCTTTCCCTTTTTGCTCGTGGCAGCGGGGTGCTCAGAGGCCCCGAGCGCGTCCTTCCCTGGCAGCCAGCGAGGCAGAAGGAGGGAAGTGCATTAGGAGCCCCCTGAGGAGGAGGCACAGCACTTAAAGGACAGAGATGCTCTTTGGGGGTGGTGGTGGGGAAACGTGGCTCTTTGTTTGGGGGGAGTTTGGGCTGCATTAGGGGCAGTGGTTGTGCTTCCCATGCTGCCCAGCATGTCCTTCCTCCCCGTGGAGCATCCAAGGGCAGCTTCTCCATTAATCAGGAAGCAAAGCTTCCCAGGGAAGTGGAGTCAAGGGTGGGACCACCTGGGGAGGTTCTGCTGATCCATCAGGGGTGGGAAACCTTGTCTGATCTGCCATTGGTCTGGAGAGGTGCAGGCTCTGCAGGGGTCCAGGGGATGGTAAATTCCTGTGTTTTTGTAGGCAATTGGGCAATACGTCCTGTTAGGAAAAACCCACAAGTTTCCAGGTGCTTCTCATCTACTCCACCTCCCCATCAAACCCACCTCCACGGAGAGGGAAAGTCACAGAGTGACTTTAACTCATTTAGTTGTCACTTGACTGAATGACAACTCATTTAGTTGTCAGCACAGACTAACACGAGATGTCAGAGTTGCTCTTCAGACAACAGAGACGTTGGGTTATTGCCTTTTAGATACTCACACTGTGATTAAATCCATAATAAACCATTATCCCTGATTAGAGCTTGGGCTGGTGTTTCATTTGGGGTTTTTTTCTCAGGTGTGTGCCGGGTTCTCTCTCCCGTGGGATGCAAAGGACACGTGTGGGGTCTCTGTCCCTGCTGCCAGGAAGCTCCAACCCTCTCTCCCATCCCACACCCACCAGAGAAGGTGCTGGAAGAGCCACTGTTGACAGGGACTTCTACAAACCACAGGGAAAAGCCCAGAGCTGAGATGTCTATTAAATACAGTTCAAACAACACCGCACCAGATACGTTATGAATATTTTAAAATAGGTTCTTAAAATTAGGAATTGCCCAGCGAAGGCAGTCATTAGTGCAGGTTTCATTAGGGTAGCAAGTTACCAAGTTACGAACTAATTTAAATTATATCTATTGAAATATCCTTTTTACATAAAACAGGGGGCATCGGGCTTGTAAAATAGACTGGGGCTTAAATGTAAGCTAATAAATATCTAATAAGTTCCAGCACGTGTTTAAACTGATCTAACAGACAATATTCTGAACAAATATTGTACTGTGTAACCCGAGCGGCCTCGGACAGCCCTGGAAGCAGGTGTAGGGGAATGTACAGATCATTTTATCCGCTTTTTCCAGTTCTTCCCGTGCCACGACCCCTCCTCGGTCCTGCTGCTCCTCTAAAAGCACATTCACACACCCCAGCCTCTACCTGAGCCCAACATCTGACTCTGTTTCCCCAAATAATTCATTAATGAGTCCTCCGTGTGCCTTCGGTGCCTCATATCCATTATCCTCATTTAATAGTTTAGCCTTAGGATGTCTTTCAATATAAATAATCTTCCACAATGCTTAGATGGCACAGTTGTGTTTCTTTTTATAGGCAAAATGGAAATGATCTCAAAGCTTTTGACCAGGTTTGGAATCATGGAGCACACGGCAGAGCAGGTACAGAACGTGCCCAATTTTTTTAGGTGGGGGATATTTTATCCCACCAGTGCTGCATCTCCCACACAGACAGAAATTCATGCGACATGTGTTCAAGTCATTTTCTCCCTCTGACTTTTAGCTGGCCACGTAGACTTTTAAACCACCCTTTCTGCCTTAAATGTAGTTTTAAATTGCACCTAATATTTGGTAGGTAATTCTTTAAGGCTGTTAGCACCTATTCACAGTGTAAGTAGGGGGATTTTTCTTTTTCATGTGTTCCTTCTGGGATGTTAAAGGATCCAAGACTGGGGATGCAATCTCAATCCAGACCCGATCTCTGCAGTTTCCTGCAAGGGTGAAATGGGAGAAGTAAAATATTACCTTATTAAAAATTGCTCAAAACACATCTTCCTTGTTAAATATGCAGAGCTATTCAAAAATATTACCTTTCTGGGAACAGTAACAATACTCTGATTGCCTGAGTTACTATTTCCAGGACTTGGTTTACTGCTAAGGAAAAATTAGGACTCCAGATGAACAAATGAATTCTTGCATTTTCTGAGGATCAAAAAATGAGCATCCCATACTCTGGAGGGGCGAGAGGCTTGTGTCAGTTAATGCAAAGGTAGGAGACACTCAGATTTGACCACGTAATTAAAAGAGGCAGGGGATAAAGTTAGTAAACACACTCTCTTAGCAGTTAGAAAAGCCCAGGGCTAGGAGAAAATTAAAGCACTATAAAATTGAAGGGTTTGTACTCTCATTAAGATATTCCTGTAAGGAGTATCTTAATATCACCAGCATCAAGGAGGAGAGGCTGAAAGGAACCTTCCCCACCCTGGTATAACTTTGGCACTCGTGCTCACGGTATCTACAGTACTACAGACTTCTCCTTCACAAATTAAATTAATTTGGAACCACTTATAGGCAAAGTCCGTCCATGTCTGAATCTCTTCCAGGATGCTTTTGCAAACTACATTTTCTAGGTATAAATCATCCTACAATTCTCTCAGTGAAATTAATTCCACACACTGTGTCTGCTAATGAGAGTCCACCCAATATTTTGCTATTGCAGGCACTCATTAGCTCGCTTTAATTTACAGGAAGCAATCAGCATCTGCCGAGCAGAGAGTGTACAAAAGATGTCTTTAGCATTTATTGAATCTAAATGTTTGCAATGCCTCCTCACCTCCAAAGCAGTCCCACGCAGCAGGTATTTTAGTATTGAGGTTCCTGGAGAACTGTTGCCTTCTTCAGGAATACTTTAGCCCCTAAACCAAATATGTGCTAAATGATTGAAGAATATCTTGTAAATCATTTACCTCTTCCTGCTGCTAGTTTTCAGTGGATAGTGCTTACTCCGTTCCCAACATGATGGCAAAGTTAAATTTTCATTTTGCTGCAAAAGAGCAAAATACGGCGAAGCCTTTCTGCTTGTTATTGCTTAATGTGGAAGGAGCTGGTTCTCAATCCCATGGATCACAGATGTCCTGTCAGGGCTCATATACACTGAGTGAAGTATTTGCATCCCCGAGCCTGCTGATAGACTGAGCATGTTTGTCTACAAAGTGCTTTTAAATGAACTAATACATGATTCATGTGGGCTCCATTGAGCAGAACACCAATCTGTCTGGACACACTTTGCTGTGGGCTCGACAACAGGAACATTTTTCTAGGTGAGACAGGTACAACCAACCCCTGGAAAACAGGGAGCCAGCGGTGCCTGTGGCCTGGCACATCTGGACCCTGCATGGGGTCACTCCAAGCCCTGGCCTGGAGGTTGTGTTTGGGATATTCTTCCTCCTGTCTCTCTCCGGGTGCTCGTGACACGAGCGCTGCACAATCTGTATCTGCTCAGTCATGCTTGAGCAGGAGAGGAGAGTGCACCACCTTTATTATTTATACAGGGATACAATAAGATTCCTTGCAGTGGGGGAGGGAAAAAAAAATTGATCCCAAGTATACTGTTTCTTATAGAACTAAATAGATTTTTAATCGAGTCTCTGTTCCTTTGGGTAATTGACTTAACAGTGCAGGCAAATTAATTTCAGATAAACTATAGCTGGGATTTTCCAAGGAGCACAAGGGTGCTGGGGAGTCAGCGCCAGTGCAGCGAGAGCAGGGCAAATATCTTAATTCCTCTGGCTTTCCAGGCACATTGCAACCCAAATGTTTGGACCGGGAGCTGAATCCGGCAGCTTTTATGCAAGCAACACTCCCGCGGAAGTCAGTCAGAAAACTGACTCCGAAAAGACAGCAGAAAATGGCTCCAAAAATTCCCAAGTGCTCCTGATTGTGTTATGCACACATAACCTCCTCCCTGCATTTAACAACCTCATCTAAATGTCGCTGTTTGCGAGGCATTGTTGTGCGAGGCTTTCTGTGATGTTTGGCACCTCGTTTGGGATCTTATCTGCTTGGAAAAGCCTTTGGAACAAGTTTATTTTCCGGTGACCCAACCAGAAACCCACTCCAGTGGTGACAGACTGGGGAGCAAAATTAGCATCACCCTGCAGCTTCAAAATATCCCCTTTCCTCTCCAGTAAAACTCCTTCTAGAAAGTCTATTTAAAAAAAAAAAAAAAAAAAAAAAGGCAGGGAATTTGGAGGATTCCAACTTCCATTTAAGTCATAAACAGCCACGGAAAAATGTGCGCCCGGTGATTTGTAGCTGAGGGGTTCTCGGGGCATTGTTGCTGTTTGGTTTTCCCAAATCCAGAGCCCCAGAGAGACAAGGAAAGCTGCATTCCCTTGTCCAGGCTGGCAGCAAAGCAAAGGCCAGAGGAGGAGCCCGAGGGCTGCATTTTCAGCCCTGATGGCTTTTGTCTTGTTGAGACAGGCAACTTTAGACATTTTACCTCCCTCCAATGTCAAACCTGTGAAATCCTGAATCTTAGAACTCTGTACCTATGGCAACATACAGAGCAAATCTCCTTCCAATATTTTTTAAGGAAATGAAAAATACACAATTTAAGAATTAGTAGCTGCTTTCCATAGCTGAAAAATTATGTTCTGCAGACTGGAAACAATAAAAATACCGCTGTTATTATTAAAGAAAATTTACTGTATGGAAAGGTTGTGTTTTACGTATTTTGGTGCCTTAGTCATCTAACTTCAGTAATTAAAGAGAAAATCAACTGAACTATAATTAAAATGAAATTATTCCTCTGTTGCCAGTTGCAACTGTCATGAAATCAAGGAATGTGACAAATCATACTCTGTATTATTTACACGTTCTGAAAG
The DNA here is from genome assembly GCA_013399225.1 of Rhipidura dahli. NCBI lineage: Eukaryota > Metazoa > Chordata > Aves > Passeriformes > Rhipiduridae > Rhipidura > Rhipidura dahli. Next base: position 210,020 of record VXAC01000684.1, on the reverse strand, counting down.
AAAGGATAAATATGTGTCTATACAGCTTTTCTCCCAAATAAATCTTAGTAAAAATATTTGGAGTATTTTTCCTCTCTGCAGCTGTTTGCAGAGCTGATGATTTGGAATGATTGGTCATATTTTCTCTGTTATTCTGCAATTTCCTGTTAACCTGGCTGCTCCTTTCAGCATATCCTGAGTTACTGTCCAAAATTTTATCGTTTATCATGAAAATTACCATCCAAAACTCTGGTTGGACGTGGTTTGACTGCTGGTTGGAGAGGGGTGAAATGGTGCTGAGCTCTGATGGCACCATGGTAAGGGAAGCTTGGATTTGTGAAAATAAAGGGGAAAACTGGATATAAAGAGAAAGAATTAATAGAAAAATAATATACCATTCCCATCTGAAAAGTAAAAAATGCTGGTTTTGGGTTTTTTTTCCTACTCCAAATAAATACCTTTAATTAGAAGATTATTAGCAACAGCAAATAGATTCACTAAGAGGAGTTTTCAAAGTTCATGTAAAAACTTGATACTTTTTCCAGGTTTCTCCAGCTGTAAGGATGAAAGTCAGAGCAGATGAAGGAAACTCTTTTTCCTCTTTGCTGCTCCCCTTTTCCTTGTTTGGTTATTTGCCTGCCTGGATCACCTGGGATGCAGGAGCCAATCTTCTCAGCAGAGCTGTATGCCAACTCAAATATTTTTCCTTTTTCCCTTAGAAGTGTATTAATATGATATTTAATAGTTTCTAGAAATTGTCATGTGGAAGGAGGGAGGGGTCACCCACAAAGGCTCTGGACTACTGCAGGGAATTCAGGATATTATGATGAATTTTTAAAATAAATATTAACCACATGATTTAGCTGGTTTTCCTTCCTTTTCTTTGCAAGTCATATGAAATTAAACACTATTTTAAAAGAACTTGCCTTTTTCCCCTGTTGCTTAGCTCATTGCCCTCAAAACTTTGAACTCGACTCAGCTGTTAATTATTCCACAGTGACAGATTCCTATTGGCTCTTCCTACTGGTTTGCTCCATTAATTTTTTTTCCAAAACACGGCACCTGCTGAACAAGTCCACTCTCTGTTTCTGACCCCTCCAAAAATGCTGTTCTGGAGGTTGGACCAACTCCTTCTCCTGCCAAAAGGGGATGCTGGATAAATGTCTGGGATACCTGAGGCTGGTGGGAACTGAGCCGGGTCACTGGGAGTAAATTGGGGCTCTGCAAGAGTTCCTAACTGGGAATGGAGCTCCTTCCTGCTCCCACTTAACCCCAGTGTTATTCCAGAACAAGCCTGTTGAAATTAGGGGAGTTATCCTGGCTTAACACCAATGTAATTGAGAGCAGAATCTGGCCCCGTGCTCTTGGCATGACTACTTTTTTGGCAGATTTGGCCACTAATGCTCTCAATGGGTTTTGAGCTTACATTTAATGGCATTACATTTATTTTAATATTTTTTTAAATAGCTAGTGTAAATTGATTCCACTAAAAAGAAAAAAAAATCCCTTTACCTACTAGTATTCATTTGTATTTCAAATGGCCCATTACATTTTCACTAACAATCATTAGAGCTGTGTGAACTTATTGAAGCTTGGGCTTGGACTGAAACTGTAAAAACTGCCAGGTCTGGATTTTTTCAATGCTGGAAATAGCACTAGAAAAGGCCTTTTTTTTTTTGGTTATAATACATGACTAAGTAACCTGAAATATAGTTAAGCTGTGGTGAAGAAATACACTGCATTATTTTTTAGGTCCTCCAGTGAAAAATATAGGCACGGCATGGATCAACTTTGATACCTGATCAATATATTAATATTAAACCTTAGATTAAGCCAGAGCCACTGGCTGTAATTTCAGTTTCTAGTCGAACAAACCTGACAAGAAGTCAGGTTCAAAACTTTGAGGAGCCGCGAGCACAGAAAGCAATTCAAGCACGATAAAGGAACAGAGCCCTTACAAGGATTTCCACTCATGCCTGGTGTTAATCCTAAATGCAGGGTGCTAAAAGAGGAACACGCACCCCTGGTGTCTGTGTCAGCTGCTCCTGCCGGGTGGGAACCGCGGAGTTTCCGGAGGGAAGGCTGGGAGGGAGACGGAGCACCAGGTGCTGGACCTGCTGAGCGCCGTGTCCCAACAGCGCTGGCCACGGATGTCACCTGGGGCCTCTCTCCAGGGCTGGGGATGATGCATTGAGCCTTCAGTCCTTGGGATACGGGGCTGCTTTCCCGGGAAGAGTGCCGACCAGCTGCAGCTCCCCATTGCCCATCTGTCTTAGTAGAGGTTGGGGCATCCCCTGCTCTGCTGGCAGGTTCTTGCACACTGCTAATTGTGCCTCTTCTAATTGTTGCCATTAATTCAGAGGAGTGAAGAACAGGTATTAATACAGATATTTAGCCCTGTACCTCGCTCACATCAGAGCCACACAGCGCTGGAGTAAAGCCACACACGGAAATATCTGCAGCAGTCTGCATTGGTAACCTGAAAACACTTGAAATATTGGTTTGAGATAGCTGAATATGAGGTCATACACCAGGGCACAGCTCTACAAGGCTGAACAGCTTAGGCCAGGTGCAATTGTCGGCCTCTGATCAAGCTCCCTATCAGAAATGTAGTGAACAAACACTTGAAGACACAAAGAGTTTTTTTTACTTGTGGTATTGACTGACTTAATTCTGCCAACCCCCACCAGTGCCCCTTTCCAGGACCTCTCTGCTTGCTTCTTTTTTTCCTTGCCTACATGTACATTTAAAGGATCTCTAATTATCCTTCTGCTCTGCTTTTTAACTTCCCTTCCTATGACACAGCACAAAAAGAGCATAGCAATATGAGCACTTTTTGCTTGGTGTTGTTTTTCCAAATAATTTCTTCATTTTTCCTTGCATTTAGCTCCTCCACACACCTATTTCTGGGCTGGCTCACGTTGTTTTGAGTTGTACCACTCCTGCTTGCATTTTCTCCTCGCCAGCCTCCTCCCACGCTGAGCCATTGGCAGGTCCCATCCTTTTATGCAACTTCTTCCAGGTCATTGATACTTGGAGTGAAGAGTGCTGTCCTGACACTGATCTTGCTGTGCTCCAGTAGGCACTAAGAACAAACAATATTAGGTTATAGCATTGATTTCATGGATTACAATTTTTTTCCCAATCATGTTCTTGTTAAGCACCTTGTAAAATACATCATGTCACATGTTCATCTCCTCAGTTTCATGGTGAAACAAATCCAGTGCTGACTATTGCCTTCAGAATGGGAAAACTCATCCTCCCCAGTTACCTGGGAGTTATCAGCCTTTAACTGAACCTCAGTTGATGGCATTCAGTGAAGTATTTCAAATTTTCATAATTTGTGAGCAACTGGACAAGCTGGCTACTGAAAATGGGTATCACGATCTAATAAAAATCTAATAAAACTTTCAAAGTCACTCTCAGGTGCTCTCGGGGGAGGATTATGCAATCCCTGCCATGCAGCAGGAGCATCTCCCTCCAGCTGATGTGCAGTGAAGGCGAGATGCAGGCAGAGCCAGCCAGGTCTGAACGACTTTTCATGTCCTCACTTCTTTTTTTGGATGATTCCGGACTCTTTTGTCAGGCCCAGAAGCCACTACTGATACTTTTCAAAGTAACAGTGCTGTGATTTGATGAGAGAGGAGATAATATGGCCATGAGGCTTAGGATGTATAAACACACACATAATTTCATTAAGTGCTCTTCCTAATTATTTTATATATTAATGCACTGCTCTCACTGCCTGCCAGATAATCTTTCATGTGGAGTGCAGAGCTAAAAAGACATCAAAGCAAATTTGGCTGCTTCTTTCAATGGACAGTTTAGGAGGGCCCATTTTCTCAAGGCAGTAGGATCCCTACATACAAATATAACAAAATAAAAATGGCCCCCAAACATTGATGCAAGTGAATAACTTGCAAAACAACTGCTTTGAAAAATGTAAATTTAATATATAACGGTTAAATAAGGCAAGAGACTCATGTGTTTACTTGAAAAACTGCTCAGCCTGGTTTTGGTGCCACTTGACTGAGAGGAGAGCCCCAGTGTTACAAAAGTGGTGACGATATTAAACTTGGCATTCCCAAAAGTAAGGCTTTCTCACTGGAATTTTTCACTGCTCTCACGTATAACACAGACTTCACATTTCCGGCTCTTAATAGATTCGATCATTTCCAAATTACATGGTCTTGACCCCACCCATGAGGACCAACATATTGAGGCGAACAGGGGCTGTGTGGGCACAAAGATCTGTTTGCATCATCATAGCTGGGTGTAATAATTCTTAACCTTATGTAAATTTGGAGTTCTTGTATTGAAATCAGCAGAACTGGAGGGTGGAGAGACAAAATATGGGCACCTGACTCTTTGTTCATCCAAGTTTATGACCACCTGTGAAAAGCTGAGGCACAGAGACGTGAAAACAGGACTAATTCTGAAAAGAAAAATGCAGCTGCTTGCAGAGGGAAATACCTTTGTTATTCTTCTTCAACCTTCCTAATCCTCAGCAAAGTATTCTAAAAAACATTTCAGTGACATGATGGATGTGAACCATTTAAAAGTTTTATCGAGCTTTACTGTAGTGCAAATCTTAAAAATACTGTAGAAATTATATTAAGATTTTCAGTAAGGTTCCACGCAGAATTATGAATAAATGTAAAATTGATTTCATATTGGAAATAGATGCCAGGAAGATTTTGCATATCGGGTAGAGCAATGAAATTACATTTATTGCTGTTTTGTTTTTTTCTTTTTTTTTTTTTTAGAAAGCACTTCAGCTCAGGTAATAATTGTACAGTCTATTATAATGATCCCAGGAGGTGCTTAACAGTACTGCAATTCTAAGTTTTACACTTTTATTTTTCATTTGAAGAAAAACTTGTCACAATAAAAGTGATACATTAACAGAACATCACTTCCTTTTTTTTTTATTATGCGTATTTAGATTATTTCCGTGAAATTGCTTATCAAATCCCACAGGCCTTTAAAGATAACTGAACAGTTACCCATTTGTGTCAACTCTGGGATATTGTGCAACAATTTGTGATGGGACACTGAGAAGATAAAGTGCTCTCTGAGATTCATATCTTCTGGTTTGGCATTGAAGGGGCGGGTTTTCAAAGCTCTGTAAGGACGGAATGATCAGGGCCTTGTGGGATTTTCAAGATGACCAGACTGTCAAATCAGGAATCAGATTCCCTGAGCGTCAAAAATTCCCATTAGTTTGTCTGTTCCTGCTTATAGGTATTTGAGTACTTTTAAAAAATCTGATTCTGAGGGTTTTAAGTACTGTCGGCTTTCCGCAGATGGATCCACCCGAAATGTATCTCCCGTTTTAGGGATATGAAGATTGGATTTCACTCACTACTTAGATTTTCTTCCTTAGAAAGACAGAATCATTCAAGTTGGAAAACATCCCTAAGACCACTGAGTCCAACTGTTTCCCAGCACTGCCAAGGCCACCACTGACCCATGTCCCCAAGTGCCACATCCATGTGGCTTTTAAATCCCTCCAGGGATGGGGACTCACCACTGCCCTGGGCAGCCTGTTCCAATGCTTAATAATATTGTCACATTACAAAATAAATATTTATACACAATATAATTTCGGGTGTTTCTACTACCTTTTCTTTTCTCCAGTGATACAGCCAGGATTTTCAGGTCTTTCAAGCATTTTTTATGGATGGGTCCATGTTTCAACCACCACTGGCCCATCACTCAGTTTATCATTTCCTGCTGTTGGTGGTCCTGCCAAGAGAAGCAGCAGTGAGAAGTGTCATGTGCTGGAGCTCCAAACAAACTTGAGTGTCCTGTGATTGAGGGCATGGAAAACCATGTGCTTGGTGGATAAATGAATCAGAGAATCAATTTGGTCAGAAAAGACCTCCAAGATCATCAAGTCCGATCTTTGTTGATCCCCACCTTGTCACCAGTCCAGAGCACTGAGTGCCATGTTCAGACATTCCTCGGACACCTCCAGGGATGAGGACTCCACCACCTCCCCGGGCAGTCCCTTCCAATGCCTGACCTCTCTTTCCATGAAGTAATTCCTCCTAAAGGAATGAACCCAGGCTGGCATGACACAGTAAAAATTAGGCTGAGGCTGGTGTTGCCATCCTTTAACTGGTCTTGCAGGGACCTGCGCTCCTTCTCTTGGGCTGTTCCTAGGAAGAGCTCATGGCAAGGTGGCCACGAGTGCTGGGATGAAGCTGCAGCTCGTGGCAGTCACAGCACATTGGGCAATGTTCAAGGCTGTCAGCTCGGCTGTGCCCAGGACGAGCCAGCAGGACGTGAGTACAAGCGCGCATTAAAGATTCAGAGCAAGGAACGCCGCCGTTCATCTGCTCCCACGGTCGTAGCACCAACTTTGAACACGCGTTGCCCCAAGACTCTCTCGTGGCGCTGGACTGTGGCGGAGAGCGGTGCCAGCTGAACTCATGCAGTAAAGAAGAGTGATTATACATCCTGTATGTAATCACGGAACATATGTTGGAACAGCACATGAAATCTGGGCACACTTTAGCCATGTAGTAAAGACCAGGAAAATTATGAACAGGCTACAGAAGGAAAGCAACTTGCCAGATTTTCCCGAACCAAGCAGGAGGTTCCAGCGAGCTGGAACTTCACACAGTATATTCTTGAGGGGGTTTTGGAACAGAAACCTGGATATGTCTATAGCATGTTGGCAATGCTCATGATATAAAGAGCAGATGTCCTCACCTCCACCCACACGATTATGGCTGCCAGTTTTTCTAATATCTTCTGCCTGATGAACTGTCCAGTTGCAGGAATTTAGGCAGGAAAATATAAAAATACCATATAAATGGTATTTCTGAATTAGGGATGTTTTACTCAATGTGAACCTCTCTGAACTGGTCAAGGGAAAACGACAAAGCAGACAAAGCCAAAACATGGTTTATCTTGGGGGAGGAACTTTGGATAAATAAATATTTTTAAAATTGAATTTTCTGAAAGCTTCCAACTGTCAAAATTTAAGTAGATAAAAGAATAAGAAGAGAAGCACCTGCTTAGTGATAAGATAAAAAGCAGCTTGAGAAGTATTAGTAGTAAAGGGAATTACAATCCAAGTGGTTTTCCAGATAGAAGTAGTAGAACAACAGTAAACAGTACAGTAAAGATGAGAGTGTCGAATAAATATTCTTGTTTTATAAAGCAGAAAAAAGTCAATTAGTACAGGATGGTGAACAAACTTCTGATATGTGAACAAACAAAATGTCCATAACAAATCAGGGCAATGGGAAACAATACTACTATAACTAAAAGTATGGGAAACAAGCTACTAATATTAGTTCCAGGTAAAATGCTGGCTTGGAAACCTGAGTATTCAATTAATGAAGTGCTGATGGGGGGAACCCCACAGTTGGTGATTGGTGTGCTTGGTCATTGATCTGTGATGCGAATCAGCTCATGGTTATGAAATCAGTCACGTACCAAGCTCCAGATTTTCTGGAATCAGCACTTCCCGTCATCTGGGAGGGGTTTTGGCATTCAACAGTTTGTCGTGTGGCTCCAGAACCTGGAAGAAAGCATAAAATTGTGGATGACCAAGGTACCAATGGACGAGGATGGAAGGCATTGGAGCAATAACTGAAGGACACCTTAAACATCAAGGTGGAAGAGGAACTGCCCCACGGGGATGGAAAAGGGAAGCGGTGGGATACAGACAGGATGCTTATATGGACCTCGTTATTTCACTTCATTCTGGGGCACACCTGGCTGTTCAGGGATGACAGAGGCTGCTGTCCTCAAAGGCTGTGCTTCAGGAGATGAGGTTTCTGAGGGAAAACCAGGCTAATGATTAATGAACATACAGCTTATAGGAAAGGATTCCAGTGTTGGGTTTATTTAGCTTATCAAAGGGAAGGTTAAGGATGACTTGACCATGGCCTATACACACCCACATGATGAAGTGAACTTTAATAATGGGTACTTTCATCTATCAGACAAAGATATAACAAGGTCAGTGGCTGGAAATAAATTCAGAAGAGTAATTAAGGTACATGTTTTTTAATGTTGAGAGTGGTGAACTGACACAAGACTGTACAAGGAAGCATAGGGAGTTCTCTATTTTTGAAATTATTTTTAAGACATGTTGTTTTGCTAAAAAAAAAAAACCTTCTAATTCAGGTTGCTGGGGGAAATTCAATGCTGAGCTGGAACTACCCTATCACAGTCAGTCCTTCTGGCTTTGCAATTTATGAATCTGGTAGTGTGAAAAAAGGACATGCTGCCAGTACACCAGTGTTCACAGCTCCGACTGGAAAAGCAGAAGCAGTTATTGTTTGTTACCAAAGTATATTTATAAATATGAAATAAGGCTGCACCCTGGCAGACGTGCTGGCAGGAAGCTCAGTGTTTGTTCCCAGGATCCTCCTGGCAGATGTCATGTCTGGAAGTTTGGGCAGCGAAAATGCATCCTCCCTGTTCTCCCTCTGCCTGCAAGGGCCATCCTGGGGCACGGACCCTTCCTCCCACTTTGTAAAACTCCCAGAGTCCTGGTGGGGGAAAAGGGGTTTTCAACAGAAAACCTAAAATACCTTTCAGTACATGAAGCAGATGGGTAGGTGGTTTTATGTTGCTGATGGCACTGGAAATTGTTGGGAAAGAAGAGTGAGCTCATGGCCATGGTGGATGTGACCCAGATGGAGACTTCCCTGGTGGGATGTCCCCAAGCATCCCCTGGGAAGGTTGGATGAATCAGAAAAAATAATGAAATGGTTTAAGTTGTAAAATACTTCTAAAATCATCAAGTCCAAGCATTAACGCAGCACTGCCAGGAAACAGTGGGAGGAAGAAGGTGGCTGGAATGTCACCTTGTCCCAGGTGGGGACTGGAGGTGAAGACCAGAGCATCTCTTACCTTCTGAGTGAGCTCTCCACAGGCCACTCCAGAGCAGCCCAAATTGCAGCCCTGCATGGCCTCTTTTCAGTGCGTGACATTAGTCTGGTAATTTCCCTTCACTTTATTGGCTTAGCTTAATTAAACTTCAGTTATCACTTTCCTTCCAATTAAAGATTTATTTTTACTACTGGAATAAATAAAATGATGGGGGCACTGGGAGCAAATGGAAATGGCAGTGGGGAAGTTCCTTCTCAATTACATTCCTTTGGTTAAATTTTGTGTTGTGGAAAACAAATCAAGCTGGGGGTTGGTTCTGGTTTGCAGCCAGTGGATTTCCAATAAATTAGATCTGATTACATTGTACAAGAAAGAGATGGGGATGGAAAGTTGTAAAAAAGAGAGGCTTCTGTTGAATCAAATAGCTAAGATAATTTGGGAATGAGCTTTCTACAAGCACAACTAGTCTGCATCTTCCACGTCAAGTTTTCAAGGCACTCCAGCTCTCTCGCAGCTTAAAGCCTTCATAAATGGCACCAATAAAAATCTTTCAATTTCCATCTATATTTTGATTACCTTACAGTGAGTACAGAATATAATAAACTCCCAGATCTGTAATGAATTCAAATAAACAAACAACTATCCTAATCCCCAAGTAGGCCCTCCCTAAACGAAATGGAGAATAATTTGGGGATATAAAGTCTCTTTGTGTTATTTGGAATTGCAGGTTGCACTAGCATCGTTTGGGTTTGCTGGTGCTCTATGTGTGATATTGGTTCCTGGTGAATAGCTTAAAACAACAGGCAACTGGTAAATAAAGCAGCACAAGGGTATTTTTTTCCTGTGCAGAGGAAGGAAGTAATTTGCATTTTTATCCTATTAATTTCTTCCCTTAAAACAGGTAAAAAGGAAAAAAAAACCCAAACAAAACAAAACAAAAGGAAATAGTTTTCTAGTCAGAATGTTTGTGCCCAGTGGAGTTGTGGTAATAAAGAGTGAAAGAGGCAGGAGATAATTGTGAGCACTTTGCAGAAGTGCCCCTGTGGCGCTGGGCTGGGAGCGCGTCCGCTGCATCCCACGGGAGGGGCTGGGGGCTCACAGAATGGAATGTGGGGCTGGAGACCCCTCTCCTCCGCATCCATCTGTGTCCTGAGCAGTGTTCAGAGATTCCCCAGGATTTCAGAAGACAGCTCTCAGCCCAGAATCATCTCTTCACCTTGCATTAGGCAGCCAAAGCCTGTAGGGGGAGATTTCTTATTACTCTTTAAAGGAAGGGAAAGCGGGAGAAAGCTTGGAATGCTTTTCTCTTGGTGGAGGTTTCCCTTCTTTAAAGGTTTTTAAATTAGATGAAAAGACCAGATGCTACTGCAATATTAAATCTAAATAGATTTTTTATATATCTAGCACTTTATAAAGATCTAATATTAAGTTCTCATCTAAATTAGTAGATACAATTGTTTGGCAGGGAAGGACCGGTGATTTCCAGTCTTTAAATATATAAGTTACAGGGAGGGAGACCTGAGAGCCCTTTTTGTCCCTGGGTTGGCTGAAGCAGCAGCTGATGCTTGGATTTTGCTTTCATGGAATTGCACAGGCTGGTGAAATTCCACCCCTTGGAGAGAGAAAGGAGAGAGGTGAAGGGCAGGATTTTCCTGGGGGTGCACCCCATTCCTCACCCAGATGTTTTGGTGAGGTCCCAGGGGGTGCTGGCACTGCATGAAAGCCCAAGAGCTGAGTCTGACAGAGGCCAGCCAAGAGGATTTGGGGAAGAAAGTAGCAAAATGCAATATTTTGCAGGTTAGTTGGATGGAGAGTGATGGGATCTGCCTGCTTTTGTGCTCCTTATGGAGGGGAACAGGGAGCTGCTCCTGGTCTTGGGATCTTCCAGGGTCCTACCCACCCATGTTCCTGTCCCCAGGGACAGAATTCCTGTCTGGATGAGCCAGGGCTGCCAGAGTCTGTGCTGGCGCTGCTGTGGAAAGCTCTTCTGTGCTCTTCTGTGCAAAGCTCTGCTTTCATCTGTCACAGAAACACCCCATGCTCCCCATTTGCACAGGATAACCTGACTAAGGAGGTGATTTTATAGCCTGCTACAGTCAAGCTTATCTTTAGAATGACACCCAGTTATAGTGATTATTTCTCATTGCAGACCTTAGAAAGGAAACACCATAGGTCAGATCAGAAGCACATGGGTTTCTTCCCTTGTACCAACAATTTGTATTTTTCCACATGTGGCCCAAAGCCCTGAATTTTCAGACACTCGTGGCCAAGTTTGACTTCATCTGTATGACAATGGAATTAGAAACCCTGTTTTTACCAGGAACCAGGAGTTAAATCCCAAGCAGTCCTTTCGCAGAGCTCCAGCCTCTGGTGTTTGTGTAGTCAGGGGGAGAGACTGGAAAGAAAACAGCATCTCTAAGAAATTTGCAATTTATTTTTTCTAAGCAGTGAGGAGCAGCTTAGTTACACTGTCTCTACTTCATGGAACAAGAAACCAAACACTGTAAGTGGAAAGGCAAACAATTGCTTTGCTCATGAGAACTTTCAAAATAACACCTTTCAAAGCCAGAAATGTTGCTTTTAACCCACCAACATCCGCAGGCACCGCAATGCCCGGTGCCAGCCCAAATTTTCTGAACTCAGGAAATCCCAAGTTTTTCCACTTGATGGGAAAAAATATCCAGATCCTTTAAAATATGACCCTGCATAATGTAACAGGCTGGTGAATTGTTTAGATTTAAATGACTTTCATGTCAGTCTGTGCCGTAAAATTGTTTAGTGCCTGGTCCTGCAGAAACCAGAGAGTTCTGGTGACACCCAAGTGACACAGGGTGCTGGAAAGCACAAAGTCCATTGGTGAAAACACTGGGATCCTTGAGTTTTCCAGCTCTCAGCACAGGGAAAATGTGTGGATAAAGAAGGAGATATTCACCTGGAGAAGAGAAGGCTCCAGGGAGAGCTCAGAGCCCCTGCCAGTGCCTAAAGGGGCTCCAGGAGAGCTGGAGAGGGGCTGGGGACAAGGGCTGGAGGGACAGGACACAGGGAATGGCTTTAAGCTGAAAGTGGGGAGATTTAGATGGGAAATTGGGCAGGAATTGTTCCCTGGCAGGGTGGGCAGGCCCTGGCACAGGGGGCCCAGAGCAGCTGGGGCTGCCCCTGGATCCCTGGCAGTGCCCAAGGCCAGGCTGGACATTGGGGCGGGGAGCAGCCTGGGACAGTGGGAGGTGGCCCTGCCCACTGGATGGGCTTTGGGGCCCCTTCCCACCCAAACCATTCCATGATTCTGTGACTGATCCTCAGTACATCTGGAATCACTTTCTGTGAGCAGAAAAAAAGCTCCTGGAGATCTTTTGTCTCCTCCTGGGCACACACAGCATTCCTCAGGGCTCTTCCTGCAGGCTGTCATGGAGCCATTAGGGAGCTGCATCGACTGTGAGTGCATTGACCAAGTGGCTTCATCACGGCCATTCCGAGCTATTACCAACAATTCTTTAAGCAGGCTCCATCCAGTGGAGTTTGCTGTCAATTAAGGGGCTATTCCTCGGCATCCCAGCATGTAAAATAGCCATTGTCTGAGTTCAATAACCCTCTCTAATTAAGTATTTACTAGATTCCACTATTAAGCCACTATTAAGCATCTTAAAAACCTTTATTTATTATGTATTAATCAATAGTCCTTTCAGAGTATTGGATAAGTAAATGAAGTTATTATAGGTCCTTTTGGTTTAATACTTTTAGCACAGCTGAAAAATAAGGAAATTTACTCAAATAAATGAAGGTAATATGAAAAGTCCTGTAAATCCATGAAAGAAACACAGGCTAAGAACTAAATCTATGCACCAAGAGCCAACATCAATATTCCTGGTTATTCCTGCTTCCCCATGTTCCCTTCCTCGTGGTGACAGACATGAGGGGCATCTCTCACTCCCGAGGCTCCAAATGAAGTTGGGGTTCCACTCCCTGCATCAGCTCCCATCCTCTTTCCCAATTTCTCATTCAGCCCCATTCAGATCCGGATGAATAATAATTTCATCTACATGAGCATCACTTTGTTTGCCAATAATTTGATAAAGATTTCCCCACCATGGCAATATGTGAATATGTTTACATAAGGAAACAGCAGTGAATCCAGCAGCCTAATCGGAATCCACAAAGGAACTCTGAAGTGCTTACAATCCTCTGCTCCCTTTTGGATTTCTCCCAATACCTTCACTTAATGATCACAACTCAAAAACGCTCGCATTGAACCAAATGTCTTAGACTAATTATGTGTTAGTATCTGATAACATTTTGCCACAAAAATGTTTGTTGGAATGTATCTTATCAAAGTAATGTTTGTGCCCAGGATTAGCCACTGCTTGGCTAAAGATTTATGTAATCAGCTTATTTTAAGATTAATTCATGAAAAAAACCCACAAATACCTATTACCACTTAATTTGTATAATAGATATTTACTATATTTTAACAGTGCAATTAAAAATTAATATGGACTGTAAAACCATAAGGTCATGTAAACACTCCACTATTTATTTGGTAGTTCACTTATCTTTTATCCCAAGATGTGATTATGCAGCCCAGACCTTTCAGGTTTGCAGAATAGGGAAAGGTCACCAGTGAAATGAGATGAATATTCTGAAGTCAGTCCGGGCAGACGTGGACACAGCCACGCACTGGCTCTGCTCATTCATCACTCTGCGGCTGGAGAGGTGGCAGAGCTTCCGGAGCATGGCAGTGGATTGATGGAGCCCAGGAGGTGAGGCGTCCCTGGGGTGGGGAGCCAAAGCTACTGACAGAGCAGTTGGATAAAACTGGCTGTTGCCCCAGTCCTTTCTTCAGTTCAGGCTCAACTCTGTGAGCAGTCAGGGCTTTCTTTTTAATGTGTTTGATTGCCGAGGTTTGGCCTTGGCTGTGAGGTTCAAATGTCGGCGGCTTCAAAGTCTCCGTGTCAGTTTTCTTTGTGTGTGTTTGAGCTTCCTGAAAGTTTCTATCCTGATGATATCCTTAATTAGCTCTTCTTTTTCTCACAAGTTTTAACTCTGTCCACCCATGTCCAGTCTTGCAGTCTGCCCATAAGCCTGATCCATGGTGATCTGTATAAAACCAGAGCTTCCCAGTGTCCCGCTTCAAAGGATTCCCACCCTGGTGCCAGCCCCCCAGGGGATCACCCTGCAAGGGGCAGGAAGATGGGAAGGGCTGAAAACTCTTCTGTCTTCATTTTAGTCCTGTTCCAACTCCAAAATTACCACTGGGACCCTACCACCACCCAGTGTTTGATACCCAAAGAGCAGCACCCTCCAGGTCATCAGAACCAAACTCCAATCTAGGAATAAACACATCCAACAGACTTTTAGTGGCTTTACCATGACTATGGACTAAAAAAACCCAAACTACTAATTCTTCTTTCAATATTTCATCAGCCCAGTTTCAGTCCAAGGTTAAATCTAGCAGGGCACAGTTCTTCGGGGTTAAATACAATTTGTAAATGAGTTTCTTTGGTTCTGCTGATCGTCAAACAAATTTGTGTTTCCAGATCAATTTTAATCCAAACAAAAATATTTCCTCTGTGGAAGACTCCCAAATATCACATCCAAGCTGGTTTAAAATTGCAGTTTCTCACCTGAGTTTCTGAACTCAAGAAATTAAATCCAAGAGAAAAACCTAAGGAATTCTTTCCTGCTGGCTTTATTAGCATTTCAGAAGCAGGTCCTAGGTCCTCTATGGGCACAGTCCATAGCATGATTTAATAATTCAGGCTTGGCTAGCAAAGCATGGATGTGTCATAGCTAAAAGTCCAGTCAAAGACACATCCATATGTTCAAGGTACATCTCGAAGGGAGGATTCCCAGAGTGTTTCCTTCAGAGACCCACAGGTCAGCACGGAAGAGCTGCTCGCTGCCTTGCAGCCCTGAATGTGCCACTAATAACACTGGTAATACCTGACAGGGAAAATTTCCTGGGTCTTGCTTATCAATTAGCAAGAATTTATCCATTTCTGATCAATCATTGGTGTAGCAGGAAAATTAACCACACAAGTGGCTGACACCACTTTCCCAGCAGGTGGGTAACAAGCAAACTGTTATTGCGCAGTAATTTTAATTTTTTAAAATACTTATTTACAAATAACTGTTTCTCTTTATCTCGTTTATCTTTGCTGGTCCAGTGCTGGCATCACTCTCAAGGTGTGCATTTGTTGTGATGCTCAGTGCAGCATTTCCCAGCAGTAAAACCCTTCTGTTCTACCAAATTTGAAAAAAATAAACCCCCCATGAGTGTTTTCCACACCACAGCAAAGAAAATATTGCAAAATAAAATCATAGCTATTGTGGGAAGCTTTGACAGACTATCTGGCAACTTTGAACCTTCTCTACAAATCATTAGATTGCAAAACATTTCTGAGGGAAAAAACAAATTTAAAGGTCAAGTCTTTAACACACAAACATGCAAAAACCTCCACAATATTAATTATTTTCAGTGTAATGTAATACTAACCATTGCATATAGTTCTGTCACAGAAGAGGAAGAATTTAATTGTGTCAGTGTGATTGTCCTGGGAATTAGGGAGCCTGCCGTAGGTAGGGAGCTGGATTTCAGCCTGCCGAGGCATTGAAAAGGCATTTCCATTCTCATGCCGTGTCCACCTCCTGCAAGCATCAGAACAAAGAGGCTTTATCTTCTCTTGTGCAAGAAAAAATAATAAATGAAAAATAAAATTATTGACAGTAAGTTCAGCAGGAAATGCGGGAATAACGATGGATGGCAACACTTTAATGTTTCTTACCTAATGACTGCTTGGGGTCACAGACTAATTCAGCATCGCTGTAGATGTCACCTCTGTGCTCCTCAAAGATGAACTTCAGGACCATTTTGGGCCTACGGACACAGGAGACAGAATTTTATGATTCATTCCATGGCCAACATCTCTTATGAGATGTTTTCATATTCAGCTGGGTTTTATTCTTCTCCTCCTTGTCCTGCAGTGAAGAAAAGTGATCCCAAAGTGTGGCAACTTTCTGTTCACTTAGGGATTTTGTTTTCTTTAGTTTTCTTGTTTAGTTGAACTCCAGACACCAAAAAGGAAATATTTTTTTGTCATGGATGTTTTCCTCTAGATTTGTGTTGTTATAACACAAAATTATAAAAACTATGTAGCAGTTTCAGGTTAATTTGTAGTTATATTTGCTGGCTTATTTCATTGCATTATTAAAACATTTAGTACCGTATGTGCTATTAATATTCCAAAAAGCAATTAGCATATTTAATCAAAAACAATTAGGAGCAAGCATTGCTTCCCTTTTTAAGTGATAAAATATTTATGGCTGGAATAAACAAATGGAAAACCAAAAAGCACTTTGAGGTGTTGATTTCATGCACAGAAAACAAAACAAAAAAGCCCACCCAAAAGCAAGAAGGAGAAGATGCCTTCCAGCCTCTAGCCAGCCCCTGGTGGGTTTCTGGCTTTTCTTCCTCTCCAGGCTGACAATTATCATGTTATCATTTTAAACTAATCAAGTTTTGCTCAATTTTCCCCATTTTTTAGTTAAATAAGATAACAGAGTTAGGAAAAAAATGTGGGAATCCCACCTTGGAGCTGGCTTTGTGCAAATCTTTCGTGTGAGACACAACCAGTGGTGGATATTGGTTTGTTTGGTCTTCATAGCAGGGACAGAGATGGGAAAGCCAAAAATGTGGTGGATCTAGGTCGAGAAATTCCTCGTTTTATGTGGAATGGAGGGCAGGGAACATGAGGAAATACAAAAGAGGTCCCTGTCTTTCTGCTGGGCTTGTTGAGAGCTCTCCTGAAAGAAGTCATGTAACACTATAATAAATTTTCAACATTTGTAAATATTTGACCAGAACTTCAAAACAAGATTAATTCGTTGGTTTTAAGACCTTGAGGCCATTTCCTCTCACTTTTCCCTTGCCAAACTGCATCCTTCAATCTGCTCTGTTGACACACCACGGGGGAACATCCCACCTATGAACTTTTCCAGCTACAACACATCCCAAATGGATGGTGCTGTTTCCATGACCACTGGTGATCACTGCACAAATATTTTGGATTGGTTTTAAAATTCATGAGCAGGACAAGCCCTTTTCCAAGTGCTCAGTGAGTGGTTTTGTTCCGAGGCATTAAGATACAGAATTATGGAATGGTTTGGGTTGGAAGGGACCTTCAAGACCAGAGAGTTCCACCCTCTGCCATGGGCAGGGACACCTTCCACTATCCCAGGTTGCTCCAAGTCCTGTCCATTCTCACCTTGGACACTTCCAGGGATCCAGGGGCAGCCACAGCTTCTCTGGACAATCTGTGCTAGGCCCTCCCCACCCTCACAGGAAAGGCTTCTTTTCTTATATCTCCTCTGAACCCGCTCTCTTTCAACAGGGACTTTATGTGGAGTTTGCTGGTCGTTTTGTGCTTTTACATTAAAGAAGAAAAAACTCAACAACAAGAAACAAATCCTCATTTTCTGCTTTGCAGAGGAATAGGTTGTTTGCAGTGATTTGAAAACGACTCAGAAGCCCAGCCTGGCCAGGGTGGATCGGGATGGAACGAGCTGGAAAGCGGCTCCCGCACAGGTTTATAAATAGGCTGCGCTTCTCATCCTGAAACATTGCTCCACTTTGCCTGTTGTGCTGTAAATTAGCCAGTTCCTCTTTTAACAGAGTCAAAAGAAACAAAATACATATGTAACACTGCTGCCTGGAACACGTGAGGGGAGGGAAAAAAAACAACAACTTATGAAATGCGGAAAACATTTGTTCAAGTCTCCAAGGAAAATGAAGTCAAACCAAACAAGCATATAATATAGATGTACGCCTCATGGGCAAAGTTACCTCTAAGCCCATATGTTTTAACAAATTAAGAGGTAAATAATTTGCTGAAGGTACAGTTCAGCCACGTCAGAACACCTCTGGAAATGAGATATCTCTGCCTTTCAAGTGGTGCTTCTTATCAAAAGGTTTATTTCTCTACTTTTTTAGAATAGCACACCTTGTTTTGTCTCAAGACTGTAAGTAACTATTAACCCTTCAGGGCCTCTGCAAATGATGTGGTCATTTGAAGTCAAGGCTGCTTTGCTGCTCTCGTGTCTGCAAGCAGCTGAGAGAGATTGATAAAATTCAGGTTTTCAATAGGGGAAAGCCACGAGGGACTTCCCTGGGAATGAAAAGAGACACAGAAAGGTTACTACATGTATCCTAGAGTCTGGTACATAATTCCACCGTTAAAACTTTAATTTATGAAAAAAATGCTGCCGCGGTCCCCAAATGGTTAAATTCCACTCGAACTTTTCATTTTAGTTAGTCATGAATATATCTAACATACAGAGGCCATCAGCATCTCGCCACTAGAGACTATAAAGTCTACTTACATAGGGTTCCTGGGATTTTTCATGTTCTTATGGAAAATATCTCTGAAATCCCCGAGCTGAAAATTTTGATCTCATTTGTGGATGTGAGTGATGCTGAGAAAGGGTTGAAGAGTGAAGAGAACACTTTTCTCGCATAATTTCATTTGTCAGGAGAATCTTGCCGCTGACATTGGAAGAGTGATTTAATTGATTTTAATCATACACCTGAGATTGGGAAATTGAGCCCTCTGTCCTGAAAAATAATTCTAGGCTTCCATGAGAATGTCTAATTTGCAGCTAATAGTTTTTTTTCTTGAAGTTTTGTTATGAAGTTTAGAAAATACAGATCAAAGGCTGACACGTAGAACTGCTTAGCACAGCCGGAGACACCGAATGGGGGCCGTGGTGTTTCGGTCTTTCAGGGGTATTAACAGGCACATCTGCCTGGTTTTGGACAGGCAGGGAACAAAAGCTCTGACTAAAGAGCACAATTTGCCTTCAGAGAAGAGAGACTTTTATATGCTGAGTACAGCTTGGAAGACTCGGAGTGCTACCTCACTCCTGGTCATGTTTAATCCTTGATTTTCACTTGTCACTGAGTACAGTGTTTATAAATTGTTCATGTGTGCCGAGGAGAGGCTCGCTGTGTGCCCCAGCATGCTGCAATGATTTATTCTAAATAAATCATTCCTTTGTTTTTTATTTCTCCGTTCAAAATAAACAGAGTTATTCATTTACAAATAATAATAATACTGAACACAACAACGAAGCCAAATAACTTCTGGATTATGAAGAACCAGTATGCCTTATGTTTTTTTCACCATGAAATCTCCATGATCTTTATTACCTCTATCAGCTGTTATTCAGAAGGGGATTACAGACAGCAAGAAGTTTCACTTTCCCCAGTGCTTCGACACTGAGGAAATAATTATATTACAATACTTATATTGCTCCACACAATAGAAGTTGTTTGGGATGTAAAACTCAATATTTCCTTTTCTGTAACAATCCTGAAGATTTCCATATTGGATACGTACTCAGAGAATTTTATATTCCAGAACTGCACTGACAATCCTGTTAAATAACCATTCATTTTTTTTAGTGTTCCCTCTTGTATGGAAAACTGAAAAAAACATTGATTACATGGCCACTCCAAGGAGGTGGAAACCTGCAGAAGAAACTGGAATAAGAAGTTTGGATGCAGAGATGGGTTTAATTTAAAATGTTTCAGGGCTGAGCCAAGGCAAACACCAGTTTTCAGTTTGGAATCAAGGACTCAGACATCTTCTGTTTTAATCAGATGTTGTTTTTATAAGATATCTATAAGCTGAAATCTCCTTTTTCTGCTGAGGAATCAAAATTGTTAAGGCAAGCTTGGAACTTGTTATTGGAAAGACTGGCTCCTATTTTCTGGGTGTACTGATATCTTGTGACAACTCCAAAACATGGAGAGTTTGCCATCTTTCTTGCTTTTTTGGCAGCAAAGTCTCTCCTGAAGGAGACACCATGAGGAGCTGATAAGCTTGTGATTCGTGTTATTTCTGCAGTGGCAAAAATATTTATAGTGAAGGCCCTGCACAAAGAGAAATATCAGTTTCTGCTGAGGCTGGGACAGTTCACATTTTGACACTGCTGCCAAAGCACAGGGATACCCTTTTTGCCCATATTAGTGAGGATTTGGGGTCTCCCTGTCAGCTTGGATAAATTTGCATTGATCCTGCGGATGCACCTTTAGCACAGGTTCTGCTACTCCACGGAGCTTCAGGCTCCCTGCAGATGATTCCTTGCTTTTCCAAATGCCTGGAAACAAGGATTAAATCACCAAAACAGCTGCTTGGTGGAGAGGAAATTTCCACAGTGGGACAAAAGGAAATAGAACCTGGGCCTTGTGTACCATGGCTGGGCACAGATCCATGAAATCCAACACAAGCGGGAAAATGTGTCCTGGCTGAAAAGCCACTCTGGATATGACTTACCAAGAGCAATTGCTCTGGAGGAGCTGTGGATCCAAGTGACCAGCCCAGCACACCAATTTCATCCTTCTCTTCTGCATCCAATGGGATCCAAGTCATTATTGTGCTGTCCTGGCAAATTCAGTGTGGGAGAGGACAGAGCAATGAGGACCAGCCCAATGTCCAGCTTGTGAGTTATTTTAAGTGAGTGCATCACGTGAATATTGTCAGCCAGGGGATATATTCAACCAGGAGGCCCCAAATGCTTTTTTAATAATTAGTTAATGTTTGTGAAGCAGTTTGATGGTGGCCAGAGCCGTGCAAGGGTTATTAGTGTATAAAATGCTGTGGCTCCTTTTGCTCCTCGGGTTGTAGCAACCACAACAATCTCAGTGCCGCCTGTTAATTTTCCTGACTCTTTTATCATTGCCCTCCATTGGTGATTAAGTGTCGTTTGTCTTATAATTTTAATGTTATCTTTAACACACATAATAAAGTTTACATAATTATAGCCTATTAATATAATTTGCATGCATGTTACTGGCAAAGCACAGGAAATGTTTCATCACCCAGGGTGTAATTTGGCTTATTTAACCATTTCCTTTTAATTTTCATCAATAGATCAATGTGCCTCCTAAATGGAGATAACCTCAATAAATTCTCTTTTCAAGATCCTTATCTGTATTAAGTCTCTAAAGGTCTCGGTAGCAGGACTATGAAGTGCTGAAGGGGGAACATTTCTGAATGTCTGCTGCGGGAAGTTTTAAAAATTCACATTTTCTTCAGACAAGCGTGGGTCTTCCTAATGAAACCTGGGAACGAGGTGCTCTCACGGAAGCTTTGAAAGTGTGTATGCACTGTACTTCATAGCTGAGCTGTAACAAGACTTTAAATGAGTAAACAGTGTTTAGATTGAACATGAAAAGAGTCGGCATGAAAAGACAGGTTCAAAATATTACATGATGCTTTGCAAAAGTGTAAATGTGCCCGCCTTTATTTTTTTTTTTTTCCCTCTTGGTAAATGGCAAACGTTTACAACCCAACTAAAACAGTACCAAGAGAAATCCTGTGTTTGCTCTTTGGAAGATATTCAATAAATTATAGTGAGCTGCAAATGTCACTGGATTGGGAACTGTAAGAGCTTTACCTTTAAGTCTTTAAGTAAAGACTTGCAGCTGGTGCAGTGGCTTGGTAATCCCTAATGATAAGCTGCTTTTAATGTGGGGGTGAGGCAGTTTTCACACAGATATTACTGCATTAACCTTACTCTAGGTACAGTGCAGGTGTGCACAATATTGTGCTTTGCAGCCTTCCCTACTTTATTCTCCCCAAGTATCCGAAGCCTGCTTTAACAGATCCTCTTATACCATGGTGAAAAGATTGCTGTTCAAGCCTATTATCAACAAAAACCTGCCAAAAGGGCTACATTGTCAGACTTTATGATGGTACTAACTATTCTGTTGTTCTCTGGAGACCAAACTTAGACCATTAAATTCACTTCATTTTTGATTTCAGTGACCTGGGCTGCAGACATCGGGCTTTTGATGTAAAATGTTAGTACAGGAATCAATGGTACCATCTAGCTCCCCTTAAAGTATATCATAAAAGCATAATGGTCCTCTTCTAAACAAAAGGTGACACTACTCTTGTATAATACAATTATATGGGGATGATGTTTTCAGCAGAGTTTATTTGATATTATGATGTGCAAAGACTTTCCACATTGAAATAAACTGCGGAGCCGAGTTCACTCCATTATTTTCAATAGACTGACTCCATTGTCTGCACTGGAATATAGATAATTTTCATACAGTGGGGAGCTATTTTCATATCCTCTCCATGAAATAGATGAGATTATAAACAGGCTGGGATTACTCAAAAACCAACACAAGCCATGTCTACAGACCCATTTAAGACAAAGGCTGCCTCCGGAATGGTCTCCTTTGATCGGGAGGCTCCCAGGACTTGCTCCGTTTATTTGACAGATGACAGCTATTTATAGCAAATGTGTAGCATTTTTGAAAATTAAAATTTTACTGGTGGAATTTAAGGGTTATTTTCCACTCCAGGGACTAACATTTCTGTGAAAAAGGGCTTTTTATTTTTTTTTTTTTTTAATACAGGCACCATCTTCAGTGTTAAACCTATTTGTAAACAAACGCATTGCAATAGCTCATTGTCAAACACTGAACAGGTTTATAATTAATGAAATTGCTGAAACAAAATAAATGGAGAATTAATACAGCTGCCAGTATGTTTGTGTTGTTGCACAAGTGAGGAGACACTGCTGCTACCACAGACTTGACACTGGGAGCTTTTTGCAGCACACCAGGGGTGAAAATAAAGCCAAAAGCAATGCAAAGTGTGGTGTTTGCCTCTGCCAGAGGGTCACAACTAAACCAAAAGAGCAAATGTCAGGACTACCCAAAAAATCACAGGTCTGGGTGTTCTCCCCCCGTTTCCTTCTGAACTATTTTCCCATTTTAGGTGTGGAGGGACATTGCAGGGGGCCAGCTCTGATGTGGAGTGAGGGTGAGGTGGTGTCTGATCACATCTTTTGTGCCCTTTGCAGGAACTGGGAGATGTCAAAGGGTCACATGCAGGGTTTCTGCCAGGCCCAGGAGGCTCATGGATGATGCCAAGCTCAAGATATACCACAAAAATCCAGCATCCTGGGAAAGGGGCTGGGAGGCTGAAGGCACAGCAGTGACTGGGGACCCAGCCACCCTTGCTGGCGTCCCATTGCTCAGTGTAGTCACCTGCTGTGGAGAAGTGATTTCCTTCCTGACGTGATGTGGCTCTGGCCTGGGGTCTTGCCCAAAGGTCTGGGCTCTTATTTTTTATTTTTACAAAGCAACAGTAACAGAAATATATGTTTAAACCTTATTTGAGAGATCATCAGGGATGACTTGCTTGGTCTGCCAGCCTTGGGGTTCCTGTTCTCTGTAACACCCCCAAAGCTGGGCACATTCCACCATCAGGGATGAGGGATATGCTCCCTTGGTGTGTCTTCCATTCTCTGTTCTTTGTTCTTGATTTCTCACTTAAACACCAACAGTTCTTTCTCCTTCTGCTCAAAAGAACCTCAATCTTGCTGCTGGAATAAAAAGTTTCTCCTTACACCAGTTAGCATTTTTTGGCCTTTCTAATTCTAATCTTGGAGACCTTCCCCTCCTTTTCCCCTTGCAGAGCTTTGTTTGTCACCTCAAGCCCAGGAAAACATGAATGGGAGATTTGGTACAGGGCAGGAGAGTTTGCTCGACCGAGGGGAAGGGTGTCCTGGAGCTGTGGAGCTTCTGGGTGGGTTAAAGACAGAAAAGAGATGAGAATAAACCAAGAGCAACTTCATCCTAATTGTGTTACTCCATTATCCAGGCCCTTGCCTTCTGCTGGCGTTGCCTCCCGCCGTGTCCAGAGGGCAGGGGACTGGGGAAGCAAATAGGTCATTCCACAGGGTGCAAATGCTGCAGCCAAAGACAAACCCCAGCAGCCCAAGCGTGACCATTAGCACAGGTTTCCTTATGAATGGTTTTAATTAGTTCTAATCAGGGAGACTGGGAACCCAAAGGGCGCCTCGCTCCTTCCCCCATTGGGTGTTTGCTGTTGCTTTTTTTAATGTCTACTCTTGATGAACAAAAGTCTTGCAGCTGGACAAATGTTCTTAATTAAGCTGAGGGAGGAGCAGATATTCCATGGATATCAGGAGTTCCCTCAGACATGACTTTTGAAGGACACTGAGTTGCAAAAAGCAGTTTTTCCTGTCGTCCAGTGTTTGATACTGCACACATTTGCCATTTTTAAAAATTTTAATTCCAAGCCTGGCATCCTTCTGCTTTCTAGGATTTCTCCAAAATAATCTGAAAGTTATTCAAAAATGTAAATGTGGTTGCCACATCTCATTTTTTAAATGATCACCCAATGAGAGAAAGAAGCAGGAAATTTTTCAGCACAAAAATTTTTAAATGTTTAAATGTGTTTTTAAATGGAGAGTATAAATCAAACAAAAAATCCTAAACTTGGATTTCTTTGCATTTGACATTTCTTTTTAATTTTTACAGAAGCTTTATGGAGCCTGATACCCAAACTTTATTAGGTCTCAGAGACAGCAAAATATAGGAACAAATAGGTCAAGATTTTATATATATACACTAACTGGACTTGTTTTTTTCCTTTGTTTTTTGCACCAATTTGTTTCATGAAAAATAAAGAAGGATTTTCTACAAATTCAAAATTGTTTTAGTAAGCAATATCATTTAAGTTACCAGTTTTTTTACCGCTTGTCTCACTAGTCTGGGATTAAATAAACAGATCCAATACCCTGCAGAACCCCAAAACCACAAAATTGAGCATCCTGTGCCCTTAAACATAAAGATTTCTTTCCCAATGAGGTTAACAGGAGTTGTAGGGGAGTTGTGGGACTCTCTGGAGGCCACTTGGATACTACAGGAGCTCCTGGCTTGGGGAGTCTCTCCTCCTCCATCCCTGGAGCAGGACACCAGGGAGCTCCAGGTCCATCCCTCTCCCCTTCCCCAGCCCCTGCCTGTGGAGTACTGGGGCATCCATGCCCCCCACACCTGGATACCTGTTGAGACAAAAATCGGGTGCTGCGAGCTGAGCCTGGTGACAAAAAATCGCTCTGAGTCGCTCTCGGTTTGAACACCCGTGCTCATCCTTTTGGGAAAGTTTATGCTTTAGGCAGAGCTTTTCTACAAGCTTTTGCACCTCACGTGTATACATTATAGCTCCAAATTGCCTCCAAGCTGACAGTCTTTCGGGTGCATTAACTACTTTACTACCAAAGGGGCAGCAGGATTAATATACATATTTTTAAACTGCCGAAGCAAAATATTTCAACTCGGTCTTTTCTACAAATCTTTGCCTTGGTGTTCAAACCTGCAAACGAGCCCATCAGCAACAGCTCAAGTCCATCAAAATCCCTCAGTGCCTTGATTGATAAATAGGGCGTGTTTACACTGTGGCTGCTGCGTGTTCTTTTCTGTCAGTGCTAATTTATCTGAAAGTCTTAACCTGCGCCTTCAAAATTCAGGAGCATTTTATAACGAGGGCCGCGGAAATAAATCACCCCCTGCAAATAATATTCAAAGAAGTGGGTAAAGTCTGTCGCTGCACGAGTAGCTGTGACACACAGACAGACAGACACATTAACCTCCCAGGAATCCAGAGAACCCAAGCCTTTCAAGTGTGCTGCCGCGTGCAATTCTGCCAGAGAAAGAGGCACGGAGCATTAAAGCTTCAATATTGAAAGCCTCCACCGTAGACAGAGAAAGGTGGAGCGGGGGGAAGAAGGAGGAGAACACGCAGCTATCCTGGATGTATTTATATTATTAGGCTCAGGTTATTATTATTATTTTCACCACAGGCTTCCCTTCTGCTTGCAGGTGAGGCAGGTTTTGTGCCCAGCCCTTCCCCGGGCGCACGCGGACCCCGGCGCTACACGGGGCTCTATTAAAGCCGCTGTTCAATAGTTTGGTGATATTCAGACAATATTGAAACATTCCCAAATGAACTTTGCAGGGAGACATTTTCATTCGCTGACTCCCTCCTCATGCATATTAACAAATGGTATGCAAGGCCTCATTTAATTCACTGATTTTACATTCGGATCACTTTCTCTTTTACAGCTATTTTTACCGGGCTTCATTAATCTTTGTTGAATACAATGGCATACATCTTTAATGCGGCCGCTGTCAAGTCATATTTCAGTAAGAGCTGCAAACTGAATGACAGCAAGCAATATTAATAAATTTAACATAGACTATATCAATTTTTAACAGAATGAATGTGGAAAGCTAAATGTATTATTTTTCGTTTAAATCATAGGGTTTATCACCGGTTAAGTAGCAGCGATTTCGGGAAACTTGTGACGTGCCGTACAAATAGATTTACATCTCATTAATAAGTAAATTAGGCAAATGCCTTTCAAGTTCAGACAAGTACATAAGTGTAATCTCCATATTAAAGGAGTAGTCTTTGATAAACCACTGAGGAATTGCAGCAGCCAACTATGTGACATGTTGCCAGTGCCTGAACTCTTCCACATTCCCACCTTTAATTACACTGGTTCATTACTAAAGAGATAAGTGTCTCTCCAGTTAAGATTCTATAAATGAGCAGCATGCGGGATCCTCCCAAATCATTTTTGCAGAAACCATGAAAAGGTGGTAACAGTTATGAAAAAACGAATTATCACCTGCTCTCTTTCTTCCTTCCCTGTAATAACATTAAAATATTAAGATGAATTCCTTTTAAATCTCGGGAAGAAATTGTCCATTAAGAGATGCTACTTTGTTTAAGAAAGAAAGAAGCATTTAAAAAAAAAAAAAAGAAAAGAAAAAGGGGAAAAAAAAGAAAAGAGAAAAACTCTTCTGAATTTTTTTTTTAATTTCCCTTCATAAATCCCAACAGAGATAATTTGCTGTAAAATTTAAACCCAGTGAGAACTTGTCTGTCTGTGTTAAATAAAAAAGTTACGGTTGGTAGGAGACATGTTTTTGCAGTAGCTTTAGCGATTATAGGAAATTACATGCAAAGCCAGAGTTCTGATCCTAAGTTAATTTATAATTGGAAAAAACTTATTAATTAGCTATGTCATTCTAATTAAGAATTAGAGGAGTGTGCATTAGAAAGTCAGTCAATATCCAGCTGACAGAATTAAAAAAACCCCACAGAAGTCTGCAAGCTCCATAGCTCTGTCCATCGTCTCCCTTGTCATCTTTTTAAGGATTTTTCTGAATGTCTAGCAGAAATTAGCCCTGTAAATACAGATATCAAAGGAAATAAATTGGGAATTTTGTCGGCCTGGAAAGGAGACCCCCAAACTGAGCTGGCAGATGTACTTTACAGGGCACCTTTAGGGCTTTTCTGGGTGATTCTGAAATGCAGCTTGTGTTCGGAGGGCTCAGTCCTCCTGCATCCAGGGAAGGAAGCACCTGCATCCCTGTGGTGGTACCCAGCAATTCCTGCATCCCTGCGGTGGTACCCAGCAATTCCTGCATCCCTGCAGTGGTACCTACGGCATACACTCGCCAACACTCAGGCAATCACTCTTCCAACAAGAAACACCCAAAATATTCATGGATGAAGACAAAGGAACTGACTCTGAGGCCCTGCTATGGTCGCATGGGGAAGAACTGCAAATTTTGCCAATATATTTATGTATAAACAGCGTGCAGGGATGTGTGCATTTGCCTACATATATATATATTTATTTCCCATCCCACCAGCCTCAGTCCTCTTGGTACATTCCCCCTTTAGGCCCCTTTTCTGAGATTATTATAATTAATTCTTTAAAAAACACCCCATGAGTAAATATTTTTTTGTTAATGTTTTTGTCTCTCCAGTGTGCTGGAATTTTAAAGAGTGCTTTAATATGAAATTAGATAGAAAGTTTTGACCTTTTTGTGATTAAAATAATATGCATGTTACTGATACAGGCTTCATAGTTTGAAAATCTACTTTTATTTAGGCAAATATTGAAAGAGAGACAAACAGACTCGATGAAATGTGAGGCATAGCCTGGATGAAAATAAGGCCAGTTTTTTGCATTCAGAACTGGCAAGGCTGGAAATACAAAGGAGAAGTAAAACTATAAAAGTTAATGTCTCAGATAATTGCACCCTCCAAAAATAAAATAAATAAATAAAATTATTAAAATAATTTGGCCTGAGCCTTTCACTTTGGTATGGATCTTTCTCCATCTTTTGCTTTAAATTTGAGTAAGGGGGGAAAAAACCAAAGCTGGAATGCTCAGTGATGGAATTCAGTTTACTTACTTGAATACCAAAAGATGACCCACTCCTAATGATACAAAAAATCTTTTGCATTAGCAAATTTCTCTTCTGTATTTGTTTTGCTAGCACAACACAATATTCACTTAATATGCTACCAGTATCTTATCAAGTTAATGATCTGTTGTATGTATAGAGTAAGCTTGTTACTCATCTGAAATTAGATACAAAAGCACTACTGTATGGAAATTTGAATACTTTGGGTTTTTATGAAATTATAGGACTTTCATGATTTAACAGTCTGCAGACAGCCTTAGTAGGACAGCAAGAGTTAGCTTTGTTAATGTGACATAACACAGAGATGATGCTTAGCCTGATTAAATGGCTCTCAAAATCCAGTTGTGTAGAGTTCCTCTCCATTTCCAGGTCCTCAAGCTCAAAAATGTAAAAGTTGCTGTATGAAACATACCCAAGGAGTTGGATTTGGAAGAAAATAATGTAGTTTAGATAAACCACCTCTTGCAGCCATCACTGGGTGTCCAAGAGGCCACTGTGATATCCTGAGGGATGTGTTTGTGTATTTTCAGGAAAAAAATGGGAAAGGGTAAATATGGATAGAGTTTAAATATGGATTGAGTTAAATCCTACAGGCATGGAACATCCTTTAGCAGGACTGTAGCTGGTACTGGTCCCTGCAGCAGATCTTCCCAGGGCCTCCTACCCATGCACACCACGTGCTGTTTCCTAATTCATGGCAGTCTAGAGGCTGAAGATGAGGTGTTTCCTATTGGTTTTGCCATAGCAAAGGGATGCAGAAAATACAGGGTCACGCTGCTCAGGAGAATTCTCCTTTGTGCCCTTTGTTTGCTTTCTCCTGCTCCAAAAGGAGAGCAGGATATTCGACCTGAGGAAGCACCCTCAGAGCACTGCTTGAGCATCAGCTTCAATAACCTCCAGGAACCTGAGGAATGAAACATCCCTCTGGTGTTCCCAGGACCTCACATGTTCCCAGGGAGGTTTTGGATGTACAGGTACTGATTTCTCATAAACTGGTCTGGAGAAATGCAGATCCTTGGAGCTTTGCTGGCAATTTTGCCGGGGTGAGTTGAAGCAGATTTGGGCCCACACCAGCCAAAAGCAGCAGAGTTTCACCAGCACAGTGTCTGTGCATTTCCCCAGATCACTTAATGAGACAATCAGCACCTTTGCATCCCAAATCCAATCCAAATCAATATTGTCTTACTGCCAATATAATCTTAGCTTATTCATGTTATAACCACCTACTTTTTTTTTTTTTTTTGGAGGGGTTGGGGGTGATGGGGTGGTTCCAGCCTCATCCAATTCGCTTTTTTTCTCCTTCATTACTGTGACTCCACATCCCTGGGAAGGCATCTCCCTCCTGGCAGACCCCACTCCTCCGGGCAAGGCTCTAAGCCCGTTTGAAATGGGAATTTGGGGCTTGACTTCCTGCAGAATTTCCCTGCATGCCAGGGGTTCAGGAGGAAGGAATGTCTGGCAAAAAGTCAAGGCCAAGGTGTGCAATGGCCTGAGCCCCATGGGAATGGTTTCCACACCCTTTTGGAGTGCTCCAGAGGGCTGAAGTGCCACACATGATTGATCTGCAGTGGCAGTGGAATGGTTTGGGTCTCCCCACTCTCTTTTCCTGCGTGAGAAAAGGGGAGCCACTGCCTGGCATCAGCCTCCAGGGATATGGAGACACAATGCTGGTCCAGGCAGAGGGGAAGGTCTGTGAACAATCATGTTTGCAATCATCTCAGGGAAAAAGATTCCCCTCATCTCCTTTTTCATCATTTATAGATGCTTTATTCACAGCTCCAAAAGACTGGCTGGGGATTACTCCATCTTCTCCTCAGCCAGGCTGAAGTTTAGATGTGCAGCTATTTGAGGGATGAAAAGAATGGTAAAACCACATTATTTGGGTTTTTTTTGGTGAGTCACTACCCAAGAACTGGTGTAAGTTTCTGTGGTTGTTGAACTTTTCTTCTTAAAATGTTGCTGTAAAGAGATCTGGGGTGTGTTGCAGCAAACACCCCACATTACCCCCTGGTGCTGCAGCTCCAGCTTGCTTGGATTGTCCCTCAGTGGTCACTGGAAATGCAACTCACCACCCTAAATTAATTACCCCTGTTCATTACACAGATGAATTAGACTGGCCCCAATCAACAGAATCAATGAAATGCCATTTATTTAAATCCCAACCCTTAAGGGAAGCGTGTTGGGGATGCCAGGGCAGGGTGCTGCGGTTTGGGGCTCACCAAGGCTCACAGCCCTCTGTGAGGGTGGTGCTGGAGTCATGGCTTGGATGGTGGGGACGGGTGGAGCATCCCTGGAAACACAGGGGCTGTGTTTCCAGGGAGCCAAATCAAACCTCGAGGCCCTACCACTCCTGAAACGTGGAGATTTCTGGATCTGCCTCAAAATTTCCTAGACAGGACCCATTTCCAATAATTCCTGGATGGACAGAGCACCATTGGGCAGGCTGAGTATTCCTGGATGGAAAGAACACCACTGGATGGACAGAACACCGCTGAGTGGACAGAGCACCACTGGATGGACAGAGCACCACTGGGTGGACAGAGCACCACTGGGTGGACAGAGAATCACTGAGTGGACAGAGCATCACTGCACCACTGCCACCGAGATGCTGCAAGAGGGGAAACTTTGGCTGTGCTCCCTCTTTTCAAAATGCAACTATGTAAAGGTCACAGAGGAGGAGATGAAACTAGGAGTTGTAATAAGGAAGGAGAAATAAAAAATAATGACAGAAATAAATTGTCATAAGAGGGGATACAGTTATGATTTATTGTGATATTCTACAAATTTGGAGGTGATTAAAAGCCACCTAAAATTCACATTAACAAGTCACATAAAAATGGAATTAAACTAGTGGGCATAATGTGGCAGGGTATAAAGAAAAATCATGACAGAAATAAATTGACAGAAGAATGATACTATTCAAGTTTTACTCTGTCGCGTCACACTGACAGGAGACTAGTATTTTAATTTCAGAGTTGTGGTTGAGTTTTTGGAGTTCATTAAAGGCCCACATTAAGAATCTCATAAAAGTGAGAAGAAATTAGTGACCATAATGTGGCAGAGGAAATAAAGAAACAATAATGACAGAAATAAATTGACAGAAGAATGATACACTTAATGTTTCACTCTGACACCCTCTATTAATAGGCCGCTGCAAGCTGGAGCAAATGTCATTCATATTTTAGCCAAAGTATACCACTAATTAGGCTGGCTTTCTGCACTGGAATTAAATTTGAGATCCCTCACCTTTAGAGTGGGATCATTTGAATTCGAAAGAAAAGAGCTGGTGACAGAAAAAAAAACTTTCTGCTCGGGCTCTTCTAATGAGATAAAATTCCCCCTTCTCCCCATTTCCTAGCTATAATTGCTGATTATGTTGTTACACAGGAGCGGCTCTCCGCTCTCTCCTCCCCATCATTATGATTTAGTCTGGCATATCGGGGTGCTTCAAACACGGACTGAAGTGGTTTGAGTCTAATTTAGCACTCATTTAGGCCGCAGGTACCGACGAAGGTAAACACCGCATTGTTATAATTAATTACCCCTTAGGCCTAGCCAGGCCAGCTCTGTTTCAGCTGACCCTTATAATAATAAGGCTTAGGGGCATATTGTATTTCTTTTGACAGATTAATTAGAAATTCAGCCGTGGAGGTACAAAGCAACTCTGTCATGAATATTTAAATGGACTGACACAAAAAATCATGAAAGGGCTGCTGAACTACATGACAGACAGGGGATATTAGCCAAGTGATTCTAATCAATAATCTCTTGATCTCTTACATATTAATACACTGCCTGCTGTTATTAAGCTCCATAATAAGGAAGGGGAGAGAAAGTTAGTGTAGCTCTGCTGTAGGGCTCGCCGGGCCCCCAGTGTATACACTAACTGACGGAGAAAATGCACAGAGGAGCCGAGCCTCAGCCTCTTCAATCTCATCCAATCTTAAGGAATGGCAGCTCTGAGCATCGCTGGCCGGATAATTATTGGCCCTGACAAGGTGAAGGCGTTTGCAGGCAAATGAGATGGGAAGTAGGATAAGTCCCCAGACCACCCAGCGCAGGGCACGCTCAAAACCAACCGCGCGCTACCGCTCGGGCTTGTATTTGCTTTAGCAGGGGAAATATGGGAATCACAGCGCTTTTGAGTCGTGTTGAAGGGTCAGTGACAGTCGAACACCGGGAGCTTGCTGTTACTGTTGTTAATGTTAACTTTAACACCAAGTCAACTGGATTTACCCCCGGTCCCTTTGCTCATCTCCTATAACATCAAGGCCACCGAGTGAATTAAGCAGCGTAGTAGAGCTGAATATCATCTAAATTCATTACAGCCGGTTCCTCCCGTAAATGGGGGAGGAAGCGCCGGCGTTGCTCGGGAAATGTGCCGCCTCCACAGCACCAAAGACTTTCTTTGTGCTGCTCAGGCTCGGGCTTGGGGAGAGAGTGAGCAGCAGCACCGCACTGGCGCTGGGTAAAGGGGCTTGGTGTAATGAGGACTGTGAGTACTGCAGGGCTGAGATGTTCTCTTATCTCCCAAAAATGAGCCCCACAATGTGCTCGTGGTGGGAGGGAAAGGGCTCAGCTGGAAGAGGGAACTGGACCGGCTCCAGTGTCTGCCTAAACAACTTAAAAAAAAGAGATTAAATGACAGGAGCAGGGAGTGATTATTAACATATTTAAATCGCATGCACACAGTGTTCAGATGGGATTAGAGGGACAATGTCGGATTTTTTTAAAGTGATTCAAGAGCCAAAATATTAGATACACTTTTTTTTTCTTTTTCATTTGCTTCTCTTTTTCTGTTTTAATTAAAAGGGAGTCACAGGTTGAGTGCTCACCCTAGGTCCCCTGCAGCCCTGCCCATGCACGCGCTGTGGGTGTGGCACCCTGACTGAGGCCAGGTAGAGACAATTTGGGGTTTGCAGGACTCAAAGTGAATTTGCCTAATTTCTCTGGGAGAGCTGAGTGGAGGGGAGGGTCAGACAACACATGTCTGTGTGCAGAGCAGATTTGGTGCCACCTGACTCCCATGGCCTTGGTGTCCAACTTCTAACAAATCCAGACTGGAATAGGCAGTGAAATCAGAAGCCTCTTAGTCCCTAAGAACTCATCCTGTATGTCTACCCTTATTTTGTTCTTACTGTTATACTGTTCTTATTTTGTTTTGATTAGGTGTCTCTGAGCTATCTGCAAACAAAAGCCAATTGAAACGAAAAAACAGTAGGAGCAGCTTGATAAGCAAACCCCAAACACCTAGGACTGCAGTGTTAGCAGAAGAGGACTTTGCTAGGTTGTTAAACCACTCCTGATCAGGTGGGAACCCTCCTGGAATTGGGATCTGCCTTGGGAGCATGCCCTGGATCTCATTGCTGTTTCTGTCTCCTGCAGGTGCTGCAAAAGGGACTTAAAATATTTGCATGGGGACAGGGTTCAGAGCAGTAGGGAATCATGCCCAGCTCTCTGGCAAGCTGTGACAAGATGTTATTTCATGTTGTGATTGCACGTTGAACGGTTTCCTAAACTCCGTTTCAAAAATCACACATTTACAGGCACTGTGCCATCATATTGTGGGTAAAGAAGCCCTGTCCCATTTACAGGCTTCATCTGGTGAAGCTTCACTCTCTGAACCAACTCAGCAAAAGCTTCATGTTTTGCAGAAACACTGAGTTTAAAATACCTAAGTCTGAAAAGTGCTTTTACGCTTTAAAAAACCCTGCTATCCTGAATTTATCAACACTTATATTTGCAGGTCACACTTTACTTGCACTTATAAGTTTAAGCCTAACCCTTCTCATTACTTCAATGCTGCTTTCAAACCTCTAATGCATATTTAAGTGGTAGCATTAAAAAACAGTGTGTCAACTGCCATTGATGTGCGATGTAGGGCACTGACCCTTTGAAGGCATTATCATGTCATTGGACCCATTAAGTGCAGCCATTTCTGTTGCTCTTAATTGGGTTGTGCAGTGTGGAGCAGTTGCAAGTGGTTACAGTTTATACCATGAATTATAATAACAATAATAGTGGGTAGAGATCTGTGTGGGCACAAGAAACGTGCTCAGAGGTGGCTGAGAGCGTCACCTCTATTCAGCTTGTCACCCCTCCGTTTTAAAAGTAATAGACATTTAATTTACAAGCTCAAAATCAGTGTGTGGGCACTACTCAGTCTATGGCTGTTAATTAAACAAAGCCTTGTCTTCCAAAGCATCGTTACTGGGCTGGTTCTGCTCATGGAATAATGTGCTGTTCCCCATGAATCCATTTTTTTTTTTTTTTAAAGTATCTGGCCCCAAAAAAGAAACCTGATACATCCTATCTGCTCTTGGTCGGAAACAGCAACTTCTCTTTCCTTCATTTAATTTTTTTTTCCCTTTTAAAAAATTGGATGTCAGGATTCATTTGGACTAAGTCCAGGCTATTTTATGGCAAGTTTCAGCAGCTGAAAATATTTGCATCTGATTTATAAAGTTTTGCAAATGGCTGTAAACCTGAGACACAGCCTAACGATGGTGGCACTGCCTGCCATGCTGTTATAATTAGAGCTTGGCCCACGCCGAGCCCCTGGCATGGAATGACCTGAACTTCAGAGCTCGGGATGTGTTTCCAGGGGCCAAATCAAACCTCGAGGCCCTACCATTCCTGAGATTTCTGGATCTGCCTCAAAATTTCCTAAACAGGACCCATTTCCAATAATATGTAGCGTTGTCTTTAAATATCAGTGGAAGTCATGATGGTTTATCATTTGCAGCTGGACATGCATGAGTGCCCTTCTCGCTGGTCTGGTGCTCCCAAAGAACAGATAATTAAGGACAAGGAAAACAGACTGGGAGCAAGAGCCAAATGAAATGTCCAAATGCAAACCGTGCAGTAATTGCAATGGTAACAGTGGTGATGACAGCAACAATCATTTCGAGCCTAGCAGCTTTGTTTATAAAAATGTTAGCAAAAGGTGCAGAGCTGGAAACAAATAACTTTACCTCAGCCCTTTTATTGCAAAAACATAATAAAGTGCAAGCCAGGGAGTAAATTCATTGCAAAGTCATATTAAAGGTTTTGGACCAAAGTGAAGCTGTTACAAACTACATCTGTAAAAATTGTGTAATTATTATGGGTGGGTAAAATCTGGCAAGAATTATTTTCTTAAGTAAAGCGTAAAAGAGAACAGATGTGCTGTAACTGACACATTTATTTTTTGCCAGTTTCACTAATTCTGGACAAAAAGTTGCTCTCATTTATCATATTATTCAATGGATTTCAAATTAGGGAGGCAAGGGTGACTTTTTACACTGTCCCAATTTTAATGCCTGAGAAAAGAAGGGGGGTGGGGAAGGCTGTCTCACTGAAAGAAAATTAATTTGTTTTATTGGGCACTGAAAAGCCAAGCCTTTTGTCAAACAGAGAAGCAAACATATATTTGGAGGGAGAGCTAGGTCACTAGTTAAATGTCAAGGTCTGCTAAAATCAAAAGGTAGGAGGGGTGGGTGACAATGAAATCTAAGTAGAAAACCATAAATGTAAAGAAACACCACGATTTCTGGGCTGGGGTAGAATGAGAAAAATGGCCAAAGACAAAGATAGGCAGCCTGGGTCTGGAAGTAATTACGGCCAAGTGAAGACAACTGAATTCCATATTACTTTGGTGGATGTCTGTAAAGGCAGTTTGGGGAGGTATTTTGGTAAGGTTTACTTTTTGGAGCTTAGCAACATAAATTTGTTGTCACTGAACTATTAAATAAAATAGACACATGTTGGCAAAGAGTGCAGAGCCGAGGGATGGAACTGATTAAGGGACAGCCTATGAAATAATAGCTTAAATGGGCCCACTGCAGGATTTTAATATCCCATGACAACACTCAATTGTCAAATTCTGCTGGAGTGTCCAGGATGCTACTAAAATTAAGCCAGAAATTCCTAGATTTATTCTATTTTTTTTACAGCTAAGAACAGGAAATGCCAGTAAGCT
This sequence comes from Rhipidura dahli, assembly GCA_013399225.1. Taxonomy (NCBI): domain Eukaryota; kingdom Metazoa; phylum Chordata; class Aves; order Passeriformes; family Rhipiduridae; genus Rhipidura; species Rhipidura dahli. The sequence goes on along the minus strand of VXAC01000684.1, from coordinate 174,114 downwards.
GTGAGAATCGGAGCAAGAAACAAGAAACTGGGAAGAAAAGAGGATGGCCTAAAATTTTATGAGCTTTCTGCCATTAAATCTATAACAAATGTCTTTCACCTACACACGATAAAGAGGCAATGTGGGATTTTAATTGGACTTTTGGCTTTTCTTCATTTGATTTAAACCTAGGTAGAATTTCAAACAATAACACTGGAACACCTGGTTAACACGTTAGATGATATGTATAGTTGTAAATTGTGGTTTTAATAGGTGCTCACTGGGGGATTGCAAAGGGTCCCATTGTTCAGCTTGGCAGATATTAAAAAAAGTTCATGAACTACTGGGATTTAAAGCCCGCTCACATGATTTTAATATTACTCCAGTAGTGTAATTTGATAATTTGGCCAAACTTGTGGCCAATTTGTGGACAGAGAATCCGATGGTCACCTTACGTGATTAAAGCACCCTGATACAAGACTAAGCATAAGGCCAAGTTTAATTTATTGCAGCAAGCCAAGCTGGAGAACAGCACCAGTGACTGAAATCTGATAATCATCATATTACATGGGCATAATCAAAGAAATGCCCAGAGGAAACCTGCTGCCCAGAAAAAACAGCCCAGGAACACTCAGCACATTTCTCCACTGCAGGAACCACCTGAGTAAACCTGTTTGGCAAGGAAGCTTCCTCTTCCTTCCTGGTTCAAGAACAAGGACCTACCAGGCTTAAAAGACACCAGCCACTTGAAATGATCTCTTTTTTTTTAAGCTTTTAAGAGTCTTTGGTTTATTTATGCCGTCTGAGTTTCCATTCTGCCTTTAGTCCTTCATAATTAACAGAGGAAAGAGGACTGATGAAGTGAAGGGATTAATGGAGCTGGTTTGGATCAGGAGAGCACATTTAAGGAAATCCCACCTCATTCCCCCTCCCTGTCCCACGTTTTGCTTTGCAGAGAGGTTCTCCAGTGTGTGAGCTTGGAATGATTTTACCTGCACAGGCCCTACTGGCTGATTCTTCTACCCTCCCCAAATGATTGAGCAAATCAAGGTGCCATCCAAAGCGGGATGTCATCAGCTGGTTGAGAGGACCAGCGGATCATAAAACCCAGCATGGATGGTGGGGCTGAGCTCTCTGGTTGGTGGTGGTGCTGAGCTTCCTGCCAGGGCCAAGTGTGGGCTTGTGTCCCATCCTGGGATGGTTCTGTTGGACATCCTCCCCCGTGGCTGAGGGTGGTGCTGAAGCACTCTCACCAGAGCTGGTTCCCCATCCTGCTCCTCCCTGCCTACTGGCCTGAAGGATCTTCCACTCCAGAACAGCTCAGCCCTTGAACTTGCCTCTGCTCCCAGGTGAAATACCAAAGGTAAAAACTTGAATCACGGAATCACAGAGTAGCTGGAGTTGGAAGGGACCCAGAAGGATCACTGAGTCCAACTCTTAAGTGAATGGTCCATACAGGGATCAAACCCTCAATCTTGGTGTTGTCAGCACCATGCTCTGACCAACTGAGCTCATCTCAGGGTCAGACTGACAGTATTTCCTCCTTCCTGCTAGAGTTGATGCTGAAGAGGTCTTGGGGAGAGTTATAAATGTTCAGAGATAGTTTTTTGTTTGGTTGGATTTTGTTTTTCCCATGGAGTACTTTACCCTTCCACATACAGCAGCAAAGTGTTCCTGTGCTATTCACCTGCTGAAATGTCAGTTCATGCTCCTCCAACCTCCTGCCCCGTTCCCTTTGTTCCACTTCTGCTTTCATTTGACCGGGTATTTGTTTCTACGTCTCTTTGCTGAGTTTCTTCTGCAAGTTCAGATAACGAAAAACTTTTCCCACATCTCCATTTCTCTGTACACTCCTGTAATTGTACACCTTGGTTTCCTTCTCCACTTCCCACTTAGAAATCTTTCATAGATAACAAGACCTCCCCCAGGCCCTGATTCAGCAGAGCACTTAAGCATGTGCTTAACTTTAAATACCTTTGTAAAAGCTTTTGCTGAATCAGGATCTTAGCATTTCTCCTCATCTAACTGCTGTTCTCCCATGGTTATTTCAGTATTTGCTTACAGGAAAATCGGAGCAGAGCCCATGGATGATGTCAGCAGATTTTTGCCCCATCCAGCTGAAGTATTTAGGTGCACTCAGCACAAGAGTGTGGATAAGGACATGCAGCAGGTAATCTGATACCCACCAGGCTCTGTTCCACGGGTTTTATCTGTAAAAAAGTTTTGAATACTCCCACTATAGATTCAGTTCCACCAACGGCTTGTAGCGGTGAGGATGACAAACCTCCCAGGCATCTAAAGATATGTAGGATTTCATATCAGTATCCAGTAAGACATTTATATCCAAATCCCAGCCATTTTCCATCCCTTGATTTTTATGAATTTACCTCAAATGTCTCAGCTAGAGCTCTCTGTCTTTTCCCTAACAGTTGCTAAGTACAGTTGTTTTTAAAAAAGACTTTATTGTCTTTAATAAACTGTTGATACATTAATGTTTAATTCTGTTTGCCAGGAGGCAGCAGGGTGATGAGTCTGTAATTTATTTTAAAAGATATCCTGGACCAGTGCAAATATGACTGTAATTATTCAATGCAGCCGCAGTCAGCTGCTGTCCGCACCAACCCTGCCAACCACTTCCTTTGGAATATATTTTACATACTCTGCTTATACACAGCACCCTCTGCTTTCAAACTGCATCTGCATCAAAAGTTTTTGAGCTGCAAGTTGAGTTGCAGACCTGGTCTGGCACTCTGGTCTACCAGGGGCTGGACTGAGAGGATCTTTAAGGTCCCTTCTCACCTGAATCATTCTGCGTTTCTATCAAAACAGGACCATTATATTTAGTTTTATATTTTAATATTCCTGCTCCACCATAGTTTCCCACTCTCCCTTTCTCTGCCCAAGGACTCAAGGGCTCAGAGGAAACCAAAGCCAGAGAATTTTTGGACAAAATCTTTGATGTCTGGGAGCAAAGCTGGCAGAAGGAGGAGCTCGTGAGGGTCAGTGTGATCACACCTCAGCAGCCTGGGAAGTACAGGGCAAACACAAAGAACTCAGATGATATTGGATGAATTTTTAATTTTTTTCTCTCCAATAAGCAATCAAGTTAAGTAAGGGGCAGCTCTAACATCTTTTCTCCCCCTGCAGTACCTTGATGAATTGTAAATTATTTCTTGAAGTTTTTCTTATTTCCTATCTCAGCTGGGAGAGGAAGTTGATGTTTTCTAAAGGATCATGTCATAAAAAGGGTCATGTCATAAAAAAAAAGAGAACAGACACCTTCTTATAGGATCTAGCACCTGTCTGCGTTGAATGTATATTTGGGGGTAAATTGCAAACACATATAAAAATCTTCTTGCAAGTCCCACTTTTGCTTTGATGTGTAATGTGAACTGGATAAGAGCAGGGCTGTGAGTACTTGGGGTTCTTTGAACCACTGTTATCAAAATGTGGTGTACCTAATCTCAAGAATGGTACATCTTATTTCTCTCCAGTCTAAAGGTTTTTATGGACTAGAATTGATTTTCTTTATTTTTGAAAATTGCTTGACCAGTTCAAGATTTAAATAGAAATAAATAGTAATTAATAGAAGAAGTTGATCTCTCCCAAACACTATGGTAATTTGGGATTAGACTGGAATGTGCTATTTAACACCATAGGACATTGTCCAGCACTGAGCTTTGAACAGAAGTATTTAGAAAAATAAACAAATTCCTCCTTATATGTTGAAGGCTCAGTACTGACCTAATGACTCCATGGGAAGCTGGGGTCATCCCAAGAAATTCACAGGAATTAGTGGTTGTATGGATGTGAGGAGACCTGTGTGTTGGACAGCAGACTGGAGGAGATGCAATACTGTCCCTGGTAGCTTGAGGAAGTCACTGAGAGGTTTGTCCAAGGATCCTGTGCACTAAAAAGAGGAGTGGAAGGATCCAAAATATTTTAATGAAATACACTTCCTGTTTATACCAAAGAGGCATGGAGAAAAATCTGATCTTCCAAGAGATCCAAGCAAAATGGATCTCAGGCAGATCCAACATAACATGGGGCACCTTACTGAATGCTGGAGTCCTGGGCCCCCTTGAGAAGGGCTCCGAATGTCCATTTCTGCAGGTTCCCCATTGCACACGCTGAGCACACAGTGCCGCAAGACAGCAGAGTCTCTGAAGGCCCAGCCTGAAATCTTCAGCAAACCCCATGTGTCTTTCATTCATTTCAATAGGAAATGTCGTGGGACTCGGGAGATTCCATTCATTTTTTTCCAGCAGTTGTTCTGAACATGTCTGATTAAACCCCGCATGCCTGAGCTGCAAAGGAAGTTCCCTCTTCACAGCAAACCCTGCAATTTAATACTGCTCAGGCAGTGTTTAGAGAAGAGGTTTAATTGGGATATTCCTTATTGTGGGTAATATAGGGTTATTTTTTACGATTTGTGAGGAAGGACATGCTGTGAAGTCATGTAAACATTGTGTGTTTGGCTACTGAACACCAGTAAACAGCAGCTGAACGGCGCTATCAGATGTTCAATTTAAACACACACCCAGCTACCTCTCCTCCTCTAAATCAACAGTTTCCCTCCAGAGTGATGTCAATAGACTGCTGCACATGGTACTTTCTTTTTTTTAATAATATCTTCATTTTAATGTGGATATTGCCTTTTCACCTGGGAGCAGGGCTCGATTGAAATTCTAATGGGAGAGCGTATTCTTTAACATGAGAATACCGAGGGCCTGCGTAGATGCGGCGCAGAATGAGAGATGGAGCATTAACTGATTTTTCTCCCTCCAGAAGAGGGGCCTATGTGGGTCACACTCGTAGGGTTTTTCCCTTCCTATTTGCCTTCAGTTTCATAGCAACAATAATTTTAAACTTTATATGCAGCAGAAGAAAAAGGAATCCAAATGCACCTGAATTACTGTACTGTACAAGGGAATTTAATTAAGAATATACACATTAGAATTTCAGTGGGAGCGCCTATTTAATGTTACTTTATTAAGCCTTCTATCAAACCCTTTTTTATGTATATCAGTTGATATACAATTAATCTGCTCTCTTGTGAGAAAAAAATAGCACCTGAGGTGGATGAAAAGTGTCAGATTATAATAATTATAAGCAGCTGTTCACTTGGAATCACCTCTGGCCTACATGGGGGATGCTGTGAGCTACCACTTCTCACAACAGACCACCTCATTAGACTTGACCTTCCCAGCTGGGTATTTCATTTGTGTTTTTTTAATGGGTTTGTATACTGCAAATCACAACCCGTCGCCAAGGCTGGCTCTTTGTTGCTGTAACAAAAGGGAGCAGTGCAACTTTGGGAAAAATGCCGCTCCTGAACGTGGGTGCAGTGCCGTGGGTGGAGTGGGTGACTCCCCAGTATGGGACTGGTGATGCAGAGGACATCAACACCTTGCTCGGGGTACATGCCTTTTCCCAGTTTCCAGGCAGTTCTGTTCTTCTCAGTTTTCCAGGGTTAAAAAATTAGATGGTTTTGTAGTTCTTCAGCATTCTGAACTCCAGTGTCTACCAGCACCGAGGCGCCTGAACCAGAGAACGGCACCCGTGGTGGAAAACATCCTGCTGCAGGCAGTGAGGGGGAAACCTGCATTCCAGTTTAGCCTGTGGACCAAAGAAAAAGCAGCAGTTTGGCCTGTGGACCAAACTGGAGGCCAGCTCCAAAGAAAATTTATCAGTGCATGCTTTCCACATGGAAATGTACACGGAGACAGAGCATTCTCGCCGGCGCATTCCGTGCGCCACATGTATATGTGCACATGTACATATAAAATTAAGAGATTAAAAAAGCTTCTGAACAATATATCTGGTTTCTTTTCCCCTTCCATTTATGTTTGTAATAAACTCACTCTCATACAATTAGCCTCAATTGTTTTTATATCTTCTGAGGCAATAATATAGGCAGCCTGGGGAATACAGTAGTAATCCGTATACCTGTGTTCATTTACCCAAATCACTATGGTTACAGCCAGGGCAAATTGTTTACTGTGAGAATCTTTGGAGCCCCTTTCCAGATACTAATGACCTTTCTGTTCATCCAATAACATCAACAAACCAGGGAGGCTGCCCACACCATTAAAGCCAATTGCCTCTCAAGTTACTGAGGGAGTTGTGCTTTTCCTCATTTATTTTCTCTCATCTGATGTAACTCACATGCCACTTTCTTGTCTTTAAAGAAGGGGAAAAACTGTGGATTATTGATTTGCTTCTGAACAGAAGACCAACCTAAAAGCCCCAATGAATTGTCACTCATTATTGAAATTACTGAACACTAATTAAACTGGCAGCTCAAATCCCAGCAGGCCACACTCATCTGAAGCTGAAATTCAGACACTTGGACAGTGGAAGAGAGAAAGCGTTAGCAACCACCAGGATTGTAATAAGCTTTGCATTAATTTTTGTTTCTTAAAGGCACATGCAAGATTTGTCAGAGAGCAGGCAATGTGCTACCTGGACTGAGGTTAGGGTCACAAGGCATTTTTCCTGGTTCTCTTCCAGGAGGCATCGTTTCAAATGGGAATCCTACAGCTCCCAAACAGCGCTCCTCATCCCACAAACCACGGGGCAGCACTGGAGGGCTGTAACATGATGCAAAGCCTGGCTTTGGTGATGCTGACAGAGAGCTGAGCATTTAAATCGAGTGGCTGGGAGGAAACTGAGTCAGACAATGCAGAGCCACACGCCCCCGATGCTGCCTGAGCAATAATAAATGCTAAAGATCATCTCAAATTCATAGAGCCCAATTTATAAAGAAACATCTTTGGCCCATTTTCACAGGATGTTCAAACTCCATATAAATTATGCATGCCCATGGTTAATCAACCTCAATTTTTTTTCTTGCCTGAGAAGTAACCCTTCATTTGTTCAACTTCAAAGAGGGCAGAACGAGCGCGGAGAGGGCTGGGCTAAGTATTCAATTCTCACTCTGTATTTATGAACAAGACTTTCATGATGGTTGTGAGGGAAGTGAAGGACAGAACTGGCCTCAGTCATCCCATAGATCCCTCTTGGCTTTATAGCCCGTGCTATACAGTCCTCAAAGGGCAGGGAAAAAACCAGCTGCTGGCACTTATGAAAAATGTTAAATCTTGGATAGTTCTAATCTGGTTTCTGAAATTAAGGCTGTCAGAGGGACATGCCCAGATCCAGCACTGCATGGAGAGTGGCCTTTATAAATATGGCTTCCTATGCATGTTCATCTCATGCCAGAATTGGTTTGGAATAAATGGCAAAACAATTTTCCCTCTTCACTCTCTATACACATTTCCACTAAATTTTCCAGCAGCTGGTCCTTGGGACACGGCTGGCAGAACGTTTGTGAATGAAAGCTGGAGAGAGAAATCTTTTAGGCAAATATCACTCTGGATGAAACAATTTGCATGTTCCTGAGAGGAGCAGGGCCCTTTTTCATCTGACAGCCACAAAAACTGAACCTTGCTGCTGATGCTAGAGGCTGGAATTGTTTAAAAAGTTTTGCAGGGAGCAGATCTGTGTGTTGAAGGCACCGTGAGGTCCTTCCAGCAGCGGAGAGTTTTGGAAAGTTTAAGGAAAATTATTAATTATTTAATTCTGCTAATAAAAAATTAATTGAATTTTAGAACAAAAGAACATGCAAACATCACCCTTCTATATTTAGGCGTGGAACCGAAGCTGTGGGTGGTGACTTAGAAAAGAAAGGAATGAAAATGCAAATGTCCTATTATATTCTGCTGAAGTGTAAGCTGATAGCATCTCTTGTGCCTTCGAGTTCATCCCATGTCAACACCAGGAGACCTGAGGGGATGGAGTCGCCAGTGGCCTTAAAGTGGGACACTCCTAGATGGGGGACACTGTCCAGCCCTGTTTGATGTCCACAGGGCAATGCAAATAAAAAGGCACCCATTTAAAAAGGATGCCTTGGACAGAATTGCGGTTTTAAATGAAGTCTGGGTATGTGGAATCTTCAGGAAAAACCTTAAGTGTATCCCCTGGTTTTGTACCAAGCTGCATTTCTGTGTCACCTTGACAACAAAGAGGACTGGGATGGTTGTGAACCATGGGGCACACCTGAACCATGCAGATTATCCCTGTCCAGCATTCCAGAGCTCAAGGAGTGTTTGGACAATGCTCTCAGGTACATGGTGTGATTCTGGGGATATCCTGTGCAGGGCCAGGAGTTGAACTCAGTAATCCTTGTGGAACCCTTCCAACTCAGAGTCTTCTATGATTTCATGCTGCTGCTGGACCCAGTCCTGCAAGGACATATCCAGATATTCCACATCCCAAATTCCACTTGATTTGGAGCACCTAAGAAGCCCAGAGATGTGTTTAAAGCTCATGGGCGCCAGGAGTGACCTGTCCTCGGGGGCAGCTTCTTGCAGCAAAAGGAGCCAGTTAACGACTGAATATTCACCAGCTTCCCAAACCTGCCCTGAGTCCTTAAAGTTGAGCTCACCCCGAACTTACTCTGAGTGCTGAGATGAATTCCAGCTCCTGCAGTGGCACCCAGACAGAGGGGAGAGTTTCTGATGGCTGTGCTGGGGCTGTTAAATGCTGCCACTTTATTGTCCTTGCTGGGGGAGTAGTTTAACAAGGCTGCTACCAACAAACAGCACAATATTTCCAGGAGGCTCTTCTGCAAGTCACGGTCAAGAGGAAAACAATTTCCATATGCTGGCCTTGTGTCTTGATTTTCATAGGGGTCAGAGGGATATTTATTCTCCACAGCGATGCTTAGTTTTCCTAAAAAAACTAAAAGAAGTCATGCTCTATATTCTTTTAAAACCTTGGAGTAAACCAAGAATTGGGTTATTAAGTAAAAATTAGGACAAATTTATATTTATTTATTTTAAAATACCCTCTGTAGCTTTACAATAAATGGTTAGAGCACAATGCAATCCTCCTCCATACACGAAGCATCTTTTTAATATGCCCTATCATGAAATTAATTGGACATTAAATAGCAGGAGAAAGACATATAATAAAACCTGCAGTTATCACAGTTCCCTGTGTGACAATACCCAAAGGTTTGAAGGTTTAGTTAAGCTCCAAAAGTTTAAATACTTTTCCAAACCTCGTTGGGTTAGAAACAAGCAGGCTTTCTCATCAGGATTCCCAGTATTCCTGGGTTTGGCCGTGGCTATGCAGACTGTCAGAAAAGCCTTTGTTACAAACCTCCACTAATCCCACTTGTGTCAAAAATGAGGAAATGCAGTGCTCGTGCACCAGCAGTGCAGAGAGGGAAGTTAATCATCTGGATTTTTCAGAAAAAAAAAGGGGAAAAAAATGGGGTTTGGAATTATTCCTATCCAAAATATCCCCTGTCCTGATTAGACTTCAGAAGAAAAAGATTAAGAAATCATATTTGAGAAACTGGGAAAGCTCTGTCCAAAGCTTAGGCATGCCAGCTGTGACTGAAGACTTGAAAATCTTGAGCAGAAAGTGCCTTTTTCTGCAAGAATCAAAGCTTCTTAAGTTCATCTTTTTTTTTTTTTTTTTTTAAGGCTCTTTGGACAGCTCTAATTGGGTTCCTGTGTGTGCAAAATAAGTGAGTCCAGAGTGTAACAGGATGCTGAAATTATACCAGAGGCCTCTTGAAAGTTGAAGCTGGATGCCCTCATTTCCTTGCAGAATCCATGTCCTGGCTGTCTTTTGTCTTCCAGAAATCCAGGCTGCCTCCCATCCTGCTGTGGTGTTTTGGATGTACACGAAGTGTTGGGAGTTCACCCATCCAGGGTGGCTGGAAAGCAAACATCCAGCACACAGAAAAGACTGATCACCAAAAGCTCTGCAGTACCCAGAGCACCTCTCCAAAAAGTAAAAAATCCCACAGGAAAATGCTCTGTTAAAAACCCTTATTTTACTTTATTTTATTTTTATCAAATGCCATATTTTGAAAAACAAGTAGATGCTTAAAATAGTTGCAAACCTAATCTGTCCTAAAAAAAGATCTTCAAAAGGAAAAAAAAAACCCACTCCATTTCTGTATTTTTCTTTGGAGGTTTTGCATCTGGGTGTTCCCAACATTTCCAAAGTTTTCTGAGACCAGGCTGGGAGCAAAACCTTTCCTTGGAGACCACTGCAGTTGTGCGACAATATGGCTCTTCCCTGGCTTTATTTTTGACTTCCTGGGAGAATTAAACAGATTGAAATGTACTGAGTTTGGGAGTGAAGGAAGAAACGTCTTAATTAACTGCCCGGAGAGCCCAATTCCAAGCTGAATTGGCATCCAGTGTCATCTCCAACAGGCCTTCCCTTGTCCAGAGGCAAAAAAAAGGTGTTGCAAAGGTACCAAAACTTTCTCAGATTCCACTTTTCAGAACTGATAGAGAGGGACATCACCAAGTCCCTATTTTCTTGCATTTCAGGGGAATGTTGTGGGTTTTTATCCCCCTCGGAACAAATACCTGAGGATAACATTGAATTTTCTGATGAACAGCCTGATCTAGTGGGTAACATCCCTGCCCATGGCAAGGGTTTGGAATTAAATAAGGTTCCTTCCAACCCAAGGCATTCCGTGATTCCATGAAATTCCAGTGAAAACATTGCATGTTGGCAAAAAGTCTGTCAAGACTGAAAACTTGGGGCTGAGCTGCCATGGCTGAATGCTAAAGACTCACAGAATTTAAACTGAGATTTAATATCAAGCAAAAGACTAAGCCAGCAATGGTGACAAAGCCTGGAGTCCCAGACCAAATAAGAAATCATGCTTGGAAGTGTATTAAAAGTACTTTGAATGGCTGAATTCCTTTTTTTGGGAAATATACTTAGTCCCAAATTATTTCAGATGTTTTCATCCCTCTATTCTGACTTTTTCAGTGCCTTTTTCTAGACAAGAGGTGTCAGGCAAGGACCACCTCAAAAAAATAGCCTGGTTTGACTCAAAGACAGGTCCCGGTGTTAAATGAAGGAGAACCTCCCACTCCAGCTGAACAAAAGGAATTGCCAAACACTTGCCAATCCAGGAGCAGAATTGAGAAGATTAATTTTAAATGCTCCTCCAGCTACTTCTTAGAACTGGTTTGGCCTGAGCCTGAAGAGGCAGCTATTTAAGCACTTGAAAGAGACTAAAGGCTCAAGTCTAATCTCGACTACTCAAATGCAGATCACCAGGTATCTCAAAAAATCCATGATTGGACTTGCACATGCATGCCTAGGAGTGCATTTTCCAAGACACACAGAGATGCAAACCCACGGATTAGAGATTAGAAATGAGCTGCCACTGTTGAACTCAAATTTATGTGTTGTTTTTTTTTAATCATGACCTTCCAAAAGAGTTTAATTGTTTGATTTCAGTGTTGTGGGAGATACTGAATTTCAAAATGTTTGGCGAATCCCACGCATGTTAATTCTTAAAAATAACCCTTTCATTTGTTATTGCAATGGATTGATTTTTCTTTGACTCTACAAATACATGTTGGAGTGTAGGAATTTAAAGCACTTGTGAGATCTTTCAGGACTGTGCTGGAAAATTGAACCAGCATTCATTAGGAAAGGTGGGAAAGGTGGATATCTCTGAGCTGAGGGCAGTTTCTCCACATCTCCAACAGCCCTTATGTCCCCTCACCACTGATCCATGCAAAGTTAAAATATAACGTGAAACCTTGGTCAGGTTAATACCAGACTTGAGTTTCAGATCATCTGGAGATAAAAAGGAGCTTTTCCATCTCAGGCTGATGAATGGGCTTTGATGTTTAGGAACTCTAAGTACACTCGTCTCCCTCAAGTCATCAGCAGGGTCCACATAAAACATCCAGAATGCCCAGGAAAATCCCATTTTGCCAGTGCTATTCCACTGTGCAAAGTTCAGTCAGATGACCCACAAGTGGAATTCATTCTTCTCCCAGTGCATCTAAAAAAACCCCAACTTCCTGGAGCCCTTGGGAGCCTGGATCCCCTTTGGCCAGCACCAGCTTTCCTCTGGCAGGGCTGGAATGTGCCTTGCCAAGCAACACAAACCCTCCTGGCTCGTGTCCCATCCCTCTGCAAGGGCTGGGCAGGAGGGGATGCTCGCCCAGGTGCCACGTGTGCCCAGTCCCCCCCAGCAGGAACTGGCACAGCCTCCCCTCCCACAGCCTTGGAATGGAAAAGTGGGAATCCTGACAAATCAGCCAGAGCAAGTCTTGTTCTGGATAGGCTTGAAAAGGGCCGGGGTGGGGGGATCAGGAATTTGCACCCAGGCAAAAAGATGATTTTCAAGGAGAGGACTTCTAGGAATGGACCAGGTTTCTCCAGCTCTGAGCACATTCCTTCTCCAGTGGGGATGATGGCCGTGGTTCAACACATCCCAGGTTATGCTGATTCAGATTCCTCAAGTGAGTCTGGGAAGGAAAAGAAAGACAATTTCATCCCAAATACTGCTTTTGCTCGCCTGTTCCCTCCTCACACAAATAAAAGACAATGGTAGAAAATCAGTTCTGTCACTGCCTTGATAGAGAGATGCTAAAATCTTTTATATCCAGGCCTTAGTGTGATCATTAGATATTAAAACTCTACAAATACTGCCTGCACACACAAATTTTATTTGTTTAGCACCCACCATGAAGCGGGTGCATCCCAAAAAACCACATAAGTCAAGATTTTCATCCTTCAGAGGTATAAATGAAATGACTGTCCTGACCAAGAAGCAGGAATGGGACAAATAAAAATGGGAAGAAGATCATATGTTGCAGCCCCAGGACTGTGGGCTTTTTCCCAGCATTATTTCTGAACTTGGGGTGGGGGTTGGTTGCCTGTTGCTTATGCCTCACTGTTTGCTTGTCTTTAACCTGGTTTCCAAGTGAAATGAGGCTTAAACAATTCCAGACTCCGTAGAACCATCTGTCAGTCTGTCAGTCCTCCCAGGAACCTTTTCAACTTGTTGGACAATTTCAACCAAATCACACAGAAGAAATCAAACTGCTGGGATTCCTTCCTGCAGTGCTGGATTTTCTGTAGGATGAGTAAAGCTCTTGGAGATACTCTAAATAACACAAGTGCCTTTTTACCACCTCCACAGGCTGGCACCAGTTGTGCTGAGGACAGTAGGAATCCGTAGTTTAAATGGGAAGGTAAATTCCTGTGTGCTTCCTATCCCTCAGCTCAATGTCCCAGGTGTGATGTCAAAACAAATTTGCAGAGAGTCATCCTGGCTGAATAATTATTGCTTTGCCAACTTATGTCAATGCTTGGTCCATTTACATAATAAAGACTTTTCTGGTAATGTCCTGCCCATGAGTCCAGGCAGGCAGTTTAGGAAGCTCTCATCATTCCTTGCTCTGAGGGAAGGGTAACTTCCTGAATTTTTTCAGGACAGGAGATCATTCATTTGTTGGTCCATTTAAAAACCTCAGGTGATGCCAAGTTGAACACTTTGTGGAAGATTCCTGTATTCTTGTGCTTCTTGCTTGCTTGATACAATATTTCCAAACACCTTTTTGTTATCCAGAAATCTGGACTAATCAACATCATCCTTGTCTGATAAATACTTTCCAAAGTTGATCCATACAGAGAATTACTCAATTTCTGGGACGAATTTCAAGAAGATCTTCCATTCTGCTATGATTTCAGAGTCTGGATTTTAAAGAAAAGGTTGCTTTATATCCTTGCCTAGTTCCCTTTGCCTGTGATACTGTGAGTACTGCAAAATCTTGCTTTTACTCCTTGTCACGGGTTGACCCCGCCATGACAGACAGTCGCCTGGTCGAATCGCGTTTCTCTCAATGTTATCTATAAAAATCCCGCGGAAGGCGGGAGTGGGGACTTTTTTCCGGTCCAGGGGTGGTGGCCAGGGTGTCACGGTCCCCCCGGGGCCCCGCCGGGCCGGGCCGGGCCGGGTGTCGCTGCCTTTGTCCCTTCCCGAGGCACAGCCCGGACTCTGCTGGGGCTCTGGGGGGGGCGGCCCTCAGGCTCCTCCGGCGCGGCCTCTCCGGGACGGGGTTTTTCCCCTCCCGGGACAGCGGGGCACTGACGGAGCCTGCAGTTCGCAGCAGCCAGCACACACTGCACGGAGAACTGAAGAAACAGCCCTGCATCCAGCGGCGGAGCGGGACGGTAACATTTCCCACCATGGTGATTCCAAAGCCAGAGAGAGAAAGAGAAAACCTCGTCATGTGAGACGGAGCCGAGATGGCCACGGGAGGAAAAAGGGCGGTGCCGCGGCGTCCCGCGGGCAGCTTAAAAGACTCCTTGCCTTGCTGTGTATGAATATTGTAATATCCCAGACTGTTTGTCTCTTTAATCCAGTTAAAACTCATGGGGGATGGACAATTTTAATGGATGTGTGGCTTGTAAAGGTTGTGAAGAAAATGCCCGATGCCAGGTTTATCAGAAAGCAGAGGCTTATAAACTTGGTGGCAAAAGAGAAAAAAAGCCTTAGAATTTCGAGCCACAGTTACTTATCCGACAGAATAATACCCCCATGAGCTGGCCCATCTTCTAAAGTTGAAGGAACCGCGAGAGGGTTTAATGGAAAAAAGGAGACTTTACATCACTGCAGATGGTTTTTGCTGCAGGAGGGGGCAGTTTGGAGAACCACGTAAAGCAGAAGAAACCCTTTTCTTTTCCTTTCTTGAGAACTGCACATGGATTGAGGGAGAGGAGAAGGAGGGGGAGGGAGAAGAGGAGAAGTTCTGGCTGTGTGTTCTGATTGGTTTTTTTTTTCTTTTCTTAGGTCTGTTAATAAACTTTATCATAGCATATAAGTTGTGTGCCTGCTTTGCTGTCTCCTAATGGTTTATCTCACAGGAAAGAAATCAGGGAACAGTGCATAAATTGACCATAAAACCACTACACTCCTGCACATGATGTTTCCCACACTTTTGAATATTCCATTTACTGCACAGGAGTAACCAGAGTTTTCCCAATACACTTTGCCAATGGTTTGCTTTCCATACCTAGAAAGATGTGCCACCTTTTTTTAGCCAAAAAAGTGTATGTCAAAAGCAGCTGCATGAAAAACTCATGGAAATAGGGTGACTGGGGACTGAAAATCCCAGTGAGCAGCTGGGGGCAAAAAGTTGAGGCAGTTTGGGAATGCATCCAAAAGGGAGGGATCTCTGAAATCCCCAGAGCAGGGATCCTTCCCAGTATCCATGGCTTCTATTTTAACCTGGAACTCAAACTCCAGCCCTCCTCTCCAGCACTCTCGCCTCCTTTAAGAGTAACATGAAAAAGTGAGGCAAACTCTTGCTGTGGAGCGAGAGGAAACTTCAGGTGAATGTCCAATTCCTGCAGTCTTTTGGGGGGTTCTGAGCAGCTCAGATTCCTCCTTCTCCATCCCCTCCTCTCTTCCTTTCTTTCTTCCTCATTTAGATCCAGAGAGCTGAGTGAGGACAAGCAGCACCATGAAACTGGAGGGTCTTCCACGCCTCCAGCACCAGCAGACGTGGCTGTGCCTCGGTGATTTATTGCAGCCTCAGAGTCGTGTCGGTGTCGTTAGGGAGGTTGTAACTATTTAAAACCCCCATTTTCATATAGCTTGTCCATAAAAATTCACTCCAGGATGGAGATATTCCCAGCAAAGCAATAGCTTACATGAGTGGGGAAAAAAAAAAAAACCCTCACAGTGTTTTCAGATGTTTTATGTCATTCTGCCGGAGGTTTTTGTGATTCGTCCATTTTGGCTCTTGTGCTTTGACATAAAGGTTAGATAAAAAGGGATTTAAATAATTTAAAAACCATGTCAGGTAAATATCAGAATGAAAGTTGAGCTTAAGCATATATTTATTAAAAATAAGATTGTTCCAAAATGTTAAGAGTTGAGAACCTTTTCTGATTACGTCTCTGTAAATTTGCATTTTGTCTCTTGTTTCAAATGAAGTGGCACAGCTCAAATTCTGAGTTGACTGAAATCTCTATAAAACCCTAAGTAAGTGCTTTTCCAAGGATATTTCTCTGCATTATGCTCCAGTTTGACCTGGGAATGGTCCTCAAAATCCAGAGCCCCACTCTAGTCTGATAGATAATGCCATAGGGCTACATTAGTCCTCAGGCTCTGAAAGAGATGTAGCATTCCATCTGTTTCCTGAATTATCCAAGAGCCAGATGAAATTCAGCCCTTTGTGGCCTCTCTTCTCTAGTGGGGATAACAGGCATGGTTCAATACATCCTGGTTTACGCTGATTCAGATTCCTTGAGTCAGGCTGGGAAGAGGCAAAAAAGACATTTTCAACCCCAACGCTGCTTTTTCTCACCTGTTCTCTCCTCCCCCAAATAAATGACGCTGGCAGAAAATCAGTTCTGTCACTTCCTTGTTAGAGAGGTGCTAAAATCCTTCAGAGACAGGTCACAGTGTGATCATTAGATAACTAAAATTATATAAATATTGCCTGCACACCCAAATTTTCGGGTATTATCCAGTCTCCCTTCTACTCCTAATACCACACTACTCACATGACCCACATAATCAAAGTTATTGGAATAAAAGTGTGTAATTTTTATCAATAATTAACAAGTTCTGAATGCCTTGTGAAGAATACATTGATAATATAATTTATCCACAACAGAGTGTTTGGCATCTGCATTAAAGGAGCCCCAAATTTGGATTTGAAAACTAATCCCTCCTCACCTCTCCAGGTTCTGTCTCATGAGAAGGGAACTTGGGCAGTTCCTCTGCCAGAAAAGCATCTGAAACCACCAGGGTTTGAACAAAAAGCCAATAGAAGGGTAGCTTAAAAAAGCCCCAATCTAAATAACATGTTTTTTAAATAGAAAGACATGGATTAGAAGAAGGGACTCAGTTTTGATCAGTTTGTTGTCTATTAAGAGGTAAAATTGAGTCGTTCACTCACCTGTTCTACCAGCCACCACTTCCAATGGGTTTGTCACCTTCACAACTTTTACAGGTGTGGCTTAAATAAAAATTACAATATTCCTGCCTGCCTGGTTGATTTTGTGCAAGATTTCTCATCCCTTGGAGGGGCAGCTGCCAAGCCCATGGTTGGGAGCAACCCCCTCCCCAACCCCAAAATGGGTGGCACTTCACGGGGGACCTGCTCCTTACAAGTGCTTTTTGTCCCACGTGTGATTGTGAAGAGAAAAAAAAGCCACCTAAAATCCAGGTGGTTCAAACTAACAAGACAAATCTCACCCTAACATGTTTTGTTTATAAAATATCCAAAAGCTTCCTAGAAGAAAGGAGCAAGTTTGGTATTTACTGGGATAACAACAATATTTATTTGTTGTGACAGAAAACAAAAATACAAATCAGTTTTCCTGGCAGAAACCAGTGCAAAACTGACAGGACTGAGGAAAATAATCTGATTCTGGTTTTGCTCACTTTGGAGTCTGCAAATGATACAAGTCCCTGCCAGGGGGACAGTGCTGTGCAAAATGGGTTATGGATGCCACATAAACCTGGGATCATCACCTGACCTTTCTGCTGCACATTCCAGTATTAAAGGGGCTCCAAGAGAGCTGGAGAGGGAATTTTGACGAGGACCTGGAGTGACAGGACAAGGGAGAATGACTTGAAGCTGAAAAAGAGAGATTTAGATGGGGTAATGGGAAGAAATTCTTCCCTGGGAGGGTGGGCAGGCCCTGGCACAGGGTGCCCAGAGCAGCTGGGGCTGCCCCTGGATCCCTGGCAGTGCCCAAGGCCAGGCTGGACATTGGGGCTGGAAGGAGCCTGGCACAGTGGGAGGAGTCCCTGCCCGTGGCCTTTAAGGTCCCTTCCAAGCTAACCATTCCATGATTCCATAATTCCATGTCATCTGCCTCCCTGATGTCTGCTTGATGCCCACCTGGGTGTCTCCACTGGAAATATTTCCTTTTTCTTGTCCCCTTACAATCCTGCACCCCGAGGGAGAGCTGTGACAGTGCAGGAGTTGTCTTGCATTTGGGGGAGTTTTGTGAAAGCTGAGGTTGAAAACTGTGAT
>VXAC01000684.1:139006-152927 GCA_013399225.1 Rhipidura dahli | reverse complement strand
TTTTTTTTTTTTTTTAAAGTTTTCTCTTGCCTTTTGTTATTTCCAGGCAGTTCAGAACCCACCACAGAGAACATTCAGTGTTTCCATTTGAATAGGCTTTCGCTTAAGTATGGCTGGGTTCTGTTTGTCATCTCCCTGTCCCTGGCTGATATCCATCTTCCCAGAATCTTACACACTCATTTCCAGCCACCACAGACTATTCTGTTCTCTGCAAAATTTAGAATCTGAACGCTTCTCTGGAGGGATTGAAAAGCTGTATGGATGTGGCACTTGGGGACATAGGCTAGTGGTGGCCTTGGCAGTGCCAGGGAAATGGTTGGGCTCCATGATCTTGGGGGCCTTTTCCAACCCAAAGGGTTCTGTGATTCTAATAATCAGTGTACGAAAGTTGAGTGAATAATCCAGGTCAAGCCATATTTTAAATAAAAGCTTCAACCTGTTCTGTTACGCTACCAGCAGAAACAACACAGCCAATTGCGACACTGTTTTTACAGAATTCCTCCTTTCCTCAAGTGAAGTTCCAGGTGACTTTTGCTTCTCTTGGAACCAAAGTATTTCTTCTGTCACGTCATCCATGCACAAGCCACTGCCAAGGTGTCCATCTCCAACAGCAGGAGCTGGTGGACTGTGGTTGGACCACCCCAATGGGTACAGCCTGTCCTGAGGCTGGAGAGGTGTGCAGGTACACCCAGGGCTGCTTCCCCAGGATTCTCCAGCTGCGAGGGATGTGTCCAGAGGTCCAGCACGACTGGAGGGGCACTCGCTTTGCAAATTCTTTGCATTCATTAGGAGAGCCAATGAAATTTGCTATGAAATTGATTGGCAGGATTCACACAGTTCTATGATTTAATACTCCCTTGTAAATTCAAGTGGTTCTTGACCTGTCCAAAGTTAAATTTTACCACCTTTTTTTGTTATTTACCTTTTTTCGCTTGATTTATCTGCCAGCATAAGCTCTCTTACCATTGTTTCTGAGGCACCCATCCTCCTCCTCAGCAGCCTTTGCTGCTCTTAGGGAACATCTTGCTGTGGGTTTTCCCCTACCAGCTTGTTTTGGTGTAGACAAATCATTCCACCCCTTCTCAATACCCTGCTCCTTCCAGGGGGCCCATTACACACATTTTATTTGAGAAATCTGTCGATCCTTTGGCTACTTTGGGTAGATTTGGAAGTTCTTTAAGTTGATGTGTTGGGAATTGTGTCCCAAGCGCCACGGGGTGGGGAGAACCTTTGTCCTTGTGCCCACCCTCCTTGTGGGGCACATGCCAGCTTTCCCCCCTCTTGAGCCACAATCAGCCTGAGTTAATTTGTCTTTATTACCATTTGTAAGTGGTGGTCTTTTAAAAAAAATCTGCTTTTTAGACTATTTTTTCCCCCCTGAATTAAATCCTCTCCGGATGATTTAATGTTATTATGACTATTTTCAAGGGTCAGCTCCATCTATTTCCAGAAGTAACTCCAGTGTGTTTTCCTAGAACAAGGACCACATACTAATTTTAATGAGCTGGCCTTACAAGCCAAGGTGTCTCTGCAGGGCTGGGACCTGGGTATGGCCCAGAGCCAAACCCTTCCCCAAAAAATAAGGAGCAATCCCTGTGTTTCTCCACAAAAAGCTCTATGCTGCAACCATAGTGTAAAGGTTCTGTCCAAGCCCCTGCTTTTCATCTGGTTTATCTAAACCTGAGTTTTACCTGCCTGTTTCCTGATCAACTAAGCTGAGCCTGGTGCTGCTGCAGAACGAGCGACTCAGACGCGCTCGAGCTGAAGGGAAAATAATTCAAAAAGTTTAAGGATTATTCTTTATTCAGACTGTGATCCCTCGGCAAGAAATGTCTCAGGGATGTGTGTTTATCTTGGTCTGGGCCCACTTTAGCAGTTTTTACCCTTTGGCTTCACCTCAAGCAAAACAATATCAAGTGAGCCAAAAGTGATGATAAACACACACACACACACACACAGAGCTCTGAAGTTTCTCCTTCCCGAGCAGGGAAAAGGCTCCACCAGCATCGTGCTGGAGCTCTTCTCATTCCCAGCACTGCCGAGTGACAGCTTTATTGTTAAATAAAACAAATTAATTGCCCCAACTGTCTTAACTAGTTGCTAGAAATGAAATTCTTCACTTGTTTAGCTGCCAAAAATAATGACAGAAATATAAACATGTAACAAAACTGAGGGTTTCTCAGGAAAGCTAAATATAATGGGTCTAATTTTGCCCTGGGCAGATGCACTGGGGCACTTCCCAGTGACTTCTGAGGGAATTTCAAGAGTGTTTTTAAAGAAGAGTGTATCCCCCACACTTGACATATCAAGTGCACATCCCTCTCTCATTGTTATTTTTACTCTTTCTTTTCTCCTGTGTACAAGTGCCTTTGTGCCTTTCTCTCTGCACAAAGACTGATCAGAATCATTTTAAAATTTGCTTGTGTTCTTTACAAGGCTTGTGTCTCCCTGAAAGGATTTCCTGCAAGCCTTAGAAGGAGAAAAACCATTTTAAGTGTGCTCAGTGGAGATGAATGTTTTGAAAAGCTTGGCTGATTTCTTGGCATTCAGGAGAACCTGATGCCCCTGCCCTTACAAAGGCAAACACCCACACATTTGCAGGTAAATGGGCAGAATTTGGGAGCCTCTGGAGTTAGGGAAAAGGTATAGAGAACAACCCAATGCGGTAAAAGGAGAAGTAATTTAATTGTCTAACTCCTTCTGTGCTCGAGAATATCAGACAGATGGGGAGGATAAAACAAGGAGCTCAATAATTAATTTTCATGTTCCTCACTAGTGGGACCTCTTTAATCCCTGTTCCTGTGATTATAGAGAAAGGTTGGATTCTGAAGTTTCACTCATTAGCTACGTGTTGTATGAAAATACCTGTATTTTCAAAAGGAATAGTGACAAGAATGAAAAATTCCTGCTATTAGAAATATCTTGGTGTCAGGGACTTTTGTGAAAGAACAAAAACTCTCTGATTCCCTCAGATAAATAATGAAACAGATGGTTGTTGGGGGGTTAAAGGTCAAACCTTCCCTGTTGACTAAAACACAAGGTTGACTTAAAAGATTTCCCGAAGTTATTCAAGATGCAGCACATCAGCCCGTGCCTCCTGCCTCCTAATGAAATGGTGGGAGCTTCCTTAAAAACACAGGGCCATTCCAGGGGCTCCTTGCAGGAATTCCGACACCCATTCCAGCTCCAAACAGAGCCCCTGCAAACTGCATCTCTAATAATAATAATAATATTGGTGAATAATTAGGGATAGAGGTTCGGAAAAGGCTAAATATGAACATTAAATCCATTTCCTGAGCAAACCGCTTGCTTATCACCTGAAACAGGAGTTGCTAAAGACGCCACAGAAACCCAGGAAGTTCTCAGAAAATTATCAATAAGGCAATTTGGAGAAACGGGAAGAAAACAAACAAACTCTGTGTGTAGGGTTGAGCCCCTGCATTCATTAGCAGGCTCCTGTTAAAGGAGAGCAGGGCATTTCTAAAGCAGCCCAACTAAAGAGACAGATGCTGGAACTCGAATGATTCGACACAATTTGAGCGCAAATTGTCCAATCACTCAAACCCACAAACACTTCAAGGTAATTTTGGCAAATCCCTATTGTGATCTAATTTCTTATTAAGGAGAATAAAGCAGGCTGCCATTGTAATTCATCAGCCCCTTGCACTGCAGAGCGATGGCTGGAGTTCATTTCATGCTTCTCGCTGCAAAAAATAGACTTCAATTTCTGGAATTACCAACAACAACCTTTGACTAAATATCTACATTATGGGTTTTTTTTTATTTTGCTAAATAGAATTTCAAGCTAGGAAAAAAAAATGTAGCTGAAATCTAAGGAGGCCATTGAGATCAGAGCTGATTTAAGGACCAAATCCATGGGTGTTATGGAGGAGCTTTCAGGGTTCAGAGCAGAGGACACGTTTGGCTTCTTGAAAAGGCATCACTGTGGTGCAGAGCAGTGAGGTGTCACGTTAAATGTGCCCTGTCTGCATTATTGCTGCCTTCCTAAACACAACCAAACATCCCTTCCTCATCCAGAGCTGGACCTGGCTCCCACAACCCTCTCCAGCTCACCTCTGCAGGCTCTTGCACCCTGAGGAGCACCCAGAGGAGCTGTTCCCCGCAACAAGGGGAAGATGTGGCCTTTTGGTGCCCAGGATCTTGCAGGGTGGAAAAGAGACAGTGTGGGAAACTCTTTTTGTCCTGTGGAAAATGTGGACATTCCCATGGACGTTTTCTGTCATGATGAAAGGCAGCCTTCACAAAACTGAAGGGAAAACCAGCCTGATTTCCCAGAAAAATCAGTCTGAGGGCCAAGAAGTGTTTTAGGGTCAAGTGCCTCCTCCAAGCTGGGCAAAGCAGATCCTCATGTGCAACTCCCCCATCTCCTCCTAGAACTCTCCTTGCATCAAAACTACTCTTTCCAGCAGAATAAAATTCTCCATTGCTGGAAGTGTTGGAGGCCAGACTGGACAGGGCTTGCAACAGCCTGCCCTAGAGGAAGGTGTTCCTGCCCTTGGAACTGGGTGCCCTTTAAGATCCCTTCCATTCTGTGGTGATTCTGTGAGCACCAGTGTGGAAAGCGCCTCGTGGGAGTGTACCCATGAGTGTGCAAGGACTTTTCCTCCTGCTTGCACACCTTCCCTCCCCACGTCCCCATTCCCCGGCCCCGCCATCCTCTCACCGCCACCAGCAACGTTACAAACGGCCCCGCTCGCAGCAGCAGCCACAGGAATGCAATAAGTAAGACAAATAACAACCTCTTACGTGGTAATTTACAAATAAAAGTTCATTTTCCTTTCAAGGAGGAGCACAGCCGTGTGTGTGTGTGTGTGTGAGCAGAGAGGGAATTCCGTGTCTCCACTGCCACAGGGACCAGGAACGTGGAGCCATAAGTCGACCTGATTTTATTTTTTTTTTTTTTTTCCAAATACAAAATGACCTGTTACAGCATCCCAGGGAGAATATGAATTAGCCCAGGTCAATAGGAGGTCAAATAGACAGGGTGCTAAAATCCCTTTACTACTTTGTAGTATCTTATGCTAATTCAGTTCCCTTCTCTGTGATAAACAAAGCCAGTTGAAAGTAGATAGCATCACACAGTGATGGGTCCCAAAGCTACAATTTAATACAAATCTAGTAATTCCATTATACAACACATCCAGTTCATTTAGAGGCAACGAATCCTTAAGAAGGTCCAGGATTGAAATGCCTCAGCTGATACTTTAAAAATATAAATAATCCAGTAAAATTTCATTTGTCACATAAACCTAATGGGTGTGTGTGTTGGAAATGCAGCCTGTCCTTTAAAATATTTCTTAAGTGCAATTCATAGGTCCTAAGTGCTTTCACACCAACATTGCAGGGGTTAGGCCATAATCAGCAGATACATAATTAAAAAAAAAAAAAAAAATCCTCACTGTTTTCTCTTTGCAAAAGGTGATATTATAAAAGCCTAATGAGAATTGCTGAATTAATAAAGCCGAACCTCTCCCGGTGTTTTACAGGTGATGCTTTTCACCTTGGAAGGATTTTTGCAAGAGGATGCTGCCACCTCGCAGCACCTCTGGGGCACAGGAGAGCAGAGTGGTGTGAGCCAGGAGCAGCAGGACGCCCTTGGGAAGCGCCTCCGTGTCCCAATTTTTAACAGGGATGCTTAACAGGGAGCTTGAGGAGGATCCTCCTGGGTCAGGGCTTCGCAGGTAATCGAGAGCAGCCAAGGTAAAACTGCTTTGCCCGGTGTCGGGATTGTTGTGGGAATGCTCAAGAATCAAAGAGGAGAGGCACACATCTCTGAGAGACCATTAGAAAGCAGTTCCTGGGAAATAAAGAGGTGTGAACCGCTGAAGGCTCAATGCCTCCGGTCTATTTGTTTTCCAAGAGAGCATCACTTAGGACAGGAAAACCAGTGAAAGGTGAGGTGGTGATTCAGCCTCAGGCCTCTAAAGTGGGTGCCTAAATTAGGGACACGAACTTCCCAAAGCCTGACGAGGATATTCCCGTGAAGGGAGACAGTGTCCTCTTCCATTTTCCCGTATTATTGATGTTTTATCAGGCCACAAGAGGATTTATCCTTGCTGCTTGTTGTTTCCATCAACTTTAGCAACTCCTATCCACGTCCGGGTATAACGTTTCACGGCTCCCGGAGTTGTGTTTTGGATTCCAGGTTTTAGACTGGATCTCCAGGCAGATACAGATACAGGCTGGATCTCCAGCTGGGAGAGCAGCAACAGAGCTCCTCTCCCTCCTTATTTGTAGGTTTGGGTGATTCACCCGTGGCTTGTTATGAGCTGGGGGAAAATTAAGAGGATCTTGGAGATGCTGGATTTCTCTGGGCCATTCTCCTTGGAGATGAAACTTTCCATCCCTTTCCTCTCCCCTCCAAGGAGAGGGACAGCAAGGTTTGGTCAGTGCTGGTGTGGCCAGCTCTGAGTTAGGGAAGAGCTTCGGCCCTGGGAGCAGGAAATCCTCTGGCTCTCCCTGGGAAAGGTAAATACAGGTGGGGACTCAACAGCAGCACCCTGGGAGGAGGAGGAGGAGGAGGAGGAGGAGGAGGAGGAGAGGAATCCTGGGAAGCATTCTGCAACTTGGAGGGAAATTTGCTGCTGCTGGATGGAGTTTTTTTGCCGTCTGCTTGACATCCTCTTTCCAGGTGAGTGCCAGTGACCTTTTCACACGTCCTGGCTGAACTCATGTCCCGTTCTCCAGCCCTTTTTGCACGAGATCTGTGAAATCAACAGATCACTCATGTCGGAAGCCAGCTGGGTTTTTATTAATTACATCATCATTTGGGTAAGATGTGATTTTTGGGGGGGTAATAACACTTTTTGTAATGATCTCAAAGCTCTGCTGTGGTTAATAGTTTTTAGAAAGTCTTACTAAAGCCCCATTAATGAAAAAGTTGTAAACTTTTGTTTTTCTTTCATGCTGCAAATGAAACAATCAATGCTCAGGTGAATGAAGCTGGGTTTGTGTCACCTGGAGCTATGGAGTTGTTTAATCTGTCAGATTTCTTCTTTTTCAGGTGGCAGTGCACTCCGTTTGCAGCCAAAATTTAATGGTAGAACTCCTGATTTATGTTATAAACTGTGTTTCTGATTTTGGCTAAAATAACGTGTTTGCTTCAAGATAAGCAATTTTTAAACTGGAGATTAAATTTTTCTTTTAATAAACTTTCACTGTATTTTAATACTGCTTCATATACATAATTCTTGCTTTTCTCTGTGGCCTGAAAGAAAATATACTTCTGTCCTAAATACCTAGAAGTTTTAAAGAAAAATTAGGAAAATTTCAGCATTGCCTGTTCTCTACTCTCACAAGATCCTTCATCCAGCCAAAGAGAAGTTTATTTTATGATTTCTCTGCAGTTTTATGGGCTTTCCCCTCTGTGCAATATTCCACATACTCAGAGTTCACCACTGCTCCTTACTTTTACCAGTTCTTGTTGCATCACCAAAATAATCCCAGGAGGTTCTGACTGGAAAGACGCTGAGGACAAAATGCTGCCCAAATGAAGCTGATCCATTCAAATCTGACTTAAAATCTTGTTTTCTTTCTCTAAGCTACCTTGCATTTGAAGGAATTTTAGGCTGTGGTGCAGGAACAGCCAGGTTGTCACAAATGGACCAAACATGAACAGTTCCACAACTGGTCCGGACTTTAATTCAATTATTGTAACCAGTATAAATTTCCAAGTTTAGTCTAAGGATCCGTGCCAGTTGAAAGAAATGACGCATTAAATAGTAGTTTCTCTCTCCAGTGCCCTTTTGGTGTGAATTCCAGCAAGGAAGTCCTGCAAGATCCTTCAGATTCCTGAACTGAGTTTAAATGAACTAAATAAAGAGTAGCCAGGAGGATTTAAACAAATTTTTGGTGGGTTTTGAACTTTTTTTTTCACCCAAATTATGATGCATTTTAGATATTTTGTTTCTACACACCAACTATTAATTTCTGCAGCTTAAAGTGAGCTCCCATTGGTGAGATTCAGTGGGTTCCTGCCCCGCTGAAATCTTTGGAAAGAATAAACCTTTTCTTTCCCTGGATGATGATGACAATTTTACATGGCAAGGTGCTTCTCGGAGTATAAAACCAGCCAACACTGCCCATCTTGTTCCACCAAGCACTGGTGCAGTCTCCCCCCAAAATTTGCATCCAAGGAGTTGGCAGCCATGTGGGAAAATAACAGGGAGCACACAGTGCTGTAAGGCTGCTCTCAAAGCTCAGCCTTTCCTTAGTCTTAACTCTTCCAGGAGCAGCAGGCAGCCCCTGTGAGCAGCTCAGGCACAGCCTAATCCTTGCATTCAAGAGGAACTTTCTTATTATTTCAGCACTACTTCAATCTCTACATAAAGTTTGCTTCTTTCCTAAATGTCTTAATTTTTTTTTTCTCTCTCATGATAAACTTAGTCAGAAAAAGAAAAAAAAATTTAAAAAAAATAAAAAAAAATAAAAAGAATTGCATTTATTTAAGCTTGAAATGCTGTCCTGGTCTGGATAAACAAGTTTTCCCTGATTTCCAGGCTTTCTGCATGAGACTTTAACGAGTCACATCTGGAGGTTCTTCCCGTCATGTTACATTATGAATCTTCATGGGCAATTAACTGGTTGGGTATGAAAACACCCACACTGGTAATGGGTCAATGGGCACAACCAGGCTCAGAACTCAGCTCAAATTGTTAAGTNAAAAAAAAGCAGAGTGTTTTCATTCTGATGAATTTGTCTGGGCAGTTGTAGAGCGCGGAGTAAACACAAAACTTTATCTGATGTGTAACTATTGCCTGGTGGAAATGGTCAGTGCTCTTCCCTCCTCATCTTGAACTCTGAACAAATGGCAGCAGCCAAATAACAACTTCTGTGTGATTGCACTGGTTGTGGCCATAAAATGATTGAGATGATCTAAGTTGCTTGAAGTGTTCATGGTTTAGAGGTGTTAGTGGATTATAAAAAATCCAGCCCACATTTCCAGCTCTAGCAGGAGTTGTGCAGCCAAAAAATCTCCTCTGATCCTGAGAAGTAGGGCTGGGTCATTGCTCAAGGGTTTTGCTTCCTTCTTTTTGTGTTCTCCCTCCCTGTCTTCCCCTGGAGCTTTATCAGTGAATGTTTTTCTCTGGATATTTTCCAGGCTGATTTCTGAACCAATGCTCTCTGTTGAGTTTTGCCAGCAACTTCAGCATTCTGCAAGGGGCAAGGGAAGCCAAGTGTGGTGTTTTCCACCTTAGGTTTGCTCCTGATCTGGGATCAGGGCAAATTCAGCTGGAGGCTCCTGGTGCAGTGGCTGTTCTCATCTCAGCCATGCTCTGGTGCATCAGCCCCAAATTTGTGCAACCCAAATCCCAAAGTGCAGCTTCCTGTCCTTGTCCACATAGGAATTCCTTCTCCAAAGCTCTCTGTGGTGGTGGGAGTGGAGAAGAGAAAGGATTTTCCATGAACACTGGTGGTGCAGAGCAGGATTTGGAATGGCTACAGCACGTCAATATGTTGATAAAATGTACATTAATTAAATCCTAATGAATCTGAGGCCTGGACTTCAACAACAAAATGATGTTTAAGATGAAATACTGTGAGCTGGAGGGCCAGGCAGTGTGCCTTGGCTCAGCTCCTCGCTGCACGTGGGAAGTGAAAGCAAACATTGTGAAACCAGCTCAGGTCTGAACTGTCTGCTCAAAAGAGTAACACCTCTAGTTTTTACATGAATTTTTAATTTTAGATGACATCTTTGACTGGGAGTGACAGTGGAGCAGATAATTTATGTAATTACAGCAACAGTCATTGAGGAAGGAAGGGATCTCTCCAAAGCAGATAAAACATGAGGTGGATTTGATAGTGGATGAACCCTGTAACCAGAGCTGCAGGAACCTGCTGGCCTGGGGAGGGTGCAGAGCTGGGAATGCCTCAGCTCAGCTGCTGGAACATCACCAGATCAGCCTCTGTCCGTGCTCAGGTGAAGCACAGCGATAAATGAAGGGGAAGAAGGGAGTTTTTAATGAGTCTAA
This sequence comes from Rhipidura dahli, assembly GCA_013399225.1. NCBI lineage: Eukaryota > Metazoa > Chordata > Aves > Passeriformes > Rhipiduridae > Rhipidura > Rhipidura dahli. The sequence goes on along the minus strand of VXAC01000684.1, from coordinate 142,935 downwards.
GGAGGTTTAGCCACCCCTGTGAGAGCAGAAAAGCTGATGCAGCTCTGGCAGCAGGTGGGGCTTGCTGCAGAAGGGTGCTCAGCACCTGGAAACAACTCCATGCAAAGGACTGGAAGTGAACTTTGCTGTGAATATGCAGAATGCTGAGCAGGAAAGCTGCACACATTAACAACAGGACACTCAGCTTTGCTCACTGCCCTGCTTTCAAGCCACTCCTTTCCCAGAAATGCCTCTTTAATCAGCCCCCAGGTTTTGTTCACGGCACAAACTGCCCCAAAGCTGATAAATGTCCTTGCTGTAGGGAGAGGTTTTACACTTGGCTCTGGAAACTGTTGTGTATGACATGTAAACCTCAGGGTTTCTTACAATGAATGCACAAATAGGTAAAAAAAGAAGAAGTAACCAGTAGGTATTTACAAGCCAGGACTGGAGAAATACATTTCTGAGAAGGAAATTCCCTCCAATGCTTAGAGGATGCTGCAAGGAACAAATTCTCTCTAAATACCATGTATGACGAAACCAATCTTGGAGACAGTAATTTGTACACGCTTGAGAACTTGGGAATGATCCTAAAAGTCTGTTTTGGCTAAATAGGAATTTTTTTGTAGCTGTTTAAAAATGTAAAGTTAAATGCAATTTTTTTTTTTTTATGTTGCTTATATGAAGATCACAGCTAATTAGCCTTAGTTAAGTAAAGCACATCCTTTGAAAATTGGAGACAAGTTCCTTTGCCCTCTGAAGAATTGTCTGTTATTTACATTGTTAATATTAATATCCTGCAGCCTCTAAACTCGGAGTCAGTGTCATTGGAGACAGCCTGTAACAAACAACTCAGACCTCCAGTAAAATAATGACTTGAGATAATTTCTCTTTCATTTTACCACAAGTTGAAATAACCACTGATGGAGTGGAGCCTGAAGTTCTAGAGGTAAAACCCAGATTCAAGGATCACAGGCTGGGTTAGGGTGGAAGGGACCTCAAAAATCAATTGTCTGGAAAAACCTGCATGGAAAAACGTCAGAAAGCTCCAGAAGGAGCAGGTCCTGAAAGTAGAGATTTATCCTGGGAGTTCTTGCACATCTGATTTGGAGGAGTAAAGATGCTGGAATTTCACCTGGTGTGAGTGAGGTGGCAGAGAGGGGTCTGTGGGTGCAGGGTTGGTTTATTGTCCTGGGGAAGTGGGATGGACGCTGTGTCCTCTGTCACCTTCTGCTCCTCAGGCTTCTTCAGGGTTCAAACCAAAAGTTTTGCAGCCCTGGAGTTCAGCTCCCAAAGCAGGGCTGAGTGATAATGGTGTCAGCAGAGATCAGCTGGAAATCCATGGGAAATGTTCTTGGGGGTGATGCAGGAAGGAGTGGGATTTATTAACACAGAGGTGAGCACTGAAGGAAGGGGGTTTGGGTGGTGAGTCAGGCAACAGTCCTGGGGAAAGGCTGCAAAAACGCAGGAATTGGCATTAAAAGCTCCTTATTGTTTGTGCTTTGCTTGCACTTGGAGATTTTGTTAAAAAACAAACACTTGGTAAACTTTACACTGGGTGTGAATGTGGGAAGACATGGAAAGGGCCTCCAGGAGCTGAGTGTCTGCTGCTGGAGACAAACCAAGGACAGGAGAGAAGCACAAAACACGTCAAAATTGAGGATATTCACCAATGCTGATACCTTCCAGATCCAGATGTGTCCAGATGGAACCCAGGGATGCCAGCAGCCTTAAAAAATAAATAAATAAATAAACAACAATAAAAAATCCCCTCATTGGCCGCTCCACTGAACTCTCTGGACTGAAAATAATTATTATCAACAAAAAAATTTAAATATTTACCAATAATGTGCAATTAAAAAATGAAGGCCATACAGTCCTGACCAGTTATATACAATTTTAGCAGGTTTTAGTGTGTTCTATACAGGTTTGATAGGTTTAATATTTAGGTTCCAGTTGCCAATTTCTGCAGGAGATTTGGAAGTCCCTGTCCCATTAATTACAGTGGGAACTGAGCACCCAGATCCCCAAACTCACTTTGAAATCCTCTGCCTAAAACCTAATTTTCTCCTCAGTGTTCACAAGGTTGAATAGAAGCAAAGTTTCTGGGATATGATAATTTTGTGCTGGAATAAATCTTGTATAAGTTAAAATCCCTGGAAGCTCCAAGGTAGTAGGAGTTATGTACTGGGGAATCTTTAACAAGATCACTGAAGAGATTACTGGTTCAATAAATGAAGATTTTTATCTGGGCTCCTTTGAGATGAGGAAGACACCAAGGGAGTACAGAGAAGTAAATACAACCCCATTTTGGAGTGGAGGAGGAAAAAAAGGACTGGGAAAAACAGCCAGGATATAATAGACCAGTACATCTGATCTTGGTGCTAGGCAGAGCTCTAGAAACATTAATAAAGGATGAGATCACAAAACATCTGGAGAAATAAACCAGTCAGCATGGTTTCATAAAGGGTAAATCCTGTCTGACAAATCAGGGGGATTTTTTTCCAGGGAGGTGATGTGAAAAGCAGACATGGGTAAGAACATTGGGCTTAATTCCATCTCTTTTGGGCTCAGGGCACTCACCTGAAAGGATTGCTCACCTAACTGGGCTGTGGGTTGGAGTAGTGTTGGTGTAAGAGGGAGGGATGTGAGCTGAGTGGAGGCAGGAGACATCTCCAGCTGATTTAAAAACCCTTCTTCACTGAAAGGGTTAAGCACTGGAAGGGGCTGCCCAGGGAGGTTTGGAGTGCCCATCCCTGGAGGTGTCCAGGGAATTCCTGGAGGTGGCACTCAGAGCTCTGGGCTGGGGACAGGGTGGGGATGGGGCACAGCCTGGACTCCATGGGCTGGGAGGGATTTTCCAACCTTAATCCTGAGGGTTAAGCTCCAGCTCAGTGCATCCTCTGGAAAAACCAGAGTGAAGGTGCTCTGCAGTGAAGTGAACAAAGTGGAGGTGATGGATTAAAGTTGCACTGAACTCCTGCACAAGGCTGGGGAAGGGTGGAAGAAAACAGCCCGTCAGCTCTGCTTGAGAGCAGCTGTTCAACTTTACATTTGCAGCTTGATGTTGTGGGGATATTCACCAAACAAAGTGAAGGTCTGGCAGAGCTCGGGGTGAGCAGCAGGTGTAGAATGAATGCAAAGCAGAAATTAAACCCACACAAGTGTGAGCTGTGGAAATAGAGGAGTTTAGCCTGGCAGACTCTGGAATACTTACCTGGATCTCTGCAGCTGCCCTGCCCAAGACAGGAGCACTCTGGCATCGAGGGCACATCCCAGGGGCTGGGAAGGGCAGGAGACAGCAGCAAGGACAGCAGCACTTGGGAAGCTGCTCCGTGCAGAGAGCCTGGGAAACCTGGATCTGCTCTCACTTGGGGAAAAAACAAGCTGTTTAAAGGATGATCTGATTTAAAGGTTTCAAGATGCTGAGGAGGAATTTTAGAGGAGGTGAACCAGAGAGAAACTCTTTAAGTGCACTCAGATTCCCAGGATGTGTGTTGATAAAGCAAGTATAAAGAAAGAAAAGGAGCAGCAGTAAGAACGTGGATGTGTTTGATTCAAGTCGGGTGAAAAGGGAAGCAGCCTTCATTGCCGTGAGAGTGTGCTGGAAAATCAGGAATAACAGAGCTGGGGGGCAGAATCAGCTCTGTCCTTTGCTAGCATAACCCATCTCTTCACTAATTACATGGTTAAAGGCCAAATAATTAATCTTAACTATCAAGATGTGCAAGGAAAGGTGTGTGGTGGGTCAGAGGGCAGGCGGTACCTTCAGTGTGTAAATGAGCTGCCCAGGTGACACAAGGAATAGGCAGAGTTGTACCTAAACGTGATTTCTTGGCTTTTCAGCTGCATCCTCTGTGGAATCTGCATCATTCCCTGAGGCTATTTTTAAACTTGTTTCCCTCTTTGTAAATAAAATCCCCCAAATTCGTGGTATCAGGAGGAAAACA
>VXAC01000684.1:60936-138954 GCA_013399225.1 Rhipidura dahli | reverse complement strand
GGGGGGGGGGGGGGGGGGGAATGAACCCCAACCCAAACCCACCCTTTAATACAAAAATCCCATTGTAAATATTAAAGATACCTGAATTCTCGTAGAGCATGGAGTCACACTGCTCTAGGCATGACACGTGCCAGATTCTGGGTTTGCCAGGCTCATGTAAACAGATAAAAACAAGAAGGGCATCAGTTCTGAAATGCCAGTGAGCAAAGGGATGTCTCTGTGTGCTCTGACCTGCAAGGAAGCACCCAGCAGAGATCTTACTAATTTTAGTGCTGGTCCAGAAATACTTCTGCCGTGTGCATGACCTGCAAAACAGCCTAATTGTAAAGCTGTAGTAAGGTACTAATTCGTGGAGAAATAAGATGAGAAGAAATGGAGGCAGTGCACGATTTTTTAGTGATGGGAGCTTCATGCGTGTTCTCTTATCCAATGTGTACTGAACTTCATGCACAAAAATAGAAATACGACTGTTGCCTCATGCTCAGTGACACTGGTGATGTGATGTGAGCCAGAACATTCAAGCACCACAGCCTCCTCTCTGCCCTAAAAAATCACTTTTTCCATAAGATTGTAGGAGCACAGCACAAGGCTCCTCCCATTTTTCTCAGTGTTATTCAAATCTGCTTCCTAAACTGTGCGTGTTTGGGGTGGGGCTTTTTTTCTCCTTATTGCAAGGAGTTGGAAAATGAATGTGGCTAAAATAAGACTCAGCTGGAACCTTAAAATAAATCTCTTACCCAATGAGAAACAAGAAAATGCTTTTTGAGACTTGAAATTCCAGTCATAGGTTTGCTCAATTTGTGTACTTCTGCTCTTAGTGGGTTTGATCAGGAGTGATGGCCCTAAAATACCGGTTTAGTACTGGTTTTAGTATAAAATACTGTATTTTAGTAATTCAGTATTATATTTTAGTCTCTGCAAGTAGGAAATAAAATCTTGGACACACAGGGCTCTAGCACAGTGGGCTGGCCCTTTTTGCCCAGAGAGGTTGTGGATTCCCCATTCCTGGCAGTGTCCAAGGCCAGGTTGGACGGGACTTGGAGCACCCTGGGGCAGTGGAAGGTGTTCAGGGCATGGAACAAAATTATTATAAAGAGCCATTCCAATCCACACCAATCTGGAATCCTCTATTTGTAGGGCCAAGATCCAAATGTCAGAGTTGCTGGCTGCTGAAGTTCCTTTCTTTTCAGAACTGCCTGCTTTGATAGTTCCCTGTCACTTTTCCCCTGCTTTCTGTTAATTTTGACAGTTGTCTAATTGAATGAAACAGAAACTCTTATTTCAGCTACTTCAAGTTCCTAGCAGGAACAACACAGGGAGTTGATAGAAGCTGGAATAACTCCAGTCTCTTCCCGGAGCACGAGGCTGTTGTGTCTATGGAACCATAATTCTTCTTTAACCTGCTTCTCATTTGTCTGCATCTTCCGCCGCTGCCTTCAGGAGTGAGTCATTAATAGCTGCAATTCAGGAAAAAAGTGAGAACTCTTTCAGTCCATAACTCACCCTCACGGTTCAAGCAGGGGAGTCAGTTTTGAAGCTTTTTCTCCTGCATCATTCCATAACCACCAAACCAGATGGAGTAGTCGGTTTGTAGGGATAATGCCAACTTCACCGTGAGGCTGCTCGGGTCTCCCTGTAAAGTCCTCTTCTGGCTAAAAGGGTTTTGCCCCAGATCTCTGCACTGGGGTCAGGTGCATGGAGCTGCTGTACAGGTGTTTTTTTTCCTGGTTAGGAGCTGTTGCAGTGCCTCATCCTGCTGCACAGGGTGCTGTGACCCTGCCTGACCAAGCCCTGTGTGCCTCTAGCCCGCGGAACGCGCTGGAAATCAGCGCTCAGCTTAAACCTGACAGGCTCTTTTTTCACTGCAGATAAAAGTCTGTTGATTTGCCAACCCCGACTGTGAAACGCTCCTGCTGCCTGAACTATTTTCCACACAACACTTGTTTTCTTTGTAAAAGCCTTTTCCTATTGATCTGAATTGACTGGTGCAGCAAAGCCTTGTGAGTTCGATGCAAATTGTTGCCGTGCACTTACTGGGAGCAGCAGAGCAATACAAAAGGATGTTTTGGCGTAGATGGGCAGCACTCTTATTTCAAGACATGTCTCCCTGTATTGATATTTGGCCTGATCTTGCTAGCAGATTATGAGCAAGCAGTCAATTAACGCATTTTTAAATGTTTTGAGGAGATGCTCAAGCTAGAATCCGAGGAGGGTGGCGTGTTTGGGTGGAGGAATGCTGAATCTGCGTGTTTTCCTGGGTTGAGCTGGAATTGACCTCAGTCTTTCAACTGAGACAATACCAACTTCTAGAATTTTATCCTACCTGTGTGTCAGGGCTGGGGGAAGCACCAAAAGGCAAAGAGAAGTTGCATCTTTGTTTTAAAACTTACCAAACTCAGTGGTTTTGTGAATTTTTCAGCCTGTTGTGCAGCTCGGCTACTTTCCCAAAGGATCATAAATAGATTTGGGGCAGGAAAAAAATCTCAATTCTTGAATGATTTATCCACAAATAGTTTTGTATTGAGGTCCTTGTTGGGAAAAAGGGGCCCCACTTTTAGTGTGTTCAGCTGGAGGCGGGATGAAGTTTTATTTCCTTGAGGAATATAGATAGAGCAAGGATTTGACAGTTCATCAGTGTTCATGTGGGTGCAACCTCAAAAAGGGAGGGTGCAGATCACAAGATCAGGGCCTATTGTGGGTAAAAATTTGCCCTCTGGGTAGGTAAAGTATCCTCAAAAGTCAGTTGAAGTGTTGGTGGTGAATAAGGTTGAGAATAAGAAGGATTTGCTGTCAGAAAGGTAGATCCCTGCATCTTCTGTCCACAACATCTGCAGGAGTGTGCAGGGGGAAGCTCAGACTGTGGAAGATTTCCCTGCACTGCCCAAGCTCTGTCCCAGCCAGCCTTTCATGGAGTCATGGAATGGTTTGTGTTGGGAAGGACCCCAAATCCCACCCAGTGCCACCCTTGCCATGGCAGGGACACCTCCCACTGTCCCAGGCTGCTCCCAGCCCCAATGTCCAGCCTGGCCTTGGGCACTGCCAGGGATCCAGGGGCAGCCCCAGCTGCTCTGGGCACCCTGTGCCAGGGCCTGCCCACCCTCCCAGGGAACAATTCCTGCTCAAGATCCCATCCAGCCCTGCCCTCTGGCACTGGGAAGCCATTCCCTGTGTCCTGTCCCTCCAACCCTTGTCCCCAGTCCCTCTCCAGCTCTCCTGGAGCCCCTTCGGGTAGTGATCCCCTTTCAGCCTTCCCTGAGCACAAGCTTCAAATCCCAGTTCGGAGCTGCCAGCTAAACCATAATTTACCAGATTTATACGTGAATTAAATATCTCTGAACCTGGCCTGCACATTTTCTTGATAGGCTAATAAACTGCCTGTGGAGTCCAGCTCCAAGTTGCATCTGTGCCGATGCCAAAAGTGGGAATAACTCACAAGAGCTGTGCTGTGCTTCCTCTGGCAGACAAAGCTGAGTCACATTTGGTCCGTGTGTGAGCAGCAGGGAATGTTCCCTGCTCCCTGTGGAAGGACATGCATCAGAAATGACCAAAAGAGAAATGTGAGCCAAAATCGTGCTTAATCCAGCAAATGTCTTTGTGTGACCCCATTGTACATGAACGGAAGAGCAGCCATGGTCAGAATGACCATCATTCATGTGGAACACGTTTCCTATGCTGTGATTTACCTCTGTGAGGGGAAACAAGCCCCAAAAAAGCTTTTAGTGCCTGTACACTGAAATAACAACATTACTGGTGGTGCCAGCTAGGAAATTTGGGATGGCATCTGGTTTGATGATGGAGGAGTGACCCTCAGGTGGCCCTGGCCACAACCAAGAACTTCTCATTAGAGACAGAAACAAGAGGTGCTCATCTTTTCCTTTTTTCCTTTGTTGGTTTTTTTTTGTTTTTTTTTTTTTTTGGTTTTTTTTTTTTTTTTTTTTGTGGTTTTTTTTTTTTTTTTTTTTGTGGTTTTTTTTTTTTTTTTTTTTGTGGTTTTTTTTTTTTTTTTTTTTGTGGTTTTTTTTTTTTTTTTTTTTGTGGTTTTTTTTTTTTTTTTTTTTGTGGTTTTTTTTTTTTTTTTTTTTGTGGTTTTTTTTTTTTTTTTTTTGGTTGGTTGGATGGTTGGTTGGTTGGGTTTTTTTGTTTTATTTCTTCTGAAAATTGAAGCTTTGGGCACTAGATCTAAATCTTGGTGCTTACTTGGAGGTCAAACCCTCCCTGTCCATCTGTCCCAGGACAATTTGACACCAACGGGTTTTTTTCTGCTTTCGTGTGCACATCAGGTTATTCAGAACAATTAGTTTGCATAAAGAGACAAGAATTCTTCTCTGCTCCTTCCTCCTTTCCTTGATCCTGCATACCAAGCTTGAGGCACCACGTGGCTTCAAGGGGGACTCATGGGAGAGGCTCCCAGCTCCTGCTGGGGAACTGGAGAGTCCAGTGCCTGCGAGAGGTTCGAGGCTGGTGGGAAGTAAAGCTTTAATGATGTTTTGCAAGTCCTCAAGAAGCAGAGCCAGGTTTCTTTCCCTGGTGATCCACAGCCCAAATCCGTCACAAGGCTCCCGCATCCAACTTTAAGCGGAGGAGTGGCCCCAGAGGGCGAGGTGTGGGCTGCACTTCGGGAGGTGGTGTTGATTCAGGATTAAGGTGAGTAGAGCTGGCTCCTCTGGGGATGTATGTGATGTATATATTAGACTTTTGGAAGAACTTTTCACCTTAGCCATGCTCGTTTTGTGTTTTAAGTCACCGTGATGGCTCCCACGACGTGGTTAAAGAGTGGGGAATTTGAGAGGGTCCAAAATGGTTCAAGGAAATAAATCCCACTCAGCTGAGTGTGACCTGAGCCCCTTGCTCCTCCAGGCCTTTGGAGCATCCCCATTTATCATCTTGTGCAGGAATATGAATAATATTGGTGACTTGGTTGCTTCCTGGTGAAGGTGAAGAGGGAATTTGAGATCTGCTCTGAACTTGAGCTCTTCTCAACAATATCACAGGCCTGGCACGCAGAAAATAGCCCTTCCAATGGAAAATTATTCCTGAAATCCCGGCAAGTTTAGGGTTTCAGAAGCAAATTATCCCACTGAATTACTGTGGCTGAAAAGCCAGAGCAGGGGAGCACAAAGTGAATATGTTGAGTTGTAAATGCTTCTTCTCTAGCAAATTTTACACTTCTTCAGAACTGAATAGGGCTGGGGAGCAGAAAGGGGAAAAAAAAAACAGTTTAAAAACTCCAAAGCCATTCTGAGAAGGAAACTGTGGGGTTTTATTTAATCATAGTATGCTAAAACTGCTTTTTTAAAGTAAGAAATAGCGAGTAGAGGCTGGAGTGTGGTGTGTCTGTGCTGTCCCTGTTCCCAGCACCCTGCCCATGTGCAGGACCAGAGCAGGGACATCACCACGAGAGCACAGCCTAATGAGAGCTGAGTGACAATGGCACTGCCACCGAAGGACATGTGACATGCACATGAATATCAAATGAATTCATTATAATCACTGCTATTTCCATGAATACCAAATGAACTCATAATAACTGAACTCACGGAGAATTACCAGTTTGTGACTAAAGAAAAAAAAAAAAAGGCCTAAAAAAACCCCACAGAAAGAGCAAACAAGCGAAATATTGGGAAAAATTAACCTAATTCTATTTTGGAGAAGGGATATTTAGAGAAGATGGTTGGAAAAGCGAAATATTTAGAATCATACAATTGTTAGTGCTGGAAAAGACTTTTAAGATCATCAAGTCCAACCATTCCCCAGCACTGCCAAGGCCACCACTAACCCATGTCCCCAAGTGCCACCTCCACACGGCTTCTAAATACCTCCAGGGATGGGGACAACAGCATTTCCATTGGTAGATGATGGTTTCTGTCCATTTATTTTATTTTTGAATGCTCACTACCAGATAATGAGGATGTAGAATTTTTAAATTTCCTACTGGAAAATCTTGATCTAAAGCAGGTTTTGTGGAAATAAATATATTTGTTGTAGAAGGACAACTCTAGGAAGATATAAACTAATAAGGGTTCATATGGAGCACCTTTTAAGTGGTTCTTAATTTCCTGAAGCAGAGAAATTCTGGGTTTGAGTCAAACACCTTCTTCCACTGAAACTTCAAAAAGCTGATATTGTGAGATGTGTTTGTTTGTGATAAATCTGCACCACAGACTGCAAACATCAAATCTGTAAGGAATACTCTGCTGGGGCCAGATTCCTTCTTCCCTGCCCAGGTACTGGAATTTGGGAGGTTCTAGGTCCTCCCTGCCCGGTGGGAAGCTCATCCCTCTCCTCCTGTCTGGTTCCCAGCCTGGTCTGTTCTGGTTTTCACCACGTGAGGATGGCTGGGACTTTGCCATTGGTGTTGGAACACAAGAGTTTATCTGTGGGATGGTGGGATGTGGGATCAGGGAGGATAAATGGACTTTGACTTAGTGCCCTTTGACAGGGAAGAGAAAAGCAAACCTCCGTCGCTCCTCACATTGAGGAAGCAGCTACTGAAAATCCAATTAAAAGCTGTAATGGGAGCTTGGGGTGGATCTGTACCATCAGACACTTCTAGGTCAGGCAGGAGGGTTGCAATAATAATAATCCCAAGTACATTTCCTTATTTAACTTTGTTTTTTATTGTGTTCAGCCTGCAGCTGATTTTTTTTTTTTTTTTACCTTGTAACATAGTCCCTAATTGAGACACATGAAGCTCATAAGAGGCTTTAGACAAGATTCAGCTAGCCACAAAAGTCATTATCTCATTTTCATTTATTAACATGATATTTCCAATGGATTAACGAGGGTTTCCCTTTTGTTGCCTCTGCTGTGGCACTAGCCCTAAAGGGGCTGTTGCGTTTCTCCATCTCAAGTGACTTCCTACTCACATTAGATTACAGTAATGTATGTGTTCCAGGAGTGACATTTATTCTACTTCTTGCATTAAAATTCCCTATTTGAAGTAGCTATAATTGCTGGAAATAGGATGAAGTGAACTTGAGTGTTGGTTTTAACAATGAGCTGGTATCAAAATAGCTGCTGCAAGGACTGGGCATGCAAAAATACTCTCCTTAAATTCAGATGTCTGATCCTGCAGAATCTCTGGAATCTGCACGTTATGATGCATAACTGGTAATTCCAATTTTCTGAGGAAGCCAGAGGTCGTGTTAAGAAGCCTCTCCCTGTATTTTCCACAGCACTCACAGTTATTTTTCAAGCATCAGTGGTCCTGCCATTCCAGGAGGCTGCAGAGAGCAAAGTAACATTGGATATTTTGGATAACCGGGAAAAGCGCCGGTGGGACACCCCGCCAGGCCACTGCAGTGGGATGTGCTGGTGAAGCCCAGCACAGGGAGCTGTGTTATTTTCCAGTCATGTTTTCCAGCTCTGCTCACTGCTCCCCAGCTCCTCCTGCTCTCCCTGAAGGTTTCCTGAGCAGCATTACAGCGAGGACCTGCAGAGAGCCTGTCTGCTCCAGGCACTGTCTGATCTTGTCTGACATAATTTAAACCTATGCTTCCTGCCTTAGTTTTACATTTTCCAGGGCCTGAAAGGTTCAGTGGGAAACAAAACTCACATAAGAAAAATATAGAAGAGGGGATTTAAATTAGTACAGACTATGGCTGCTTTTTCTTACCTGATGTAAAGATGCTGCTGAGTGTCTGCCATTAGGTTTGATGTAAAATCAAGACCTAATTTTTTGTGGGTGTCAGATTTCTTCTGTCCAGTCCCTCCAGAGGTCTCAGCCCTAAAGGAGGAGAGTTTAAACCTGGCATTTAGGAGAAAAAAAATGTGTCTGCTCCAGCCAAGCCTCCCCAGTGCAGCTGGATTTAGTGCTGCTCCTCACCTGTGCTGGGTCCAGCCCTGCTGTTCCCTGCCTGGAGCTGCACAAAGAAAGGAGTTAGCACAGAGTGATGGTGTGCTCCTTCTGGATCAGCATTTCATAAGCCTGAGGATATGAAAGTCTGGAAAATCAGCTGTGGAGCTTGGAAGAAGATTTCTTCCTGCCTTGTCTACTAGGGGAAAAAAAGTATCAGGGATATTTAATCCAGGAAGCTCCATTGTATGTCAGGTTTTTAGACTGAAATGGAGCTTTACAAAAACTCCTATGAACACAATCACTAACAGGTTTCAACATGAATTTGTAAGTTGAATCAGCTTTGCTGACTTTTTCATCATTATTTCTTCTGTACTCTATATTCTAGAGGGTGCTTTTGGCTTTGTTTGTTAAATTACACATCAAGGCTGATGTCTCGGGAAGGGGACTGGCAGCAGCCTCAGCAATCTCAGTGCTGGCAGTGAGTGGAGAGGCTCCTGAGTGGGTTCCCTTCCATTTTTTGGGTGTCACACTGGAGTCATTCAAAGGAAAGCTTCAGATGGGTCTTTAAAGATGGGTTTAAACTTCTTCAGAGGGAGGGCAGGAAAAACACTTTTTTAAAAAGTGGCATCCGTATAAAAAATACTGTTATCGTTCTCCATGGTTGTTCTAATAAATAATCTCCTTAATATGACACTGAAACTCATGTAGGGAAAAATGGCCTTCACCTGGTGGGTGGAGGGACCTGTTAAGAAACTCAAAAGCCCCTCAAATGACCCCAGAACTCTCTGCCTGGTATTCAAGTGTTGTCACCAAGTGTTTGGCTCTGTCTCTGTCAGCCCCTTCCTGTAGTTTGTATTTCACAGCAGGGTTCACGGGGGTGCTCTGTGCTCACCAGAGCCTGAACAGAAAGGGTGTTCAGAGCGTGTTCTTCCTTAATTTAAAATAAAAATAAATAAATATATAGTACGAACAGTTGGAATAAAACCTGCGTTTTGGGTGGGTTCCAATAATGTGTTTTTCATTGCATGAGATGCGACGCCTGTCAACACTTCCTAGTCAGATTTGCCTCTTTTTCATGTTTTTTATACAATTCCCCCCTTATTTTTTGTAGCAGAGAGGAGTGTCCTACATATCATGCTTCCATCTCCATACTGTAATTATTAATATAGGGTAGGGAGAGGTCACCTATGTTTTTTGGCAACAGTTATGTTCCCATGTATAAATCATGATAAAGTGCTATTACTCTGTAGGGTATGCTGATGTTTTCAATTTACCCTGTGTAAAATAGAATTTCTTTCTTTCTCTCTTTCCCCCTTAAAAAAAACCAAACAAACAAAAAAAAAAAAAAAGCCTTTTGTTCCTATCATATAGATAAACTCATAGATTTCGCAACCAATAAAAATAATATTAATAAATATGAGGCATTGTTACAAAGTAGGTCCTAACTATGCAGCCTAATGTTTCAGTAAGTCTGTGGTGCACATCCTTTTATAGCCAATTAAGAGGATGTTTTATTTCCCTCATTAAAAGTGCAGCCCACAGTCACCATGTTGAATCAAATAAGTACGAGTTTGCACATCCTGTGCGCAACCTTTCCTCGAGGCACAGTAGCATTTGTCATCTTTATAATAAAGCTTTCCAATTTTTCTGATTAATATTTAAAAGAAATAACATGACCTGAGGAATATATATATAACATCCTTGTGCCAAGGCTTTCCGTGCTCTCTGCTTTAAGGCTAAGGTGCCATTAGATCACTTGGTATTCTGCATCATTCCAAAACCTACCTTCCAGTGTTTATGTGCAGCAGCAGCTTCTCTGTGCTCTTTTCTTCCTCCCAGATGAGAGAGAGAGATGTCACCAGTGCTTGTTGTGTTTTAGTGGTCGCCAGGATGCTCCTGGTCTTCAGTCTCATCCTTTTTCCATGTGGAGATTAGGGAATGTTCCTCTAGGGATTGTCCTCTGAGCAATTACTGGGTCCTTACCGGTCCATGAGCAAGTGGTTTCTGGATCAAAGTGCTTGCAGGTTCCTGGCAGAGCAGATGTGGGCTGGAGTGCTGGGGAAGTTGAGGTCCTGCGCCTCCATTCAGCTACCAAAACCTGGACAGTGCTTGGGGGGTCTCTGGGTCTCTGTCTCTTCTGGTTCAGGTGACAATTTGCTCATGTCACCACTCTGAGTGTAGAGATGACCTGGAAAAGCGTGGCTTCATCTTGTAAAGGCAAACCTGTCCCTCAATCTATGTCTCCTGAGGGCCTCAGGCTGGTTCAGCTTTACTGAATTCAAAGATCCTCATGGCTGGGGAAGTAGGTATCTGTGTTAGGACTGGGGATGTCTGCAGGTAGTAGAAAGATTGACCATTTACCTACATTTTTGTTATAATTTTTGTTTTTGAACTGGCTGTGGTTGACAGTGCAGAGCATTAATGTATTAAACAAGGGTGAAGAATGTTTAGACTGAGATTTGACAGCAGACGTGCTGGAAACTCTTGTGCAGTCATTGAAATGCATTTATTCCTTGGTCTTCCCCCCATCTCCATGTTGTCTCTTATTTATTTTGTTTCATTTCTCCTTCCCTATAATAATTGGAGGCCAACAGAGGAAAACAAGAAGGACTGAGATCAGTTTTGGTATTTTTTATTGGCACCCATCACTAAAGCCCCTCAGGTTCTTCAAACCATTACAAGCCATCTCAGCTAGAATAACAAAATATAAGCTTTTAAACTTAAAGGCTCAATTATTCAGGGCTCTCTGTAAATTACAGACAAAGCTAACAAATTTCATACATTAGTCATGGTAAAAAATATTAAATTCCATGGTTTGTCACAGATTAATAGGAAAAAGAGATTAAAACGGCAAGTTGTGTAAGTAATTTAAACAAATGGTTGTCAGAGATTCTGCATGTTTGGTAAAGAATTAAATAAGTGAATATCAGCAGCTGAACTTCTTGTGGATGAGCCAAAGCCTTTTGGAAAAGCTGAAGCTCTTTTTGAATATGGAACCAATGTTTTCCTCAATCCTGTAACACATTCAAACCAGCTGTCATGCAAAGAAAGAATTTACCATGCAGCATTGCTTGTGCGTGCCTTAATCCATCCCCACCAGTCAGGCACTCGCTGCAGAGGGAAAAAAACGGGGAAGGCCTCCTGTGGACCAAAACTTGGAAGATGCAGAGAATTCCAAGATTAATACTGAGGGCTGGGGTGGTTGTTGGAGGGGCCGATAACGCCGTGCACCACGGGGCAAGAGTTCTGCTAAGCAGCTCCAAGAAATAATCCCAAAAAGTTCTTTGTGGAGTGTTGGCACTTGGGCAAACTGGCACCAGAGCCAAAGGGATCCCACGCCTGCTCCAGAGTGGGGTGGGACCCACATCTCAGGATCCATGGGCCCTCGAGGGGCTGTGCAGCCCCTGCCATGACATGGAGCTGCCCCTGGTGATCCAGCTCCTGCCAAAGGGGCATCCCCCAGCTCCCCTGCTGAGGAGGATCACAGGAATGTGCACAGCACACCGAGGGATGGATTTTGCAAGAAGGAGCCATGTGTGCCCTCAAACTGTGACAGTTTCTAAAAGTTGTCTTTTTTCCCCCTTATATTTTTGTCTTATTTATTTCTGGTTTTTTTTTTTTTTCTTTTCTGTCAGCTGGGGAGATGAGGTCAGTCTTCCTTCCTCCTGATCTCCTGGAGCTAACAGTGGGATATGGAGAACAGAACCTCACCCTGCCTATTATTTCAGCTCAGTTCAATGTACATCTGATTCTTTTTTTATTTTCCACTCTTGACTTCTTAAACCATTGTTTTATGCAGGTGAAGCACAGGAGAAATCAAAGCTGTGGTTGATAGCAAAGGAACCAAGTACTCATTTTCTGGATTTCCCTCCTCTTTCATTTCCTCTTAGGGCTCTTCCAATTACAACTCCGTGGAGTGTGATGCCACAAGTAGGCAACTATTGCAATTTCCTGGGTTTAAATCTGCCATTTTGGCTCTTACTGCAACATCCATGGCACAAAGTGCTGCTCTGGGTGGCCAGACCTGCTTTTGCCTGGGGGTGCTCAGGCCAAACTGGATTTGCTGCAGAAATCTTTGCCCATTTTCTTAAGCTGGCACTGAGGAATGGGCTCTGTCTTTTCCTGGCATCACAGAGGCTCTGGGAATGCTCTCTTTGGAATGAATTCAGGCAGAGCCATGGCAGGGGTAGTTTGCTCCATCAACACTGGCTTTAGTGTTTTCAGTAAATCTCCATTTCACTCAACACTGTTTTCATAAAATTCATAGTGAGTGAGCAGCAATCTGAGGGTGGAGAAACATCCAGCCTTTATGGTTTACATCTTTTAATGTAAAGATTCATAGTTTTCCTCATAACTTTCAGGGAACCTTATCTCTTGTATGTGTTTGCTCAGCATAAAATCTGCTGGTGGGCAGGTTGTCCTCTCCCATATCCGAGTGTTTGCTGGGATGAAGGTGCTCCAGGGGCCGCCTCCACTGGCAAAATTAATTGAACCTGAATTTGGGATCTGCTTTTCCCACAGTATCTCCATCCCAGCTGGAGTCAGGAAACCCCAGTCATCCCCCACGGGAACTCTCTTGTAGGAAAATTCTCAGCACAGCTCCTCAATGAAGGAGGTTGAGTGTCTTCTGATATATTTTGGATAAGCATCTGCTTGTGATATCCTTCCAAACACTGGAATTATTAGGCTTGCTCCACCCTGACTCATTCCAGCAGTTCGTGTACCAGCACTGCTGATTAACTTTGGTTGACTTTAGAGGTTGTCTCTGACCTAGATTTAGAGTCAGGCTTAGATCTGTAGTGAAAGATCCCACACTTGACATCACCAAGAGGTTTCACAAACCCAAATGCTGTTAATTTTGCTGGCGATTTCCCAGACTTGTGCAAAATGCAGGATATTCTTGTACCTCCTCTTCAGCCCCATCTGAGGGCTGGAACAGGGACAAGCCCCTTGCTACCCTTTAAACTTTTGTTGTAGCAGTTCTGGGACCACCAGGAATGGGAATTTTATACCAAACCTGACTGCTTTTCACTGTCCTCACAGGATGCCAGCGCAGGTTTGAGTCTGGCTTTCCCATCTCCTTCCCAGAGGCAACCCTACACTTCCTTCCTCTTCCTATTCCCTGCATTCTGGGTCATTCCTGGGTTCACTCATTCCAAAGGTTTCATTCCTATTTAACACACACTTTGGGAAGGGAAGGAAAATGTGCACTGAGACATAAACTGCTGTCCTTCATCCGAACATCCCTGTCTGGCTCTGCTGCACCTACCTCCTCCAGCTCCTCCCTGCCCCCAGCTTTTCCAAACCTGCTGGGTGGCTTCAAACAGTCTCCTTGTATCCATCCCATGTTTAAAGACTTCTCTGAAAATAGGTGAACTCCTCTAGCAAGTAACCTGCTGGAGGAACCTGTCAAGGGCTGGCTGTATGCACTTCAGTCTCGGCAAGAATCAAAGTAAAACGAGAAGAGTCTCACAGAAAAGGGTTACAGAGAGTTTCACGTATTTTGCAGCCTTTTCATGGCTTAAATTACACTTCCCCTTGTTCTAGTTTTAAAAGGCAGAACAGAAAAGTTAATTTTAACACTGAAAAATGAAGGCTCTTCAATTATTTATAACATTAAAATGTACAAATGTTTGATCAATGAACTTGAAAAAAACATGCAACTACAAAACCCATTTCACAGTGTTCTAAAGTTCATGTGGCAGAGATAGAGAAGTGAAATGATTATTAACAGACCAAGAGCAGCATTTTAATAACATTCGAGCTGTAATAATGAGGCTGACAAAAGCAAGGGAATTCAAAGCCAGCACTGATCTGACGCTCCCTCCTTAACACATAGACTGTGCCTAATTTTGTGGAATGTGAGGTATTGTAAGAAAATTGCTCTCGTGCCAGAGACCCCCTCGGTGTGGTGCCCAGTGGGGTGGCAGCAGGATGAGGTACCTTTTGTTTTTAGGACTTTATTATTTTATACTGGAGTGTTTTGAGTAAATACACAGCTGTGTCTTCATCTTTTTTTTTTTTTCTTCAAGCTTTACCATTACCATTAATAGTAGTGGAAACATCTCTTTTTTTTCTCTGTTAAAAACATGGAAACAGGACATTTCCCATGAAGCAGCAAGAGGTGAGCTCAGCGTGGCAGGCAAATGTCTGTAAAGGGATTATGGATCACTCCAACACCAAAAACATTGCCCAGATATTGGGATGAGCCTTTTAACATCGTGGAATCATGGAATGATTTGGGTTGGAAGGGACCCTAAAGCTCACCTTCCTCTATTCCAGGTCACTCCATGCCCTGTCCAACCTGTCCTTGGACCCTTCCAGGGATGGAGCAACCCCAGCTTCTCTGTGAAATCTGTGCCAGGGCCTCCCCACCCTCATGGGGAAGGATTTCTTCCCACTATTTAACCTGGATTCCCCCTCTTTCAGTTTGAACCCAAATCATTGCTGTTCTCCTGCAAATCATGGTGTAAGAATAAAGAGAGGTTATGGTGAGAATGAGGCTTGTCCACAGCTGTCCACACCCCCTTCCAGTTTGGGAATGAATTGTCTGGAAGCTACTCAAACTTCCTTGGCTGCCGGTGCCTTCACCCCTGGGTCTGTTCTCCAAGGGCCTGACAGCTGGGAAGGGATGGTGCTGTCCTTCCTTCACACTAACAGGATATTTTTGTTGGATAGGTACGCACAGGTTTTCTTACAAAAAGGGGTTTATTTTCCAAATACCGTCCCTTCCCAGGAAAACAAACACGGTGTGATCAGCCAACTGCACTATTGCAATAAATCCCATTTCTCCAGTGCTTTTCTGAGATAAATGGTTATTCTTTGGGAGATTAGGCTGCCTCTTATGCAACAGCAAACTGAAAACTCCATTTTTACTGCGCTGCAGCAAAACTGTGATGTTTATAAGAAAAGTTCCAAATGGGAAGGGGCACGTGGATGCTAGATATGGAGTGGAATGCAAGGAAAAGGGTTTATAGCACTGAAAGATGTATTTATGTCCTTGTAAAGATAAGAAAATTATATTTAGAAGGTGGTAAGCCTTGCCTCTGGTTTGTTAGAGGGAGGGAAGGGCTTCCCTGGCCCTTCAGTGCAGTAAGGGACCCTTCCATCTCTTCTCTTCCCTTCCCTGGCCTGACTTAGGAAGGAGAGTTCTGGGATGGGAGAGGAGAGACCATGGGAGAGGTCAGACAGAGCTTCTCTGCCTTTGTGGTGTTTCCCTCACCTTAACAAGGGTGGCTGAGGAGACAGTGTCCAAGTTGGCCCCCTTGGTGACCATGCAGCCAAGCCAAGGTGCAGCCAAGGCAGCCTGGGGTGTCCCCGTGGGGTGGGCACTGTCCCCACCCAGGGACCAGCTGCCCTTCCCCGAGCTGCTTCCTGAAAAACAAGAGCCCAACCTTCATGTCTTGGTCCTGCAGCTTCTAATTATGCCCTGCACAAGGCCTTAGATGTGAAGTCTGCTGCAGAAGCAGGACGGTGACGACGATGAAAGGGAGCAACATCAAAAGTGTCAGGAAGAGGGGAAGGCAACGCCATATCAGTGGTGGAGCCACATGCATATTCCAATTTGCTATGTGACTGTGCTACTAATTTCGAGGCGGAAAAAAATCCGATTACACGCGGGATGGCATCCACAGAGTGCCTCAGGAATATGCAACTGGAGAGTTTCCTTAACAGGGGAGCTGAGTGCTTATTGAATCTGCTCTTAACACACAAATAAAGTATAATTAGGGCTCATTAGGAGTGGAGGGAGGGCTGCAGTCACCCTGGCAGGATTCACAGGGAGGAAATAAGGCCACAGCACTTGCATTGGGTTGGGAATGAGGAGGGAAGGGTAAGGGCTGTCCTCACGCATCCCAGTACAAGAGGATGGGTTGTGTGGTTTTTTTGCTCTGGTGTCACAATGTTTTTAAAACACAGAAACAGTCTGAGGGAGGGAGGCAAAAAAAAAAAAAAAAAGAAAGGAAAGTTACAAAAATTCTATTAATAAAATTTAGGAGATTAATAAGTCTTAGTATTACATATAAAAATTGGCATTAAATATTTAGAAATTCTATTAATAAAATACTAGATTAATAAAGCCTAATATTAAATATAAAAAATTAATTGGGTGCAGCTCGTCAACCTTGTAATGTGAAAACCATGGTGAGAGTCCTGCCAGTCCTTTCTTGTAACTGTGGCCATGGTTTGGAGGTGCAAGAACAGGAAATTCAGAGTTGGGATGAGTGACCAGGCACAGTCTGGTTGGGAATGAGCAGGAGCACAGCCTGATCCATGTAGGATCCCGGGAAGATCTGACCTTTGCTCTCTGGAAAACAGCTAAAATACTCTATGATATGATGCAGGTTGGGAACATAATGGGAATAAGGCTGCTTCCTAATTTGGAAGTTTGGGGATCTGTGGAAATTTGTGTATCCTGATATTTTTGAATGGAGCTGGCCCATCCACAGGGTTAATAGGAATTAATTTTGCCCTTGGATAGCAGAGGTGTGGTTGGACTTTCCAGACTGGGGGAGATGGACCAACACCAGGATTTGGGTCTGGCCTCTTGCAGTACAGGAGGGATGTGGGATGCTGTAGGATTGGGCGTGCTTAGGCTTAGAGAATAAAAGATGGGTGTGAAATTTAGGTGTGAAAGTATTTCAAATGGCAAAAATTAAATGTTGCAGAAATTATGCGGAAGAGGAGGTGTTATCTAAAATTATCCAAATCTTTCCAAGCATAGTTTCATACTTAAATTTCTTATCCATATGGCTATTTTCGGGTCAGTGTTCCTAATACCTTCTTCCAGTACAATGTAAACTCCCATCACTGATGATTCTTTCAGAGAGTATTTTGCCCAGAGTTAGAAAAATCAGTGCTTTTCACCTCTGCTCAGACGGTGTTTACATCAAATGGTAAAACTGTGTTTAAATTAGGATAAAAGATTAAAATTAATATTCATTGACTTTTATGTTTCATTATCATTAGAAATTAAGTTTATTCCTGGGTAAACAGTTTATAGCAAGTTATAAATATTTTCTGTTGACCTATTAACTGGTTTAATATATTATGAAGTTATTGACAGTTGCAGTAAAATTTATAAACAGCTATTAAACCTTTTAACATACTCGATGTGTCTAAGTCTCTATAACACAGAGAAATGATTTTTTAAAGATAATCTTCTCCTGATATTAAATTCCTCCAAGATTTTAATATATTGTCAAAGTTTATGGGTCATAAAATAAACCTAGAGCTTACAGAAAAATTTACACAAGGATATTATTTAAGAAAAAGGACATGGAAGTTTTAGTGCAGTAAGAATGATGATATAAGCCACTGAAACATATAAAAGTACATACCAAATACTATGTTAAAATAACATTAAATGTCTTGTATAAATCCACAAGTCAAGGTTTCAGGGTTTTTACAGTGCCTGACTCTCTTATTATTGTGTCTAGATAATGACACCCTCACGGTGCAGCACTTAGAAAAGCTCATTTTTGATAGATGTAAAAGCATGAAATAACGATAGACCAAGAAATCCTAATTTGGAATTCCCTGATAATGTAAGGTTAGGGCCCATACTTCGTGGGCCTGATTCCACAATGTATTACTCCATCCTGAGTCTGATGTAAATCATTGAAAATCAATAAAAATGGGTCAGCTGGCTGGTGTAAATTGGGCTGCCTTCATTACAGGCCATGGATGGATGCCAGTTTACACCAGCTGAGAAATTGGCCGGGTGCAGTTATATCTGTGTAAAGCTGTCAGAACTCAGTGATTCATCAGCAACTGCACATTTACTGCACATTTCTCCGTTTCCTTTCCATATATATCCGTATTTAAAAGTTGGGTGGTTCGACACTGCCCTTGAAAGAAGAGTGATGTCTCCTAACCTGATCCATGGGCAATAGAAGCAGCAGGTTTCTCTGATTAGCAGGCACTGCAGGCTGGATGGAGAAGTGTCTGAGTTCTGTGGTGCTCCTGCTGCAAGATCCTCCAGGGCCAGCTGGAGGGATGACATCCAAGCTAGGGCTGCACCAGGGGGGTGCCTTTCCCCTTTGTGTGCCTGTCACCTGCACCTAGAAGTTAAAATGGGATAAAACTGCATCCAGAGAGCCAGAGGAGCAGCGTGGACACCTCAGGAAGTAGAACATAAAACACTGGCACAGGCTGCCTAGGAAGGTGTTAGATGTTCCATTCTGGAAGTGTCCAAGGCCAGGCTGGACAGGCCTTAGAGCAACCTGGGCTAGTGGAAGGTGTCCCTGCCCACGGCAAGGGGGTTGGATTAGATGATCTTTGAGGTCCCTTCCAATGTTGCCCAGCCAATAATTCCATGTTCTCAGAGCAGGTGTGCTTTGTACCTCATGTATCTACCAAGGTTTAGCTGAGGAGATCCTGCTGCCAGCCCTGGGAGCTCTGCTGGCTGGTCTGAGGTGAGGGACAGCCCATGGCTCACCTTTCCAGCAGGCTTCTTCTCCCATCACTTTCTGAAGCTAATGAGGTTCTCCATAATTGTAGGTCCACACATGAAGAGCTTCTGAAGATGGAGGAGAAAAGGTGGGGGATCACTTTAGCATCCACTTGCCTCTCTCAGAGGAAATATCCCAAGAAATGAGGAATAATGGAGAAGTGTGATAGTCAGAGGTAAAACCAAGAGCATGGCCATGATGAAAGAGTTCAGAGAAGACACTCTGCTTCTCTGTTGATGTCAACTCCTCCCAGCACTTTGGATGTCCTCCCTTGAATGAGAGTGCCCCAGATCCCTCAGGGAACAGAGCTCACGCTCCAGTTTAACTGAGGTCCTGCAGGACCATCACCTGCCACTAAAAGTAGCAAAACCCACAGGATGTTTTTGGTGTTATGAATTCTTTGCAAGCTGGGGCTGAGCCTGGTGGGCTTCCCACCCCATAGCTGGTCTCCTCATGGGTCCTCTCCTGGAGGGTCAGAGCCACCCAGGTCCCAGGATCTTGGTGGGGCTGGAATCAGAGCTCTCTTGCCTTGTGCAAGCATGGATTATAACTGACGTGACTTTGTGGTTTCCTATCTCAGCTTTGAAATATAGTAAACTCACAAAAGCTACTGTAGAGTTCAGAACAAACACAGGGGGTATGTTTAGTTATTTGTTTTTGTAGTAAAATAAAATATTTATTATACACAGACACCTACTGTGAACAGAGGGTAAGGCCACTGTGTTTTATCTCTAGGGTGTCATGTTTGACTTCCATTAGGGATGTATTATAGACCTGTGGGTTTTCATGAATTCAGAAAGTCCACTTTGAACACTGATTTCAAAGCCTACAGGGGGTGGGAGGAATGTAAGAACACTGCTTCGTAGCAAGGAACCTGTTGCATCTAACAAACACCTTGCATTTGATAAGTCAGAGTTGAGGCAGGCTATAAAGGAGCTCTTATTTTTAATATTTTTTCTTCCTTAGCATGATTTTAAAGGAAGATTTCCTATTGTTTGCTTTGTAACTTCAGCCCATCTGAAAGCTCAAGGTGAAGACAATGAATGAGCCCCTGAAAAAACGCACCATTACATCAGCATACTTTTCCCATTTTTCCCTAATTCCCTCCCAATGAATCATATGGGAGGAGAAAACGACCTCAGCGATCAGGTGGATACCGATCCATCTCCGTAAGTGCCTCTCACATTAATGGTGCTGTCCAAAAACTCTAAGTGCCACTTGTGGGTGATGTGTGGAGGGGCTGTGGGTGAAGTGTGCCTCTGGGGGAGCTGGGTCTGCCAGCCCCATGCCCCCCACATCACCCTGGGATGGGTGGTGAGGGTTGGCCATGAGGAACAGATCATGGAGCTCAGGGCTTTGCTCCCCACAGCTCCTGAGCAGCCTTTGGGCTCAGCAGTTCATGGGAAGTGGGAGCATTCCCACGTTCTCACAGCACAGGAGGTGATGGGGGCCACCATCTCCATGGAGGGGTTGGAGACAGCAGTGGGAAGGTAGAGAGGCTGTCAAGGGATCTGCTGTAAAAGCATGAAACCTTCAGCTGAGATTTTTCTCCTCCGTTCGGTCCCTGTTTCTGTCTGTGGCTGGACTGCCAAGGAGGGAAATGTGTCCCCGCTCTTCAGACCTGTTTATCTCACCTTAAACAACACAACACGTGAAATGAAAACCCCTGAAGGACAGACATCAGTACATCACTCTACACCTGTGTTTTGTCACAGCCAACAGGTTAAAAAAACCCAAAAATGCTGAGGCTTTTTGAAATCAATGCAGGAATCAAAATCAAATCTGTTTTGGTTTCCCTCCTCCAGACGAGGAGTATTGGTACATTTTGAGTGATCATTCACTCCCTTGTTCTTCATTGTGTTTACTGCTGGCTGTGAAGGGAATGCACATGGATTTGTTTCTGTAATGATTTCATGGAGAGGTCAAACCCCACTGAATCCAGATAAGTGCAGGAGCCAGCAGGGTCCTTCCAAGCATTGAAAAAGACTTGGCACTGCTGACTTTTTCACTGTGGGAAGGTCAGTGCAAGACGTCACAGTGCCTATTAGGCTGAGCAAAACTGGGGCTGGAAAATGTGGTAAGAGAAAGTAAGTCTAGAAATACTCTTGCTAAGGCTAAATTCTGCTACTAACAAGGCTCTGCTCCTAATTAGACCTTCAGTTCTGCTCTACTGACACTATTTTGACACAGGATAACATGTTCATAAGAACTTAATTCTCATTTTTCAGTCGATAACAGTGTTTATGTGCTAAGTCTCACCCAGCATCATATTAAAAATACACTTAAAGCCAACCAGTTGGGATAGAACAGCAACAGCTGTTTGGTACAGTAACCAATGGACAAATTATTTACTTGTATCCAAATAAAATTTCAGTGGGAATGAGAAACTAGACAGCCTGGAAGTACTCCCTTTGTTCTGTTTTGTTCTGTTATGTTTTTCCTGGGGATTTTATCAGTAGTAAAATTCCTGTTGGCACTGTGGAAGCCAAAGTTTCACCTCATTCCTGCAAACTGCATCGCGCCGAGTTTTTGGTAGGGTGAGCTCAGCCTTGGAAACCACTCTGGGTCCTGCTGCTCATTGCTGGGATTTTCACCCTGCATCCAAGGTTGTTCAGGGAGCACAGGGCTCTTCCCAGGTCCCCCCCACAGCACTAATGCCTGCTGAGGGGGGTGAGCAGCAATAGTCATGGACAGTAAGTCCCGACTTGGTTCTGTGCTTCCCGTTCCACTTGAATTCAACCATTAAATCTGAACTTCCAGTTCAAATTAAATATGTCATGACCAATGTCAGATATATGGACAACTTCAGAGTGGAATAACCCAAGGCAATCTGCTCTGATCGTATCATGCCTTAAGTCTCAGACTAAATCCAGGGGGAATTTAATAAAATAGCTCAGTCAAGCATTGATCTTTCCTGATGGTTTTTTTCTTCCTTTCTAATGGTCTTCTTGCACACATTGCCCTCACTTCCCTCTTGGAAAACAACACAGTATCATAGAGGAATAATCCAAAATATTTCAGCACTGCAGCTATTGTACCTTAGCTATTGACCTCCTTTCCAATCTCTCATTTGATGACAGTGGTGCAGGATGACAGAATTAAATGATTTTGTTTCTCTCCCTCTCTGCCAGTGTTACATTTGGTACATAAAGTGAATGAAGTATTGTAAAATGGAATGATAGTGCTGCAGGACAAGCGGTGTGGTGTTGCACTGTGCTCCAGAGAAATTGTAAACAGAGCCTGGACATCCTTTTAGAGGATACTGTACAGCTCTGTTTGTCCATCCCTGGCATTGTGGTGGAAAAACAAGCCCAGCACATCCTGAAAATTCAAGTGGGTGAGGTGTCCTGCTGGAGATGAAGGATTGGTGGTGAATCACAGGTTTGCAAGCGGGGGACAAGGGAACAGCCTTGGGATGCAAGTCCTGTGGATGCTCAGAGAATGGGACACTAGCATGTAATAGAATCCTAAAAATGCTATGATTTATACCCCTTTTAGGATATAATATTTTATTTGGGTGGATGATATAAGTGCATGTAGTTCATAAGTTCATGTAGTGATAGGACAAGGGGAATGGCCTTGACATGAAGGAGGATGGGTTTTGATCAGAGATCAGGAAGAAATTGTTCTCTGTGAGGGTGGGAAGGCCCTGGCACGGTGTGCCCAGAGAAGCTGTGGCTACCTCTGGATCCCTGGCAGTGCCCAAGGCCAGGCTGGATGGGGCCTGGAGCAACCTGGGGTAGTGGAAGGTGTCCATGCACATGGCAGGAGGTGGAATGGGATGGGTATTATTCATTCCATGGATCTATACCATAGTATCTGGTAGAATATAATTTATGCCATTCTTACAAAACAGTCATTTTAATTTTACTCATCAGCTTCTAATATTTATTATAGAAAATGATAATCAATATTTTTAGATGAAGCAAAAATTGCAGTTAACCCTACTGTGAAAATTCCTGGGGAGTGTTGTCATTGCTGCCGTAGTGCATGAGCTGCTCTCCTTTCTCCCTTCTCTTCCCTTCACTTTGCTTTGAAAAAGTAGTTTTAGTGTGATGCTAAAGGAGAGCATCACAGTGTTGTTACCTCTGGCCCACCCAGGTGTTCCCAGGGAGAAGCAGAAGGACAGAGCTGGGTTTGGGACCAGGAGACAGTTGGTTGACAGTGAAGGTCTTTACTGGAAACCCACTGCAGACACAGTGGCAAAAACGTGTCCCAGTGCATTGATGGCTGAGTGTAACATTTATATAACATCCAGAAAAGAGAACACTGCACTGTATGACTTTGCTTTAAAAATGAGTCCTTGGGTAAGATCCCTCTCCGATTTGAAACCCTTCCAGGATTTGGAAGAGTTTCAAATAAAATTAAAAGAAAAAACAAAGCTCAGGCTCCTGAGATTGCTCCACTACACACTGATGAGTGAGTGTGAGGGTATGTTTTGTCTCTAAAGAAAATAGAGCCTATAGCAGTCAAGATAGTTTATAAGCATGAACATAATTTTGAATAGCCCTAGCTCTGGTTTGCCATGACCTCTGCAATTCAGTTCTGAATAAAAAGGTAAAAAAATATTCCCTCAATGCCAGCTACACACCAGAAAAGATACTTAAACTCAGCAGATTTGAAAATCACAGGCATGGGATTTTTTTTTTTTTGCCATGACAATGCTGATTGACTTTTTCATTTTATTTTATTAATTATAAAATAGAACTTTTTTTCCAGGAATCTAGGAAAATACCTGTTCTCTCCCAAAAGATGCAATGCATGCACTCATCAGGAAACATGGGCAGATACAATATAAGAAGTCTTTTATTCAGTGTTTGAAAGCTTTGCCTTGTTTCATTTCCCTCTGAATTTTAACTCTTGCATGTGTCTTCCCTTGCTGGGAAGTGGTTAATCTGATTTTGTATTTTCACAAAGACAAAATGTTCCTGCTCTTTCTCAGAGCTCTCCTCACCACCTGATCAGGCAGCACAGGCTTCCCTTTCTCCTGCCCATTCCATCGGGTGAGGTCAGAGGAGTTAGGAAGAGGAAGGGAAAGATCATTTTGGAGTATGGATGATTTGTGTGCCTCTGGCCATGCCCTGTTCCACCTCAGCCACCATCCTACTCATCCATGTGTTTTCTTTCTCGCTCACTCATCCCACTGAGGGGGCTGTGGACTCCAAACAGCCCAGCAGGGGCACCTCTTCTGCCTCTGCTGACCCATTCTGTCTGTCACTTTGCTTTATTTGCACAGCAGTAGATTAATTTAAAATTTCAAACCCTGAAGTTTAATTGAAGTAAAGCATTTTGCTGTCTCTTGTCTCCAAATGCTGATCTTAAATCATAGAATCACAGAATTATTTTGGTTGGAAAAAACCTCTAAGTTCATTGAGTCCAACTCTTCCCCACCACTGCCAAGGCCACCACTGCCCCATGTCCCCAAGTGCCACATCCACATGGCTTTCAAGCCCCTCCAGGTATGAGGACTCTGCTCTGGGCAGCTGTGCCAGAGCTGGACAACCCTTCCCATGAAAGAAAATTTCCCCAAATCCAATCTAAAACCTCCCCTGCTGTAACTTGAGACCATTTCCTCTTATCCTATTGCTCCTCAAGTCCATCTCCAAAACACGTGGGATGATCTGCCAGGGACCTGTCAACCAACACATGCTGTGGATCAGAGCTCTCTGTGGTCCACAGGCTCCTGGATGAGGTTCCATCAGTTCCCATTCCAACAAAGTCACTCCCAAGCAGCCAAAGCCAATTGCACCGTGGAGAAATGGAGACACCCACACTCCGTGTGTTAACTCTGAACCTTCACAGCAGAACTGGGAGTGTTTCAGCAGCGTTTCAGTGTGCACCCACACACACATCTGAGTGTGGCAGCAAAAGGTTTCACCATTATTGTGTGTTTAAAAAGCTGGGGGAGTGTGGAAATCCTCCAGAAATATTGGTTCAACCAAGAGATATTTCCTGGTTCTTGGAGCTCTTTCTGTGCTTGCTCATGTCCTGCACTGGTAATAGCAGCAGAGCCAGGGTGTTTAGCAGCTACTTCAGAAGGACTGAGAATTACCTACAGAGAGGTGGGAGGAACTTTCTGCTTTCTGTGTTAAAAAGCACCATAAACTCTCAAAGACATCCGTTTGTGTTTGTGGGGGACGTGGTTCAGCTGCAGGTGAACCAAGAGAAGGAAAGGACAGACATTGTGTAACACATTGAGAAAGGGGTCCTGTTGCTGAGGACAGCAGTAAAAGGAGCAAAAACACACAAGTGTCGAGGAGATTTTGTCCTTTTTTGAGTGCCTGGACTTAATGGATTTTTCTGGCTGAGCTGTGTAGAACAAAAACCAGCACGGCACTTCCCGTCTCTGCTCCCTGCACTTCTCTGGGGCTGCTCATGTCGTAAATCATTCTCAACTTCACTGAGGTGATTCTTACACAGTCAATCTATGTCTTTAACACAAAATCAGGGGGGTGGGGGGAAATTAAAACATGTCTATTCCATTTTCCTGAGCCAGCTTTTCTATCTCAGTAAGCAAATTGTGATGTCCAAGCCCATGTGAGAGCTGGTTAGAATGCCAGCAGTATATTTAATTTCAGTGCACGTGCCAGAAAGCCCAAGGTTTCTCGTTGTCTCCTCAACATCCTACTTGGTTGAGGTTTTGTCCACCAGCTTCCTTCCTCTTCCTTTCTGGTCTCTGTTTTGTTTCACCCCTGTTCATCTTCTCCTGCCCTGTGCCTGGATGGTGGCTCTGGGCTGCTCTCCCAGCATCCCATGGGCACTTGAAAAGCCTTTCCACAGGTAAACTGGTCTTTAAAGCAGCATTTGCCAAGGCATTTTTGCTGTTCCTACTCCACTGCAGCATGGCAAAAATGTGCACAATGCTGTGTTTGCTCTGAGTCCTCCTCAAAATTCCCTGGTGAGCTGTGCTGGGTGTACTGGGGACAATGGTTCTCTAACAGGGAATAGTTCATTGCCTTCCAAAGATGCCTCTGGTTATTTTGTTCTTTTTGGTACCTAAATAAACACATGCACACACACACTCATTTCTACATGGTTTAAAATTCTCCCCCCTTTCCAAATATTATTTTCATTAAATCATAGAACCATTAAGGTTATAAGGGTTTGATTGTAAACCACCTTGTCAGCTACACCAGAGCACTGTGTCACACCCAGTTGCTCCTTGAACACCTCCAGGGATGGGGACTCCCCAGTGCTGCCCTGGGCAGCTGTGCCAGGGCTGCACAGCCCTTTCCATGCAGGAATTTTCCCAAATATCCACCCTGAGGCTCCCCTGGCCCAGCCTGAGGCCGTTCCCTCTCCTCCTGTCCCTGTTCCCCGGGAGCAGAGTCCGATCCCCCCCGGCTGTCCCCTCCTGTCAGGGAGCTGTGCAGAGCCACAAGGTCCCCCCTGAGCCTCCTTTGCTCCAGGCTGAGCCCCTTCTCAGCTCCCTCAGTCACTCATGTTTCTTCCTCCAACAAAGTGTTAAAAAAATCCGCTAAATTTAGGACCTCTTGTGCCTCATTTCACGTGTGCTGTCAGCTGAATGCAGCTGAAACAAGTCCTAACACTGACTTCCACAATCTTGGATCAAGTGCAGTGCCAGTGTTCCCTGTGATTAGGTGGAACACTGGATGATGGGGTGTCCTGTTGGCAAACTGCTTTTCAAATATCATTTAATCAGATTTCAATAGATGTTGTTCAGTCTGAAGTGTAAAAGTACCATATGTACCAACAGTAGTGAATTATTTGAGAAAATAGATTAAGAATGGCAAGTTGGACATATGTTACTGAGAAATGAAGGAGAAGGGTTTTTTCTTTTTGGAAAATCTTCCAAAAAAGAGCTGAGCAAGAGCTTGCCAGATTTGGCATTTCAAGACAAAGCTGATTTGAGCTGAGTTCAGAAAAAGGTCTCAGTGTCAAATGTTTTCAACCTTTTTGCATTAAATGAACTGAAATTCAGCCAAACCAGATTCCTCTGATTTGGGGAAAAAAAGATTCCCTCCCAAGCCCAGGAGAAGCAGGCCAAGTTTCATCCTGACAGGAGAGCTTTTGCCAAAGCTATAAAAGCTGAAGTGAAAGTAATGATGCTTTATCTGGCATTTATAAGGCACTTTCATCCCAAAAAGTTCCTAAAGCACATTACATGTAGCAGGCTGGATTCCCCAGTCCTGAGTCAGTTGTTGTTCATGCACATTCTCATTAAAATACAGGGAATTTGAGGGGCCAGGCCTGAAGACCCCATGCAGGAACACACATGGATCCCTTTCCAGGTCCTGTGATGGGAATGCAACGCCCCAGACTGGGACCTTGGCTTTGTTGGAGATTCAGACCAGCAAAACCCAGCTGGAGAGAGGTGCTGCCCATCAGCAAACCAGTTGGGGTCCAAAATTGGGTTGAGTGGCTCAGTTGCACTTTCTCTGTCACATGGATTTTTACCTGGATTCGATGCTTTAAACCTTCCCTACTCAGTGATGTTTTTCCAAGATTTCTCCTGGCTTTAAAATAATTCTTTTTTCTGCATCAGGGTCTCCCCTAGTTCTATGTATATGTATATTTCCCATAGATGGCACTGGAATTTCATGTTTTCTTTGTTATGTTTTTGTCCAGATTTTCCCTGTTTGGGGTGGGCAGGTTTATTTGCCCTATATTAAATTATTAAGTTTTTACTCCTCATTGTTTGGAGTTGGTTTTTCCCCCCTCCTCTTGGTAATCTTGCAGAGTTCTCAGTACAAAAATTAAAGAAAAAAAAAAAAAAAGATAAAAAAGTGGTTTTTTCCCCTCTTTTCTCCTGGATTTGCTTATAATTTGCATATTTAACTCAAGAAACTGTTTTTGCCAGATTCTATGAGTAGAAGAAAGGAACATTTTAAAGGTGACTGTGAATCCTCAGCTGCTGTGAAAACTGGGTGGGAGATGGGCACAGCATCCGTGGTGCCTGATCTCATCCCTGTCATCCTGCTTTGGGTTCACTCCTTACTATTGACTAAGGGTAGAACAGGGCAAACTGATTCCCTATATCCCCATTAAACTGAGAATATCCACTTAAGTAATAAGATTTTAATTACCCAAGTCAGAATTTCATATTAAACTCTAATCTGATACATTACCAGCCTAAATTAATGTCAAAAGGTGTCCGTATAGAGACTTTCATTCATTTAATGGTGGTTAGTTTGGGGCCTAAACAAATTATTTGCAAAAAAACTCTCCAGCCCGCTGTAGAAATGGCATTTCCAATGCTAATGGACTTTTGATTTCCAATTAGTCCTCGCCTCACTTTGATCAGGAGCCGATTTACTGCGAGCTGTGGAACAAAAGGGTGTTGGGAAGACGTATCCTTGGATCACTTTTGCAGTGTGCTGACAGGAATGTGTGTGTAAAGAGTCATTTAATAGCCTCGTAACTGGGGTGGGACACAGGGACCAGATGCTTGGCTTTGTGCCTTCCTTCTGGCCTCAAGAAAACTCTTGAAGAAGCACTAAACGAGCTTTTTGTCCAACCCCAAATGCGCAAACGCTCCAACGCTCTTCTCTCCTCTTGGAGCTGTTGTCTTCAGAGTTCCACCCTAGGAATTGTTATGACTGAAAACACGGATTCACACAGAATCACGGAGTGTCCTGAGCTGGGAGGGACCCACAGGATCATCCATTCCAGCCCCTGGCCCTGCACAGACACCCCAAAATCCCACCCTGGGCATCCCTGGCAGCGCTGCCCAAATGCTCCTGGAGCTCTGGCAGCCTCGGGGCTGTGCCCATTCCCTGGGGAGCCTGGGCAGTGCCCAGCACCCTCTGGGGAAGAACCTTTCCCTGATATCCAACCTAAACCTCCCTGGGACAGCTCCAGCTGATCCCTGGGTCGTGTCCCTGTCACAGGGAGCAGACACTGGAGCTGCCCCTCTGCCTCCCCTCGTGAGGAAGTTTCACCTCATTTTTAGTTTTTTAAAATTATTTCTTCTTTGTCTTTGTTGGACTCCTCAGCCATTCTACAGGAGGCAAATCCAGCACCTCAAATGGATTATTAACTAAAATGAACCTTTCCCCAGTTTTAAACCCCCAAAGCCTCTTAACACCTTGTAACCACAGGTCCACACAGAATTAACTACAAAACCCCCAGAAAGGGTTAATCCTTGCTGGCAGTTTGGCCATATTAGAACAATTACAGTGATTCATTGTCTATGTCTAATGGCATAATCTGATTGTAAAGACAGCAGAGTGGGCGTTGGAAAATATACAGCAGCCCACTCCAGCCAGTGTGAGGCATAACAGGAAATGGTTGTGGGTGTTAACCATGTCACAAATGCTTGGATTAAATGCTGACTCCACACCGAAAAGCCAAATAAAGATACAGGAAAGGGCCCGTATATGTTTCAATAACAATTAGGAAAGTATCTAATATTGGGTTTAGCAACAGAAAAGCAAAGTTGGAGTAGAAAACCAAGCACAGGTGATTCTACTTAAAGCTGTATTTACTATCTTCCTGATGTGTGAGCCAATGAGGAAAAGTGCTCAGAATAATTCCGTTCAGAAAGAAGGTATTTTATATTGAAATAAATAGGAAATATAACTCCTGATTATGATATTGTCATTAAGGTACTTATTTTCAATTAAGAATTTTTATTAGCTCTCATCAAGTTGAGTAATGAAAGTGCTGTAAAATATACTTCCTTTCCCACCATGTCTGCTCCCTCCTGGCCTTTAAGGAAGGGAAAGGGAAGGAAAGGAAAAAGGAAAGGAAAGGAAAGGAAAGGAAAGGAAAGGAAAGGAAAGGAAAGGAAAGGAAAGGAAAGGAAAGGAAAGGAAAGGAAAAGGAAAGGAAAAGGAAAGGAAAAGGAAAGGAAAAGGAAAGGAAAAGGAAAGGAAAAGGAAAGGAAAAGGAAAGGAAAAGGAAAGGAAAAGGAAAGGAACAAAAAACACCAGAAGAAGAAAGAGAATGATAAAAAAAACCAATTTATCCGTGTCCTGTGCTTGTTTCCCTTCCGCCCCATCCTGAAACTGGTCAGGTTTCAGCCCTGGCCTGTGGTGCCAGCTCCTGGGCAAGCTCCTGATGGACACTTTGTTCCTCCTCCTGCCCTTTTCCCAGGGGAAGGGTTGGCTCCTGAGCCCACATTTTGTTGATGTCCCCATGGCCAGGCTCCCTCCCAAACTCTCTCCAGGGGAAGCCATCCCACTCCCCAAGGAGAAAAGGGTCTGGGTTTGGATTGACCATTCCAATAATTTATTAAAATAGGCACATTCATTAAATTTTAAAATAAATTTTTTAACAGTTCTGGCCTCTTGGAGGAGCTAATGCAAAGCAAACACTTTTTTGTTTATTTGTTTTTTAGGTAAAGATTTTAAAATCACAACAAAGCCATTTTAATTGTAAATACATTTGCAGCTGTGTTTTATCAAATAATCTTACCCAAAATCCTGGTTTATGAAGTTACGATGATTTAAATTGTTCTTCCTCTCTCTTTCTCTCTCTCTCTCAACTTTTTCACACAAATTCTCTGGAGGATCTAAAAATAAGCCTCAAGCTATACAAGTCAGTGCTCCAGGTTTATCCCAGAGACTAAGCAGTATTTCACCAAATACCTTTATTATTTTCTGGGGTTCCTCTGCATTGTGCAAAACCTCCAAAGTTATTTGAGATCAGATGTGGAAGGAAAGTGGACACATTTGAGGCACGAGTTGGGAGGAGGAGATTTTCAGAAGCTGTGCTGGATAAATTAAAAATGTGAATTTATCTTTTCCTGGTGCTCAGCTTATGCTTTCAGAGTCTTTTGTTTATTCCTTATTAATCTAAAGAATATCTGTAACCAACTGGTAAAAGTGAAGGTAACCAGAGATACGTGAAATTTTGTGTCTTGCCTCTTGAAAAACATCTTCAGCATCAAACCCATAAACTTTGATATTTGATAGGTGATGGTTTGATTCTGTAGCATTAGATTTAATGGAAGGGAAATCACTTATTTCAGCTGGGGGAGAGTTAGACCATAAAGAGTAGGGTGGGTTTAACCACTACTTTGTAAGAGAACAGCATTTTTAGATGGTTTTATTTTATTTTCTCTGATGAAATTTGAATATCCACTCCTTGGGCAAATATTGAGGTGGCACAACGTAAGTGGTTTGTAGTGCTGGGGTAAGGAGAGGGAGATTGAGGGGTAACAGAGGCCCAAATGTTCTTTGCAGAGCTCTCTATCCCTAAAATGGTATTTTCCCACTGTCCAAATGCACATTCCTGTGCAGGTTGACTTTATTCCTTACAAACACTGAATCCTGGAATGCTTTGGGTTGGAAGGGACCCCAAAGCTCATCCAGTTCCAAACCCCTGTGCCAGGGACAACTTCCACCATCCCAGGCTGCTCCAACCCGGCTTTGGGCACTGCCAGGGATCCAGGGGCAGCCCCAGCTGCTCTGGGCACCCTGTGCCAGGGCCTGCCCACCCTGCCAGGGAACAATTCCTGCCCAATATCCCATCTGAGCCTACATTTTTTTTCTTTAAAACCATTCCCCCGTGTCCTATCACTAAAACCAGGAATATCCAGGTGCAAAACAGAGCAGGGCTGAGGATACTGAGGTGACACACATCATCAGAGCCTTCCCAGCTCCTGAAACCACCTCTAGAATGGTTTGTGGCCATGGGATGGTCCCCAGAAGGATTGTGGGGACGCAGGGCACAGGTGCTGTCCTGTCCCCACCCCCAGGACACAGAGCAGCCCCTCAAACACTTCCTTGAAGAACTAAAACTCTTTTATTGCAGGAAGAATAAAGCAGGATTTCACAGTCACTTGTCTTTGCAGTAACCAGGTTCTCACTTCCCCCAGCACTCCCCAGGGAACCACGGCTACTTCAGGTGCACTCCTCTGTTTATGGCCCTGCAGCAGGATCAGTTTCCCCTAAATCCCCTAATTCTGGCTGCTGGGGTGGGTTTGCCCAGAGAAAGGTGGCTGAGGATGTCCCTGTGATTAGGTTAATTAGCTCATTTGTGTTTCCCACCTCTTTATGCCTCCTGCTGAAGCCCCAGGAGCAGGTTGGATGTGTGGGGCTGGTGTCCACCCCTGCTGAAAGGGGTTTCTGCCTTGCTCTGCTTCCCATTCACAAACAAGGGATGACACAGGTGGTACCTGCTGCCTTTTCGTGCTTTGGTTCCTAAAATTCTCTTGGGAATCATGGACTAGAGCACAAGTCTGATGAGGAGAGGCTGAGGGAGCTGGGAAAGGGGCTCAGCCTGGAGCAAAGGAGGCTCAGGGGGGACCTTGTGGCTCTGCACAGCTCCCTGACAGGAGGGGACAGCCGGGGGGGGTCGGGCTCTGCTGCCAGGGAACAGGGACAGGAGGAGAGGGAACGGCCTCAGGCTGGGCCAGGGGAGGGGCAGGGTGGATATTAAGAAAAGCTTCTTGACTGAAAAAGGGCTGTCCAGCCCTGGCACAGCTGCCCAGGGCAGTGCAGAGTCCCCATCCCTGGAGGGATTTCAAAGCCATGTGGATGTGGCACTTGGGGACATGGGGCAGTGGTGGCATTGCTGGGGAACAGCTGAAATTGATGATCTGAGAAGGTCTTTTCCAACCTAAACAATTCTATGACTCTGTCCTGAGGTTTCTGAATCAGAATTCAGGTTTCTTGCCAGCACTGAACCTGTGGCCTCAGTCCACCATAGCTCTGCCATGAGGAATAATTCTCTCTCCCACACCTGCAAATCACCTGAGGAAAATAAAATTCACAGAAACTTCCTTCACAACTCCCAAAATATTTCAACATTGAAAACCGGTGGTGCAAATTTTGCTTTTCCTCCATGGCTCTGTTCATAACACTGTAAGATACTTTCACTGTCTTCAATCCTCCAAATTCCAGCAAATAGCATTAAAAATGGGGCATGCACAAGGTGCACCCCTTAATTGTTGCTTGCACAATGGAATGGGGCTGTGTTTTGTAAATGAGCGTGCACAGCCCTTACGTGATTTACTTTATACCTACAGTAAATTTTCTTGCAGGGGATTTTATGGTGCCTGGTTGAATCGTGAATGTTCAGTCAAACCTTCCTCCAGCCGAGGCAAATAGAAGCCAGATCTGCCGAGAAAAAGTAACAAGGAGTTTTTGTTAATGTGTATTCCTGCCCGGAGTAAGAGAACAGTAATTCTACCCTAATGAAAATTAAATTTACTACCTTTTGTTTGTAGTTGTATCTTAAAGAAACCCAAACGCACACACCCTTGTTAATCACCACAAACAGCTCTCTTCAACCAGCAGCAAAAGAGCACTAAAATGCTCTGGCCAGATTCCAGGTGTTTGGTTTTGTTGTTTTTTTTTTTTTCCCTGGACTTTCCAAAGAAAATTCACATAACATGCTTTCCCCCCATGTTTTTCCATGATTCATAAACCCCCTTTTATCCAGTCCATGAAAGGACCTCTCTCCATTATGCAGACCAGAGCTGACACATTTATGTGCAAAATTGCTGGAGCATTTACACCACTATTCATCAAGGCAGTGTCTGTGCTCCAGGAATATTCCAATCACCTGGCACAATCAGTTTCACACGCAGGATTCTTGGAAGACGGTGTTGTTGTAACACGTAACAAAACATAACAACCACCGTGCTGCAGGGTCAGGCAGCCAGAAAGCTGCTTTTGCTTTCTTAGTCGTGCACAGGAATTCAAATTAACCCAATGCCATTTTATTATTGATGTAATATTGAATAATAAGGGATCTGTGGAAAACCGAGAGTATCAATTGGTTCAGGAAATTGCTAATAAATACACTTTTTATTCCCAAAATGGCCAGCTGAAATCCAGCCTGTGCTGCTGGAGGTTGCACTTAGCTGACTGGTTGTACATGGCCTGTGGAACAGGAATATTCATTTTTCTGTCTTTGTTATCAAATATTTAATCACCACCCCCTATTAGAAGCTGCCCAGAGAAGTGTCCAGGGCCAGGGTGGATGGGGCTTGGAGCATCCTGGGATAGTGGGAGGTGTCCCTGCCCATCAGAGGGACTGGATGAGCTTTAAGGTCCCTTCCCACCCAAACCAGGCTGGGATTCTGTGATTCCATGGCAAGGAGCTGCACATCCATCTCATCAGGTGATTGTAAAGAAAAGGATTCAGTCTGCAGCCCTGGGGTGGTCAGCACCTCACTGACAGATGATACCACACCCCATGGGATATATCTTGGCCATCCTCAGATAGGATGGACTTGGATTTTCTAAATGGAGGAGAGGCAGGTATTTAACTTTCAAAATCTCTGTGGCTGCCAGGTGAGAAAAGCATTTATTTCCATGAGGATTTTCACTGACTGTACTTGCAAAGATTTTTAAAAATTGCCTAAATAAGTATTTACATGATACTGTAACCCAGAATGGTTTCAAAGGAGCCTTTATGATCTGTCAGGTCAATAATCTGCATTTTTAAAAGTCCCTGAATACATATTTGCATGATCTGTATTTCAAAAGCTCCAGTAAATATGTATTTGCACAATAGACCATAACAATCTCTTTTAAGCCATCGTGGTCTATATATAGTGTTAATCCTCATATATTCCAAAGGAGTTTTATTTTCCAAAATAGCTTTTATTAATAAGATGTTCAGATGCTGCCGTTCTGAGGGCGATAGAAGGATGTAATCAAAAGGGATGAGGGCGGCTTTTCATGCAATTAAAAACTGATTTAAAAGTTAGGCCAGCAGTGGAAGGAAGCACTTGGGTCTAGCCTCCCTTGCAGCCCATAGACTTTTCCCAGAAATCTCCTTTTCTTGTGGAAGGGAGAAGTAGGGCAGACAGGCTTTGAGTCAGGTTTGAGATGAATCATCAGAGCAGCAAACTGATGAACCCAAACGTTTCTGCACCAGGGTCTGCTTTGACAAATGTGCTCCTGTCTCCATGTTTCCCTGGAAAGAAAGACTGGAAATATCCTTTTCCAGAGGCATGGCTGGGTGTGAGATGCTCATATCTGATGGTGTTCTCTGGCTGGAAGTGTCCAAGGCCAGGTTGGATGGGTTTGAAGCAGCCTGGGACAGTGGGAGGTGACCCTGCCCATGGCAGGGGTGGAATGAGATGGTCCTGAAGGTCCCATCCCACCCAAACCACTCCGTGACTCCGGGGTGTGCTCAGGTCCATGTCATGATCAGGTGCAGGTTTCCTCCACTTCTTCTGGGGGCTGGACTGGAGGATCTCCAGAGGTCCCTTTTAACCTTAACTATTTCTGATTCTGGCCAGACAGAAATGACCAAATTAATCATTTTTAGACACGGCTGAAAATGGGCATCAAAGATGAAGATGGGAGCTGAGATTTTTAGGAGAAACCCCCATCTGTCAAAATTAGGAATTCTTCATTCCAGCCAGCTTTGCTTTTTATGCATCTGAGCCTTGTAAAAACAAAGACTGGGTTGGTTTGCTTTCTTTTTTTAAAAAAATATTTGGATAATTTTTGGAATTTTGGGTCTTGTCCTGGCTTCAAATCCTTACAGAGATTTTTCTGTCACTGTGACAAGACTCAGTTTTCACTTTCGATGCATTGAATATGCTAATCTATGTATAATTATGTTATCAGACACGGAGCAGAGGTGAATGTTGTTTTATCACTGCTAAGAGTATTATTGTGAAATTATCAATATCGTGGTTGTAACAGCACCTGTCTTTAAATACCCAGTCCTGAACAAACTCTGCCTTCTGGTGCAATCAGAAATTATTAGATACATAAAATTACAGGAGGTTTGATGACTTCAGTTGTCTTTGCTGTGAACAGATACTCCATTTCTCCAGCTACTTGAATTGTTTGTGCATTTTTCATATTTCTCACATGGAATTAACTTATCTTAGTTGTAAGTTATCTCAGCAGTTACAACTTCTGGTTGTGGGAGGACAAAACTTAAATAAATAAACCTAAATAAATAGAGCTAAATAAATAGAGCTAAATAAAGATACCTAAATAAAGATACCTAAATAAATTGACCTAAATAAATAAACCTAAATAAATAGACCTAAATAAATCCCCAGTCCCCAGACTTTGGCCACTCTGCCTCCAACCCCAGCCAAGGTTTTCCTGCTTCTCCTCCTCCTCTCCTGGGCATCTGGTGCAGGTAAGGGAAGGAGCCTGCACATATTGTTCCTGTTTGCAAAGGAAATACACCCTGCACTTTCCCTGAACATAAATTCAGCCAGAGTGGTATGGCATTAATCAGGTGCAGAATCTGGAAAAATCATGCCGAGACTTTGTGTCTTATATTAAAAGCAGCAGTTTAGGGCTGGTTAGTTTGTTTATTGAGAATGTTTTATTAACACTGTACCTCGCAGAAAGTGAAGAATAGGACAAAATGGGATTATTTCTCCATCCACCCCCAGCTCAGATTTTCTGCATAAACAATTTAGAGCATTAGCTGTAGAAACAAACAGGTTGGTGCTGGATCCTGCATGGAGTGTAAGCCACACAGATCCTGGGAAATGGCAGAACAGTCCTGGGTATTTCCAGACTTAGAAGGGTTCCTCACATAAATCTGAGTCAAAGAATAAACTGAAGCTTCCTGAAGCTCACCTGGCTTTCCCTGCAGGGCTACAAAACAGCACCTTGGCTTCTCTGTGTTTGGATTTGGATCACACAGAGTCGCAGGAGAAAATCCCACCTAGTCCAGCATCATCCCAGCCCCGAGCAGAGCAGAGCAAGAGCCCCAAACACACACTCCTACAGCATCCCTCATTTTCCCTGCACTGATAATTGCCCATTAACATAATGCAAACTGAAACCCCTCTCCTAATGCCAGAGCCCCGGCACACAAAGCTTTCCTTGCTCCATTAAAAAGACAATTTTGCCCGTGCAGTAATGGAAAACGTCAGATTCGAAGAGGAAAGTGGGTGCCTCTAAGTATTTCATATTTTACAGGAATATGTTTTAGATGAAATACTGCCTGACAGATAAATTACTCTGGCTTTGCATACGGGCCTGGCTGATTTAGTGCTACCAGCAGTGCAGATGGTTGGCGACAACTTTGTAGGTGCTTAAACATCTTAGTACACGAGTGCAATTCTTGCACTAATGCAAACCACTTGTAGAATGACCCCTCCTTTGTAATGTTTTCCACTGAGAGAACTGATTTGGACTTCCAAAGGGAAAAAAAGAAATATAATATACAAATTACTCCAGGTAACTCAGAGCCTTTAAAAAGAAAAGAAATGCAATTATATCTGCTCTCAGCAACCACAGTTTAATGAAAACAGAAG
This sequence comes from Rhipidura dahli, assembly GCA_013399225.1. Lineage (NCBI taxonomy): Eukaryota > Metazoa > Chordata > Aves > Passeriformes > Rhipiduridae > Rhipidura > Rhipidura dahli. The sequence continues at coordinate 102,542 of VXAC01000684.1, read as the reverse complement.
TCTGAAATGGTCTTTCTAAGTTTCAGAACTTACAACAGGTCCCTACTTATTAGCTGAGTGGTTGTACCAGCAATTTGTTTTCGTAATGATGTTCTTTGTGGTCTACACAGTTTTCAAATAGTGATGCTAAAAGGACAGCTGGAAATACTGTGAGTTGCTTACCTAATCCCCAGTGAGAATAAAAATAGATAACAGTAAATGAGACTGTGTGGAGGGAGCTAAATTACCAGGCGAAGCTGAGGGGTTTTTTTTAAAGACACAGTATACTTCAATGTAAGCGTTAGAAGATGGAGATGAAATGTATTAAATATCAGTAGGAATACTCTGCCCTTTGATGACTTGAACGAGGAGCAGAGCTCCTTCCCTGGCTTCAAACACCCCAGCCATGTGCAAAGCAAATAATGAGCTTGACCACAAAATGCTGACATTTCCCACGGAAAAGGGAACGCCGAGGCAAAGTGGTTGGTAACGGAGCAAGGCTGGTTCCCCTTCCTAAGCTTGTGTTTATTCTCCAAAGAAACTCCCAGATTCCTGTTTAAACGGGAATTGGAAAAGGCTTCAAAGGCGGTCACTGCCGCAGGAGCGGCGCTTTCCCTGGCACCGGGAGATGGGGAGGCTGCAAATACCCCTCTTGAAAGGAACTCAGCCAACTTCAGGAAACCTGGAAATACATCAGCCCCAGCCTGAGGCTTGCACAGCCACACAGCCAGGCATTGCTGGGATATCCTTCCCTTGGCTTTCCGAGCACAGCCTCCCTTGTTTCACTTTAATTTGTCAGGCTGGCATTGGCGCTTGCTGTCAGTATTTAAATCTCTTCAAAGCTTCTCTGTTGAAGGACAGAGGCCACCTGTAGCTGCACACTGTGGATGCACCTTCCCTCCACGAATCAAGGGCCACCAAGGCTTTGAAATTTGAGAGGAACAAGGATTTTTACCTGCATTTGCGTAGCTAACAAGTGAGCCAGGCTACTGGCGGGTATCAATCAGCATTTCATTATGCCATTTTGCATTAGCTGAGGATGTGACCTGCACTATTCCCTCCTGCAAAGCAACAGCTCGGAGCTGTCATTTCCTTGAAGCTATAAAGGTAAAGGCCTGATGGAGCAGGGAGCTGACATTTGCTCGGGGAAGCTCGCAGGAGCAGCGGGCAGCTCCCAGCCCCGCGCCTGCCGTGGAAAGCCAACCCTCCGCACTCGAGAGTTTCTCTTCCTGACATCCCCTTTCTTCTTGCAGATTCCTCCCAGGTCTGTGAGGGAAGGGCTGGGCTGCACAAAATCCAAATGCACAGAGCAGAGCCAAGAGGAAAGTGGTGTTTCACCAAAACCAGGAGCCAAGCGAGCTCCCCGCACGCGCTTGGCTGCAGCCTGGGTGTGGTGGGGTTGTGTGAGGAGAACCTGGGGTCACACAGACCCAAGGGCAGCACTGGAGGTCCTGATCCAGTGCACACTGAAATCAAGGGGAAGGCTGACCTTGGTTTCAAGGAAGTCCCTGAAACAGTGCCATTAAGTGAATTCTTTTCTGCTTGTGTCCAAAAGATCAGTGAGTGGTCACCTTGGGAAACAATTCCTTGGAATTGTTCAGTCGTTCTCTGCAGTTCCAGGTGTTTTGAGAAGCACCACCGGGACTTACCTGTGGTTTTATACCCCCAGGTTCCTCTAGCTGAATCCATCCCTTCCCCCCAATCCTGATGGTTAATGAATTGCCTGCTGTGATAAATGAAATCCCTCTACACCCCTAGAGATGGGGAAGGGAACGTTTGCTCCTGGGCTGTAAGATTTGGCTGTGTGGGAGGGGGTCTTTTGTGGGGTTATTTTTTTGGTATTAGTGAGCCAATATAAAGTGTGATGTATTTTCCTTGAGGACTTGGTCTCTGTATCCAAGTCCAGGTACGAACAGAACAAGAGGGAAGTCGCTTGGTTTCGTGCCTGGAGTGAGGCTTAAACTGTTCAGGGCCAGAATAAACATGAAGCAAATGAACAAAATGCAAGAAGAGAGAGGTGCTGTGGTTTAGCAATGAGCAGAGCTTGGAAGAGGAGGCTCAGTTGCCTCCCCCTGGGAATGCCTGGGCTGCCGTACCCGCTGGCACTGCCCAACTTCCCAGCTCCAGGCAGAGCAGGATCCTGAGCCAATTTTCTTGTATTTCAAGGATGCTCCATCACAGGTTGTTTCCAGCTCCATCCTGCTGCACTTTGCTGGGTGTTTCTGATCACCTCCACAAACCTGGAACTGTTCCACCTCTTGGTCTGGCTCCATGTGGCAGGATGAGGTTTCACAGACTTATGGAATCACAGTTGGGTTGGAAAGGGTCTTAAAGCTCATCTCATTCCAAGCTCATCCCATACCCCATGGGCAGGGACACCTTCCACTGTCCCAGGCTGCTCCAAGCCCCCTCCAACCTGGCCTTGGGCACAGCCAGGGATGGGACAGCAACAGCTTCTCTGGACAATGTGTTCCAAAACCTGTTCCATGACCTCTCTGGGGAACCTGTTTGGTCTATACTATAACTGAATTTTAAACTGTGTTTTGCTGCAACCATTTCCAGTCCTGAGCTTGTTTCCACTCTCAAAAAGTTCACAGACTAAGCCTAAATCTAAATCTTAAAATTAGCAAAACCCAAAAAACTAGTAAAACCTAAAAATCCAGTGTTGATAATCTTAAAAACTGATTGTGAGATGAAATTTCAGTCATACATACACCTTATACCTGCAGGTATGTGCAAAACTGTAGATTATGCACAGTGTTATAAAATCCCCCAAAGGCAGATTTATCCTGGATATTTAGTCCACCAAACTGAACTATTAAGAACATTTCAGGGGGGGAAAAGGGAGCCGAAACACATCTTTTCTTTCCTCTGAAGTGACATAAGCAGAGCAGTGCAATGGTCAGAGAGGGTGGTAGCTCCAGAAGAGAGGCAGTCTGGATGTTCAAAGTGAAAAGGATTTTCAGGATTACAGACTGATTTCTCATTTCCTCCTCACTTGCAGCTCCCCCCACAAAAGGGACTTGGGGAACAAAGGGGGCTTCTCCCTCCCTCTGGTTAAGGAACTGAAGTGCAACAACTGCTGCAGTTCCACCTACAAACCCAAATAACCTGGGCTTGGACACCAGCCTAATGGTCAGGAAAACCCTTCTACTGGCAGGTAATGTTAAATTTCAACCATATTTCTTATTTCTATGCTGAAGCCTCCAAGCCACGGTGCTGTGAATTCACTAAACAAAATCTAAAATCACAAGCTCACAACAAACTGAAAGAGATGGGGAGCTGCTAATGTGTTGCTGTGGCACAATGCACATCTTCACAGCTGCTGCCAGGATGCCTCGGGAAGCCTCTGAACTCCTTCAGTGGCCCCAAATCTGGGAAACACCTTCCCAGACTGCTCAAAGTACAGGGTGGAATTCGTAGGGTGGAATTTGTAGGGCAATGCAGACTCCAGCTCAGGTGTGATCCCCGTCCACACAAGGTTATGACAGAACCACAGGATGTCCTGAGCTGGGAGGGACCTGCAAGGATCACCCAGTCCAGCTCCTGGCTCTGCACAGAACTCCTCCAAGAATCCCAGCACGTGCCTGAGAGCATTGTCCAGACATTCCCTGAGCTCTGGCAGGGCTGGTGTCATCAGCACTGCCCTGGGGAGCCTGTTCAGCGCCCCACCTTCCTCTCTGGGAAGAGCCTTTTCCTGATCACTGACCGAATGTATAACATCTATATTAAAAAATACCATTTAAAAACGTTGAGCAGGAGCAGTTGGCGTGGCTGAGCTGTGGGGTGAGCCCTGTGGCCCTGCCTGGGGGGCTCAGCACCCTCCTCCCACCGCCTGGATCTGATCCCGTTGTGCTGCAGAGCCGGAGCCGTGGCCGGGCTGTGCTCAGCATCCCTCCCGACAAATCCCCTCGGTGCCGGCAGTCCCTGAGCCCCGTCCCTGAGCCGGGATTGCCACCCCGACCAAATTAAAGAGCTCAGATTTACAAGGAGGATAAAGCCGGGGCATCCCCGGGGGCAGCGCCTGCTGCCACCTTTGGAAAGAGCTTGGGGACAGGGACCGGCTCTGCAGCTGGATGCGGGGGAGGGGGGCTGCTGCTGCTGCTGGAGGGCTCGCTGCTTCTCCCGGCACAAGGAACGTGCCATTCCCCCGCACGGAGCCGAGCTGGCGAGCGCGGTGCTGGCTCTGGTGCCAGCTCTGCGGGGCTGTGCCTGCTCCCGACCCATCTGCGGATGCAGCCGGTGCCAGCGGCTGGGCAGGGTGGGCTGCGCCGGGGAGGCATCACAGGGGAAAGTCCGCTGCATAATTAAAAAAAAAAAAAGCANATTGTTGCGTAGAGAAAAGCATTATGTAGAAAAGCTAAAAAAAAAAAAAAAAAAAAAAAAAAAAAGCAAAAAAAAACCCCAAAACCCCAAAATTCATGGTTTTCCTCACTACTTGGATTTTTTCCCTCTTCTGTTTAAAATTTCCTGGTGGGTTTAATCAAACTCACAAGCTTGGTCAATTTAGGGATTTTTAGGGGGGAAGAGAAGCCTCTCAAATATTTTTTTAATTTTTTTTTTAATTTTTTTTTTTTTTTTTTTTTTTTTTTTTTTTTTAAACCAAAGGGGAAAAAAANTTTGTCTTTTAAAACCGAAGGGAAATAATGGCAGCTTCGCCAAGCAGGTTTTCCCAAGTTCTCATAGCTGTACATTATGTGGCTCTGTGACTGGAACAGGCTCCAAGCCTGACTTCCAAACGACCTGGAAAGGGTCCTAAACCAATGTGGCTGCAGGCAAGTGGGAGCTCAGCTCAGTGGATGCTGCAGCGTTGGAGGAGACAGACAGGAATCCCAAATTGTGAAATGTGCCTCACCTCCAAAAGGCAGAAAAACTCACAGACTCCAGGCTTGTAGTTTTAAAGGTATTTCAGGGCATTGCTTTTCTGGAGATGTCTGGGTAAGGCTCCTCTTAAAGCTCTTTCACCCAAGAAAAAGAAATAAAAAAATAAAAGGCGAAGTTATTCTATCATCTTGTTATCTCTGTGGGAAAAAAAAAAGAAGTGGTAAATACACGACAACAATTGCTTTTTACCTTTCCATCACTCCAAATATTGAATCTAGCCCTGGCTGAGTCCCAGATGGTGAAGCATTTAACTTCGTTTTCTAACCTCTTTTGGGGCTCGGTTTAATTTATTAAGAGGTTACTCTCAGGACAGATCACGCGACACATAAGTGTAAATTGAACCCGGTGTATCTTTGATTTACTAACTGGGTGACTTGAAAGCTCCAGTGTGGTGGTTCTGCAGCACAGGAACTGCAAGTGTGTGCTGGATGCCTGTGCAGAGGGCAGGGACAGAGGCCCAAATCTTCAGGATTTCCTTGCCCACACTGGTGTCACATCTTAGGGCTTCTTGCTGCCTCTCCTCTGAGCTGTGCAAGCAGCAAGCTCAGATTTCAGCTCCTTCCACAGCCTCAGCCCTGGCCTGGAAGGGAATGCCTTGGTCATCACTCTGACGAGCACCGTTAGCTCCTCCACATCCAGGGCAAGCCCTATTCCCACTTTTTCTTCTCCTGTTGCAGGAATCCTCTGTGTTTTCTGGCCTGCCTGTTGAGCTGAGTGTGTACCAGGGCTGGAAAGCCACCCTTGTTTTCCAGGCTTTTCATGCTTCTTTAAGTATTGCTCCTTCCAGGGCTCTGCACCTTGCCCTGCTGCTGTCCCACCTCAGAGTCCTTGGGTGTCTCTGCTCACCTGCTCCTCGTGGTCATGGCACCACCAGCCACACTCGTGGTGACCCTGCTGGTTCCAAAATCCAGGGATTGTCACCTGCATAATGCACTCCATGGGAATAGAATCCCATCAAGGAATGACCAGCAAACCCAGCACTGGTGCAAGAGCATCACCACCCCTTCACTGCACAGGGTTGTGTCCTGCAGGGCTCTGGGAAAAAGCCTTCCAAGAGGAGATTGGGAGCCTCCAGGCTGCTTCCCAGGTGAAGGAAGAGTGCTCAGTGACTTCACTGTGAGTGAAAGGAGAGGGATGTGTGCCAGGGAGAGCTGCTGGAGGCGATGGAGCTGTTTGCTGCTCGGCCACTCTTTTATTGGAGCTTTTGAAATATGCTGGGGCTGAGATTATTAATTTATTATTATGTGAATTCCAGCTGTTGATCCCGTGTTTCACCCCTGAACAGGAAAAATAGCCACTCTCTGAGGCTGAGAGCAGATGGATTTGGGAGTAGGTGGTGCAGGAGCATCCACCCAAGCTGGTGGCGCTGGCCGGTGGGGACTCTGGGCGATGCTCAGGGCTCGGGGAAGGAGATTTGGAATTTGGCAGGGCACGGGGCTGGATCTCCACAGCTGGGGGGAGCTGAAGAGCTGCTGAAAAGGGCTTTGGATGGAATAAACCTCCTCCTCTGAGGCAGGGCAGGGGCTGTGGCGGGGAGGGGGAGCGCAGAGACCCGGCCATATGTTTGAAGCCAGTCATTATAAATTACCCCCACTCCTGCCTCGATGCCGGGTCCGAGATGAGGCGAGCGTGTTTTATTAGGAACAGAGATGAACCCACGCTCTCGGCTCCGTGGGATGGGTTGGCTCCTGGTGTCTTCCCAGCAGGTAAACCCAACTCTCCCACCCTCGAGCAGCACCTTGATCTGGCGTTCTGCAAGCCGGCTCCGTTGGTTCCCCCTGTCCACTGCTGATACTCGATGTTTAAATCCATTACACAGACATTTAAGTCTCTTTCACATGCCAGCACATGGCCCTTGTAAGCCTTCAGGGTTGGGGGCAAGCAGGGGGGTGTTGGCTTTTTGCGAGCAGTGTGTACATTAATTCCAACCTAAAGAGCTGCAGTAAATCACTTAATGCCTGAATCAAGTCAGTTGTTGTTGTTTTGGTGAATTGGGACCATATTGGGGACTATAATAACCTAATAATGGACAGTGCAGGCATAGACCACACTGTAATGTATATTGTAGGGAATATGGTAATAGTCTGAAATGGCAATTCTCCTAAATAAATAGCACATCAACTTACTTAAACCTAATCATAAATGGGACAAATTGGACCCATGTGCAAACAGAAACCTGAGCAGAATGCAGGAGTTAAAGAAGCCATTGTTTCCCAGCCTGACCCTGGGCAGAGAAAGCCTGTGTCAGGTTACATCTGTTAAAATGATTCTAATGCCAGCCCAGTATTTTAATTATAAATATATAAAACATTTAATAAGAAGACATTCTGGGCTTTCTAAGCCTTTAAAAACTGGATGTGGGCGGAGTGGGTAGAATGGTATTCCATGTGCCCCAGACAGAGTGCCAGCGTATAATGATTGAATGTTTTCCTGTAATAAATTGAAAAAATCTGGTTTGTAAGAATGGATCCAAATCACTTGGCATTAGAAAGGTAATTTGTTACCTAGCTTCCTCCTGGAAACAGACTGCTTCCAAGTTTGCTGGAACTTAGTTTCTAGGGACTGTGATGTCCAAAAAGAGAAAGAAAGAGCAACCAGGATGCTCAGGGCTCTGATGTTAAAATACACACACGCTGTTTTTTTCTGCCTCTCCTTTTTTTTTTTCTCAGTTTTCCAGTCCTCCCTCTCATGGCTCCAAACACAAGATTCAGCAGCCAAAAAAAGAGGGGGAAAAAAAAAAAAAGAGGTTACTCAGGACAAAAGCCAGATCTATAGCCACCTTCTTTGTACCTTTCCAAATCTCAAGCCTGCTTAATTATGATTAATTGCCACATGGATAATCAGATACAGTTTCAAAAGGTTGGAGATGACAGTCCAAGGACACCAGGGAAGAAGGAAGGTTCGCCTTTGTTACAGGCAAAAAAGAAGAAGAAAAAAAAAATACCAGGTCCCTTCCTCAGCCCATAACCTTTTCTTATTTTAACAATTCCAAACGGAATTAATACCATCAGTATATTGTTCCTGCTCCTGGGAATTGAACTTCAACTGTACAATTTCTGCAGCTGTCAGTTTTTGCAGCCCTCCTGTCAATAACGCAATGTTGGGGTGCCCTTCTTCTTGAATGAAAGCAGTTTCAAGTTTCTGCTTTATGTCTGTGCTTTCTGGGTGGTGTGACATGATGAGAAAGTATAAAAAATAATAACAGCAGTTAAAAAGCTTCCACTCTTGACTTAACTGGATCAAATGTAATAGACTACAGTCTTTTCTCCTGATTTCCTTTGCTTGTTTTAGAAAACACTGTGAAAAGTGCAGGAGATTTTGTCTTGCCAGCTCTTTCCTCCATTTAAAATCCCTTTGGCTAAGTCAAGGATCACAGTATGTCATTTCCAGCCTAACAGAAGTGCTGGGCCTTGTTCAGCTCCTATTACTAGGAGGCAAATCCCTAGGTTGCAGGCGCCAGTGTTTCTGCGTTTGGCTCCATTCCCAGTATTGTTTCCTTCATTACATTCCAGAGTGCCTCTCAGCCAGTTAATGTTTGCACTGGGAGGTCCAAATATCCAGCAATCAGCACTGAACTTTTCTCTTTTTGTTGAGAATTGCAGGTTTCAAATGCAATCACTGGCTTTAAAGAAAAACTTACAGGTGAACACAACAGCACTAATTTCCATTTTATTCACTAAGTTATATTTTCGGCAGTTCCTCCATGTGCACTCGTAAAACGCCTTCAGAAGATGTCTGGCTTTTTCAGACCTTGTACAGGCTGGAGTTGGTTGGGAATTTTGGGGTGAGGGCTGCCCTCTGCACACCTCTCCCACCCCAAAACCCCCATCAGCACCACCCCCGTGCTCAGGCATTAATGCTGGAAACTCTACCTAATTATACAAACACACCCTTATTTTTATTTCAAGCACAGTGAAATATATTTTAGTGGACAAAGACAGCACATGCAATAATTTGGGTGGTGCGAAGGGTCAATGTCAGGCTCGGCCCTGTGAGCTTTGGTTTCTAAATTACTTTTGGTATCATTTTATTTTCTCTTAATGTCATTTAATTGATAGAGCAAGGATAACTTGGATAACTTGCAGCCTTTTATGCTGCTTTCAGCATTGAGAAGCATAGAGAGGATTCATAGTTGTTTTTTTCTCTGAATATTGAATATTTTCCCGTGTGTCTGATCATGGGTGGCTCCATGAGCTGCTCCCAGGATGGATGGACACATCTGAGAGCAGCACCTTGGATTGTCCTGCCACCTGAAACTCCTGTAAACAGCGAGGAAACTTTCTGTAAATGACAGAGGAAAATATCTTTATTTTCAGAAGCTGTGCCAGGCTGCACCTCAGGCAATTTGAATTGTACTATAGGAACACTGTCAACAACACAGCCCTGTGCAGTTTCCTTTCTACAGGTTTACTATTAAGTTACAAGAACCAACCGCAGGTCGTAGGCTCGATTACACAATTAAACAAGTCCACGATATTTCCTCATGGGGAAATAGGAAAAAAAAAAAAAAATATGTACAGGTTGGGAAATCCTCAGTGTTTTCCATAAAGCCTCCAGCTATGCTTCCACCCATGATCATATGTCATATGGATGGTGTCACCGTGTCCTAAGGGTGCTCGCTCACAGCGATGATATCGGATTCATGGAAGTGGATATGCTCAGAGAGAATACTAATGCTAACTCAGCCTAAATAACAACACTGCCAAAAGAGGCAAGCAAGAGATGAAATACAGTGGATTTCAGGAGGCAACAAGCTCTCATTTATTAAGATCACAGGCATTTTACAGGTTACAAATCATAAAGCAGAAATAACTTCATAATATACAGGTCAGGAATGTGCCTGGGATATTGAGGAACTATTTCCTCGGCAATAATCTGCCAGAGATAGTCAGGAGCGTGTGTTTTCTGCCACAACAAATCACTGCTGATTAATTTTGTCTGCCTTTGTCTCAGAGAAGCAAAGAGACACTTCAGTGTGTGTTTTGTACTTACTCCACTTCCGCACTATTCTTCTTCGGCGCATAATTTTTTGCAAGATAGGCCAAACACAATACTCTTTGTTTTACCCCTTTGACATCGTTTTTTGCCTGAGCACAGCCTGCCTGACTCAGTTAAGTCAGCAGAACCAAGGCACAGGCTCTTGTGGCAGCCCAGCCTGGAGGGTGATGCTGGTCTGAGCCCAGAGAAGGAATTTTGGGAGAGGAGCAGCTCCTCTGCCACCTCTGGAAAAGTGCACCCAGCGAGGAGGTGTGGAAGGTTCCTTCACAATGGACCAGTAGCAGCAACAGCAAATTGGAATCTTTTTCCTCTTTGCTGGCACTCAGGGATAAATCCCAGCTCTGGCTGTGGAAATTACAGCAAGAAGAGAAACTGGAGTTTCTCGCTTGAGGAGCAGCACAAGCAGGGCTGGATGCAGCTGGGAAGATGTGGGAACTGCTGGATGGCACTGTGGCATCTTTCCCCAGGCTTTATTTATTGGATCCTGGAGCCAGCTGGGCTGGATGGTGGTCAGCCTCACACAGGAGCTTCACAGCACCCCTGGAAGGACAATGGATATGATAAACACCAAAGGCAACGTCAAACCCCGTGACTTTCCTAACATTAACTTCATATTGACCACGACTAAACATCAACAGATCAGAATGGGATCTTTCCAAAGCACCCCCTGTGCTGGGGCTGTGGCAGTCACCAGTTATTATTGGAGTATTGTCTCCACTTTCCCGAGGTTTCTGTGCTTGGATAGATTCCCTGCTCCAGACTGGTTGTGATGAATCACCCCAAAAGAGAGAATGTTAAGGGAGTGAGAGTGGTGTGTGGTGAATCAGGGCTCTGGAGGACCTGAGCAGGCAGAATTCACTGCTGTGACAGACAAACACCGAGCAGGAACATCCAGAGGAAGGAGGTTTTGAAGTGTGTTCATCAGAGAGGGGCATTCCCAGCCTGGCCTTGGACAATTTCAGGCATCCAGGGGCAGCCACATCTTCTCAGGGCACCCTGTGCCAGGGCCTGCCCACCCTCACAGGGAAGGATTTCTCCCCAGTACCCCATCTAATCCTGTGCTCTGGCAGTTAAACCTGCCCTCTTTCAGCTTTGATTGCTTCAGGTAGAGCAGCATCTCCCAAAGTCACCTCCCATCTCTACATCTCCTGCACGAGAGGAAAATAATGAACCCCAACCTCAGATGATGCTGCCCCAAAAACTGCAAGTGAGGGAAGCCTCTTGTGCCATTATGGGTGGCTGCAGTGATTCCTGGCTGTCCTACTTGCACTGGGAGAGTGGAGAAAATTTTCATGGAAGACTTTTCAAAGAGGGGCTGAAGGAAACCTGGAGAGGTGGCTTGTTTCTCTCTTTATCTAATTTTTCTTCCATGGGATTGGAGCCATCATGGAAAATAGCATTGCTGTTACTGCTTTTGTTGTCAATATTTGCCTCCTACTCACATTCTCAAAGCTCCCACCTTCCTCCTCATTCCTTTTTCCCTCCAGAATTACAACCAAACCAAAACCGTGTTCGTAACGTTGCTTGCAATTGTGAAAAAACCTGAAAGAAAACACACAGCCAGCAGATGCTGATTTTCTCACTTAACTGCACATATTTTATAGTAATTCTCTCTGATTTTCTCCCAAGGCACCCACCTGACCTTCCTTTCTCTCCAGTCTCTCCCAGTAGTGGCCAAACGCTTCTAATCATGTAAGATCCAGCCCATGGAAATAAGCTGAGACTAAGACAAATTTACCCTCTGACCTCAAGGCCTCTGAGTGCACAACAGAGCCCAAGAAATATCTTTGCTAAAAGGAATGCATTTTCCTCGGATTTTTAGACCAAACCAAATTAATGCTACAAAGAGAAATTTGTATTTTTTTTTTCTCTTTCAGAAAACCACCAATAAAATAAAAACAATTTGATTCCTCTGGAAGGAAGAATGACAAAATGCATTTTCCAAGAATATCCAAGCAACTTAAAATGGAACATGGTAAATATTTTTGCTTCTCTCTACGTAATTGCAAATGATTTACAAGCATGAACTGATTTTTAATTAATGCACTGCGATGAAGCAGAGATTAGTTAGCCCAGAATTTTTCAAAGTTGTCCATGGACAATTTGGTTGGGGCAGCACCTCCAGAGCAAATCCTTCTCCAGTTCTGGTGGGAGCCCAGAATCTCTCTGGTAACTGAAACAATAACCTATGGAGGAAAACAGAAAGTCTGGGAAACTGTTCAAATGAATGTTAGCTGCCTTTGTTATCTGAAAATAAGGAGGAGGCTCCACATCTTCGGAGCAGCTGGATTTCCATGCACCACTGAGTGCTTGGAGGGTCTCATGTCCAGTCAGGACCAGTTCAGTCCCAGTTTAGGGTGGGCTGAGATGCAGCAACCAAACTGAGGTTTCCTGCTCACACCCCAACTCCTTTGCAAGACCTGGGAACAGAACTTCCCAGCCTTTCCCATCCACAAAGAGCAAAGCTTATATTTCCCAGTCTGGATTATTATTTTCTTTTTCAGATTAAGGAAAACAGAAACGAGAGAGAAAGAAAACGGGTGACTCATGGCAGTCTCTTTGCTGAAACACAGCTGCCCTTGTCCCAGGAATGGGATTCTTAGAGCCTGCATCCAAAATTTATTGCAAAATAAAAGTGGAACTTTTAAAAACAACCACGCTGAATGATGTTTCTCTTTCTTTTTTTTTCCCATATATATTTGTGAGTGTAGGTCCAGGCTGCAGCCAGGATCAAGGGGAGGACTGGAAACTCGAGAGAAATGGAATTCTTGTGAAATTTTCAGGCAAATTTTGCAAACCCACACAGGCTCTGTTGTCTGGAAAACCTTCAAAATCATTTTGTGGTTTTCAAAGCTTTGATGCTTCTGGACCTTCTGGGATTCCTTTGGTGTCAGGTCAGTATAACAGCACCCACACCACCACCCTCAGGTAATGTGGGATTTTTCCTCTGGTACTGCTGTTGGAAATGTGCAGGAAATCCTGTGTCCAGTGATCCCAAATCAAGAAGTAAAAAGCCTGTGGACATGTGTATATCCACTCCAAAATTTAATGGTGAGTTTTTTCCATTTTAGGGAAAGCATTCCATGCTTTGCTATGATATTTCTGCTTTCAAAACACCGGTTTTAGGTCTGACTTGAGGAACTTTGGATCGGCACCACTCTGAGATTAACAATTTATTTGTGGCTCGAATTTATGCCTTGGGGATCATGGAATCTTGGAATGGTGTGGGTTTGAAAGTGCCCTAAGGACCATCTAGTTCCAATCCCCTGCCATGGACAGGGACACCTTCCACTGGTGAACCTGCCTGAGTCAGGAGCCCTGCTGGGAATTGACATAACCCTAAAGCTTGAGCTGCTCCTAAAATTGGGATAACACGGCTGGCACTGCACAATGCTGCAGAGAGAAGGGGGGAAAGGATGTTATGGAATCAAGGAGTGCTTCTGAAGCAGCTTTTACTCACCCTGAATAAAAGAGAAGGGATTTGGCTGAGACTGATTGATATTTGCTACCTCCCCCTCCAGAACCACGCTGAGTAGGAAACACGTGCAGAAGGTGCTCAGGGAGAGAGCGCAGAGGAAAATGGGAGATGAGAGGGAGAGAAAAATGACCTGGTTTTGCTTCCAAGCTAGTTTTACATCACTTTAACTATATTTAGTTACATTTCTATTTAATAGGGCTGCAGCAGTTGGACTGAGATTTTTATTGTTGTTCTCTGAGTAATTTAAATTTCTGAGAGTTCGTGGTGGTTGTTGTTGTTGTTTTTCCGAAGGCTTTGTGACCTTCTTCCATGAGTTTATTTTAGATGTAGTGGAATGTCCCAGAGAAAATTCCAAATGGTCCTTAATAGATGAAATGTTTCCAGAAAGGAGAAATTCTCAGTGGACTATGAAACTATTTTTCAATCATGGTGTATGGCACACAAACCACAGCTGAGGGTTTTTTTCAGTAGGAAACTATTGCCCAGTGGGTTAAAAGAAAATAAAGGATAATGGGATTTTTCCGTAAGGCTGGAGCCGTTCGCAGGGGTTTGCTCCCCACTAGATGTCACTGGAACTGTTTGAAATGTTTGGAACAAACAACCCCAAATTCCCCAGGTTTTGAGCTTCCTTACAAACATCAGACTTGGAGCAGGTTCCGTTCAAGCTCTGTTCTGGCACGGGAGCCTTGCAAGGGAATCCAGACTGGAAGATGTTAATCATGCCAAGTTCATGGCTTGACATGGATTTGGGGAGAAGGAAGGTGAATTCCTGAAGTTTGGCATTGTTCTTGGAGATTTTGTCCTTGGGCAAATCCATCTGGAAACAAAGAGAACGCCTGGACTCAGTCACCGTTTGGCTGGGGGCTCTTCAAAGACAGGGCAGGGTCCTGCAGGAACTGTGTGTCACCTCTTGCTGAGTCAGCAGTGCCCAGAGCTGGGACAGCCACACCATGGAGTGCAGGTGACCTTTGGGTGTCACCTGATCCACCACTAAAAACAAAAAACACCCAGAATTTTTGACAACCTCTGTCCTGAAATTTTCCATGGCTGTTGTCAGCCGTACCAACACTCACCCTGTGCCACGAAGGAAAACCCCTCAGATAATTTGGGCCACTATTTAAATTCTCCCTGTAGTTCCAACTGACTACAGGAATCTTCTTCCATTCTTATTCAAAATTCAGTTTAGTGTGATTATGTGGCCATGCATCAAATATGGCAGTATAATATGTCCTTTCATCTACTTGCCATAATACATCCCTTTTAGTGCCACATAAATCCCTGGAAATATCGCTGTCTTCTGCTCTTGAGATCCTTCATGTGCCTCTTTGCCTTACTGCCTTCCTCTCCTATTGTTTCTCCAAGCTGAATTAATTCCCTTTTTCCCCCCCAATGTGGCTGCTCTGCTCTTGCTGCTGCTTCTGAGCAGGCACCAGTGAAACCACAGCTCTTCCAGTGCCAGAGAGGAGCCCAGAGATCCCAGCTGCTGGCACGACATCCTTCCAGCAGTGCCAGCACCTTGGATCTCCTCTCCCTGGAGGAGGCTGCTCAGAGTTGCTCCATCTCCTCCTGCACAGGCGGTGGGGAGCAGCACCTGCAATCAGAGTGAAGGCAGACATCCTCATGGAGCTGAGGAACTGGAATTGAGGAATTCCAACAGTCAGCATGGTGCTCCTGATCCTCCCAGGGCACTGCAACACCCCAGCAGTGACAGGGTTTACTTCTTTGCCCAGGATCTGTGTGTGCCAACTCTGGGAGATGCTGCTGGAAGCACAGGGAGTCTCTGCTGCACCACCCTGGGCTGCTAAAGAGCTGCTGCTCTTTTTCCAGTGACCATTTGATCCATGCAGAGGTAATTACAGCAGGCTGCATCCCTCTCGTGTAGTCCAGCAGGCTCCAAATGCCATGAAGCTCTTCCCATCCTCAAGAGTGTAATCCTGGCACCAGCACTGGCATCTGCTTCTTTTGAGCCATGGGATGGTTTTGTTGGAAGGGACCTTAAAGGCCACCCAGTCAATCCCCTGCCATGGAACAGGGATACAGGACACCTTCCAGTATCTCAGGTTGTTCCAGCCTGGCCTTGGGCACTGCCAGGGATCCAGGAGCAGCCACATCTTCTTTGGGCACCCTCTGCCAGGGCCTGCCCACCCTCCCAGGGAACAATTCCTTCCTAATTTCCTCCTTTAGTGAAAACCCTCTTTGTAATTCCTCCTCCAGGAATAATCCCATTGTCATCAAGGCTCCTTGCCTTGCCCCAGACAGGTGATGGAGGCCACCAGCCTGGTTGTGCCCTACAGCAGTGCCACAGTCCCACACACCTGCCCAGCCATCCTCCAGTGCATCACAGAGCACATGCTGCCCTTGATTTGTTTAATTAATTAGTAACCTCATTGTACCACCTCAGCATAACCCCTTAGCAGGCATCGTTGAGTTATTTGGGAGAAACAAAACAAAAAGGGTCAATTCCTTTATAAAATGTCTGTATTAAGTAGTTATTGTATTAAGACAGCAAACTTCCAACCTATTCTACATTTGGTAAATTTCAGAAAATGAATTGAAGCTCCTTGCCTGTTTTAATGTGTAGTCCTGAAGACATTTTCCTATTTTTTTATGGTTTAATTAAAGCCTCATGGCAATGGTAGGCTTCTCCCTACCTACTATGCCAGTGGTTAAAAATTACTGGGTTTCAAGTACCCTGCATGGCTTTAATTGCTCTGCTGAAGATAAAAGAGCAGCGATATTTTTATCACAGCAGCAAAATTAAAAAGGAGCCCCTACCTTGCCCCTGCCCCACACACTGATGTCCAGACCTTAAGTCACGAGATATTTTGGGAATATTTCTTCCTGCTGTGTGTCCTGGAGAGCAGAGGAACTTCCCTGCCCCACTTTTTAATATTAAAAAAAAATAAAGTGTAGAAATGTCTAAATAAAGTAAGTCCTGGAAGAGAACATTCAAGGCAGGACAATGCAGAGGAAGGTTACAAGTATATTAGGATAAGGGCACCACAATTATATGAAGAAAGTCTGGAGAGAAAAGATTACATTGTTCTGACAACAACATTTTTCAAACATTTAGACCTTTAATATCATTAATTTAAAGTACAAGATTAAATATTTTATGCAAATATTAGACAACAGCAAAGAGCTCTGCATATTAGGATTTAAAACAAATTGAAAGCATGCAAGACATATTCATTTCTTAAGCAGTTTAGTTAAAAAATCGGTATTGTCTCTATTAGGATTAACTGACAGTAACTCTTTGTGTTCAAATGGATTTAACTTCACTGTGGTTTGTTTTGCCGATATCATTGTCCTCCAATAATCGTGGATAAAGGGAAATGTAAAAGGACAGATCAAGTCAAAATATATCTTCACATCATAAACACAGAATTATGTTTAAATTTCATTACTAAATGGGATTTCGGCTTCATATACCATGCCTAATCCTGCACCATAAAAGATGTATAAAGCCTCCTGACAAATTCTAGCAGACTTTGTGGAAGTTGCATATATTGATTAAAACATCAAGCAGCTACATACAAACCAATAATGAATTACTTCTTGTTGGAAGATAAAACTTTGTGATATTTAAAATTACAGACTTGAAAGTAAGTAAAATTACCCCTAATTATGCAGAAGGGAGCAACACCTTAGCAGTAAACAAGATAAGCACCTCAAACAGCACTAATAATTTTAATTAACATTTTCTAGTTTCCTTTCACCTCCTTTCAAGGTCATCTGCTACCTTTCCCTGGTACAACATTACAGCACAGTGTTAAAAATTACATTCCATTACTAATTGCTTTGATAAGCTAAAAAAAAAAATTTCCAGGACAGGATTTTCTTTTTTTTTTTTTTTTTTTTTAATTGCTGAATCTCCTGCAAAAGCAAATTTTGCCTTGTGTAAAACTGTCAGGAAGGTTTTTGCAGTGAACTGCTCTCAAAATCAGATTCCAGCAGCTGGGATTCTGTTGGTTATTTGGGGCCTGATTCTGACCATCGGAAGCAAAATTCTTCCGGGAATTTTTGGAAACTCGTTGATATTTCAGGTGTAAATATGAATATTTGGATTGGACCCAAAGGGTTGAATATTCAGATTGTAATCAAAGTTCAAAAGACTCCTGAGGTGTGAGCACTGAGAATGGAAATTTGGCAAAACGTGATAATCTACGCAGAATTTGTGTTAATTTTTTCTTGAGCACCGATGAATAATGCATGTTCAAGACTCGTGACCTTGCTAAACTCTTTCTTTTCTTTTCTAAAAAGTCCAGAAGTTGGTCAGGAAAGGGCTTTGTTATATCAGTGGGTTTGTTCCATGCCACAAATTTCATGTACGAGGTCACTTGGAATATAATGTGTAGTGAAAGAATCTCATTAGGCTAAAATGAATGTAAAATGTGTCAATTTGATCCAAATGAGAACTGTAGTAAAACCATGTTTGATGTTCATGTGCAATAAATCTTTAACATTTGTCTGTAAAGTATTAGAGAACCCAGAGGGAAATCTCTATTTGTGATAGCTGCACATTTCCAATGATTTTTCCTATAATCCTTTGTTGACATTTAGCATATGGCAACAGAAAAGAAGATCCTAAAATGAGAATTGTCGCTTATTATTCGAAGGTAAACAAGATGGGCACCTTGAATATAAGGTTTTTAGACCGAAATTATGAGAACATCCCTCCATCAGGAGGAATTGCTCATCTTTCAGTCACTCCTTGGTGGAAAAGTGACATCAAAGGTGCCCTACCTGCCCGTCACTCAAATGTTAAAATGTCTGCTGGCCCCGTCCTGCCCGTTGGGTTGGATTTTGATTTATTCATATTGTTAATTACTGTTGTATTTCAATTTTCTCTCTAGTATTTTTGTTCATTCATAATAGCTTTATGCTTCAGCGGACCGAAAGGACTAAAATGAAAGATTTCCAAGATTTCTTCTGGGAGTAATTTACAAAAGACCACAATTTTTTAATTGCTCCTGATGTTTAGTTCTGGATATCTGGAAGAGGAGAAATCAGCCCAACTCTTTTAGTTGCCACACCAACCGTAGCAAATATGTATTTTTTTGCTCTCTCTGGCTCCTTGCACACCCCACCATTCCTGTTTTGAGGGTTGTGCTGTAGCAATGTCGTGATGTTTATATTTCTGCAGCTCACACTTGCCTTCACAAGAGAATTATGAGTTATTTACGTCCTTTGAGGAGGCTCGGGGAATAATGGGTGAAGTGTCAGAAATAATTATGAGAAATGGAGGCATTTCATTTAAGCAGTAGAAGAAACACAGAACTTCTGCTGAATGACTAATCTTGAAGTGCCACAAGATTGCTGCACGACGAGATCTGGCTCACGATTATCGCAGAGCTTTATGAAAACCAAAACAACCTTACAACACTTGCATGCCAAAGGTTGCAACACAGGCTTTGGCAGGAAACACGGAAATGCTCCAGCATGGGAAAAGTCTCCGAGCAAACTTGCAT
Organism: Rhipidura dahli; assembly: GCA_013399225.1. Lineage (NCBI taxonomy): Eukaryota > Metazoa > Chordata > Aves > Passeriformes > Rhipiduridae > Rhipidura > Rhipidura dahli. The sequence goes on along the minus strand of VXAC01000684.1, from coordinate 83,732 downwards.
CTGTGCTGATTTAGGGTTTTACACCCGAGCACCAGCAGCTTTCTGAAGCCAAGCTTGACTTTATGGCCGCAGTCGTGGCTGGGAAGCTGCGCAGCACCAGCCCCGACAAAGCCCCTTCCCCACCTCCCCCCAGCCCCTGTTTTTTACAGCATTTGTCCATCTCGTTATTGCTGTGCAGGCTCTTTATCAATAACTGTGGTGTTCTCAGCCCAGTTTTCTTTGGCTTGCTGTCTGCTTTACAAAACCGCTGCATACTTGACGGTTTGCCCCAGTTCAAAATTCTTTGGTCAGAGAAAGCCTGGAGAATGAAACAGTATCTGGTGTTGTAAAATCTTGACCAGATTCTGAAATATTGCCTAAGCCCCTGTCAGCTCGAAAGGTGATTTCTCCAGGTCATGGTTTAGAGGGAATTGATGGGACAGTCTGGGACTGCTCAGGCTGCACTATATCTTTTTCAGGAGCGCACGTAGCCACCTTTAGCACTCGCTGCTCTCCAATCCTCTCTGCTTTCGACAGCACATTTGCTTCCATGCGTAGATTACAAGCTAAACATGGGGAGACTGATCCAGAAAAACAGCCCCTGTGCCCACTGCTTTTTCATTTTTCTCTTTCTATCAGAGGGATTATCAATTGCCAAATAACCCTGGGGAAAAATCCACCTGAGGCTGCAGCAGAGAGAAAAATACCCAATGCTGCATCAGACACCCCAGTGCTCCCAGCACTTTCCCAATGCTGTCTGGTGGATGATCCAGCTGCAGAAACTGAGGCACAGGGCTCTGAAAGGTCCTTTAAGCCAAAGGTAAATTTGATATAAAACACGAATCCCAGTGCAGTGCCCTTCCTATCCAAAAACCCACAGAAGAACCAAACTCAAGGCACATCCAGCAACTCTAAAATGTAAAAAAAAATCAGTCATGATGAAAAATATTTTTTACTGTATCTGATTATATAGATATATCGATATAAATATATAGATATAGATATACTCTGATATAATTTCAAGCTGAACTTGGCAACTAGAAGGCTCTGGGTAAACAGAAACATTTTTGAATATTCTCATTATCAGACTGGAGTAAATCAAGTGCTTCCATCAACAAGTGCTCAATATAATTTTAATTTCTGCTTAAAATCCCACTGAAACAAAACACAACCTTTGGTATTCTGCCAAAAAAAGGAGAAGATCTGAAGAGGAGTCAGAATAGATTGTCCAGCCGATGATTATAAATTATAAATTATAAATCATTACATTAAGTTCCATAGATTTATGACACAAGCCCTGACTATTGCACTTTTGCAGGGGATTTTCCTGAAGGCAAATCACAGCAGACCTGCTCATTCCTTTGGAGAAACTGCGCTGGCCCCGATAAGGCCAATAACCCTTCCAGTTTGGTGGCAACTCCTACAGACTTAATTAGAAAGAAAAAGACCTAATTCTGCATTTTCCTTACCAACCCCAGGCTTTTTTTGTACTGCATCACTACTTTTCTTAAATTCTCAGAGTTTCACCCAACTCTGGGCAAGTCAGGAGTGCCTGAAGGATCAATTGTGCAGACCTTGGGAGTAAGGCATCATGACAGCACTGGTGTCCCTGTGCTGCCTTCCCAGTGGTTTGGCTGGGATGAGTTGAGCTGGGTTGATTTGGCAGTTCAGGCTGGATTAAGATACCCCTGGCGCTTGAGATCCTGGATTGCTACTAAAGGGATTTTTATCCTTTCTTTGGGTATTGACTCAGCAAAGCCAAGGAGCTGGGGTGGCCGTAGGAGCCACACATCCCTCCCTACACCTTCTCCTGGAGGAAATTCCCAATGGGGGTGTGATGCTTCTGTCAGGATAAAAAATTCCTAATGATGAACCTCGTTTGGCTTTCCAGGCACTGGCACCAGTGGATCAGGCACGTTGCTTTTAATATTCTTAATAGTTCTTTTTCCTTGGCCTCACTTTATTCCCCTCATTTTGAAACTCTTGACAGCCTTTCATCAAAAGTTTCTGACAAACTCAAAGAATATCTAAAATGGGCACTAATAATTTAGTACTGTAATTTTATGGGTATTTCAAAGTTCCTAGGTATTACTATTATTTTATGGAATGGCTTTTCCTCCTTTTCCTTGCTCTTTCTTCCTACGCTCTTATGGAATTATAGGTGAAATGTATTTCTTGGCTGCTGTTTCATCTTTTGTTCGTACAGTTAAATATTGCACTGGTTCAAGATTGCACGAGGCCCCCACATTAAAATTTTATTGTATTTTTGTATTTATTTTTGGCCCGGATCTGGGGGCCTCTCAGGTCCAGGTCTTGTGTAATTTTATTGGCTTGTGGGTGGAGGAAAGAACAAAAATAAGGTTTGTGGCCAGAATGTTATCTTTGGCCATGGACAGCTATTTGGGGGCCTGATTCTGCTCTGATTCATAAGCAAGTAAATCTCGAGCAGCTCCAGTGAAAATGAAGAAGCTCCAGTGATGTAAACCCGATGTAAATTAGCGGAGAATTACCTCTGTGGTGGATGCTATGTAAGTGTTTTGCTATTTATGATTTAGCTGGGAGCTGTTGACTGGCCTCTCTAAAGATAAGAGCCACCTATAACTCAGTTGTGAGCATCTTTTCCCCTTTTTGACTAATGTCTGCTTGCTAAAAAAGATTAAAACTGGTTCTTTATGAGCTCTGAGTACCAGAGCTGAGACTACAAAGCTCGTCAAGCTGGGAAACACTGCTGAATTTTGGTGACGTCTCCCTTGAGTGAAAAGCACCTTATTCTACCCTACATCCATGCTTTAAAACCTGTTGAATTCAAGCATTAGAACCCATGGATTTCAGGCTTAATCTCTTTGTTTTATGAAATACTTTTCACGTGGCCACCACTGAGTGAGTGGCTGCCCATCCCAGTGTGAGTCATGGCCACTGCATCCTTTGCTCCTTCCTGCCTGGTTTGCATCCATCAGCACAGCTCCTTTCCTCCCCAAAACCTGTGTCCCCCTCTCCTCTTTGCACATTTATTCCTGTCAGAAGTTTGGCTTGGAAATGACTTCTCCTGCAAGCCAAACCTTCTTATTCTCCACTTTAAAATCCTCATGAAATTTGGCTCGCCTTCCAAAGCTAAGCCTCAGCTCCCTTGTTACTCTTCTAAATAGAAAACATTTTTATTGCATTAAGCCAGGTTGAAAAGAAAAAGGGAAAAAAGGCAAAGGGAAGAAAGCAAATCCCTGCACCCAGGGTGAAGGAAGAGGTCGGTATAACACAGGAATGGATCAGGTCTTTGTTTTGTCGTGGTATCATCTCCCTCGCATGCACTTTCCACTCGCTCTCACTATTCCTCCTTGAGTAGCTCCCACTCTGAAAAACCCAGTTAAATTCATCATTGAAGGAATTGTTTCCAGGCTGATCTGGTGAGTTTGGGAAATGGGAAAACCCATCCCACTATTGATTCCGCTGCATCACTTCCTAAAGAGAAAACTGTTTTCTAGGGAGCTCATTTAACACCTTACACTTAACATCAAACTTAATCTTCCTATATAGCTTGCACAACTTTGGAATGAGTTATTTATAATTTTCAGTCATTATTTCAAGTGTCATTTTAATCATTTCAGCAAAGAAGTTTCTTAATATTCCAAATAATGGGCCTTGTCACTTTAAATATTAAAATTTGCATTAGGGATTCCCTTGGCTACATCTGCATTATTTGCATTATAGATTGTGTGCACATCTCAGTCTATATATATATATGTGTATATATGTAAAAATTTATGAATTTTTAGGAAAACTGAGGCAGTTTTAAATGATCCCATCTGCTTTGAAAGCACCATGACAAATGCCAAAGTGATTAGTGATAAATAAGTTCCTAACACTCCAAAATTAAAAGCTCCTAATTCTCAACTTTAAATAAATCCTTATTGTATAGCAGAAATAATTCCTCACAAAGTGTTTCCAACATTCAGAGAACGCTTTTAGGACATCCAGCATTAACATAATTTTTTCGACTGCGGTTCTCACAGGACATCTGATGAAGTCTCTACCCTTAATTTTAATTGCGTAGGCTGCATTCTTAATTAAAAACTGTACAAATGGATTTTATGCCATGCCAAAAGAAATCTGAGTTCATTAGTTATAAAACCCTTTAAAAATTGATGTAAATATGTGAATTCTTTAAAAGTTTGAACTCGGCGTCCTCATTTATGTTGAGTAGCCTTTTATCTAGAGAATAATGAAGTCAATACAAATTAAGATAGTCTGAGTTTCACTTTTCCCTTTTCCTTCTCTTTTTTCCCCTCTTTTTTATTTTTTTTTTGGTGAATGAGGGTGATGGGAGTCAAAGAGTATGGGGGTTATGTCTTTATGTCAAGATGTTTTTCCTCGAAGAATCAAATTCATTTAAATCTAAACTGTGAAGAAAATTAGAGTGGGAAATGCACTGACCCTTTTGTACTGGGTTATATAAATATAAGTTCATATATCTTTTATTAATTCTTCATATTAAAGCACAATCACATCATCTCGAGCCAATAAACCTAATGGAAATCTGTCAGACTGCAACTTTGGAGGAGAACTCTGGACATCGCTTAAAGAAATACGCGTGCCTTATTGATTTTTATTTTAAAAACGGAGAGTTGTTAATTAAAATGCTTTTCCATAACTTGTCAAGCCTTCAAATAACAAATGGGAAACTCTGAGAGGTTTGTTTAACCTGACAAATTGCTGACCTTTCATTCTGCTGGCTGCTCATCTGGCTGCACAGGACCTTTTCCTCTCCCTCTCTGGCAGCTGGGAGGTATGGCAGCGCCTTTTCCAGGTGCCACCAACCTGATCCCACCTGTGGTTCCTCAAAAAAACATGGGAATGAAGGGCTGGGGCAAAGTTTAGCTTTTCCTGTGCTGGGAGTTAATCTGTAGGATTTCACCCTATTTTCCAGTCTGTGAGATTGTTGTTGGGAAGAGGCATCCAGGAGGTGCCTCTCGAGCCCCGTATTTTTGTGAAAAGACAAGGTAGAAGAAGTGAAATTGAAATGAATTCAAACTCAGAGTATTTACTGTTATCCTATCAAAAACGCAAATTAAACAATAAATAAACAACCCGTACAAAAAATCCCTTTGTTTCTTTCCATCCTCTTCCGTAGTTTGTGCTTTTGAGCATCTCTCTCCTGGCCGAGTGTGGCAGCAGGGATGTTGAAATACCACATGAAAAGATGTGGGAGTGCTTGTGACGTTTCCAACACCAGCTGGAGCAGGAAGCACCAGAAGTCTCACAGGACAGATGTTCTCATGAGTTTCCAACCCAGTTTGGCACAGGAAAGAAGTCAGATAGACTTGGGACAAACCTCAGATCTCTTCTTTGTTTTGTTTTTTTAAGGGGCAGAGTTCAGGCAACAAAACCACTCTACCTTTTGAGATATTTCCATGACTACATCCCAGAGATCATGAAAATAATATGCCAATGTAATTGAATATTTTGTGGTGGAAACACACCAGGCTGGACAGAACATTGGTTATCCATCAGCTTTAACCATCCCACAATACCCCTCTTTCTAGAAAATTAAACCAGGCCATTCAGAAAGTAGAGCTGGACACCCACTAGACCAGACTGCTTAATTCCCCATCCCTGGAAGTGTTCAAGGCCAGGCTGGATGGGGCTTGGAGCATCCTGGTCTAATGGAAGGCGTCCCGGCCCATGGAGCTGGATGATTTTTATGGTCCCTTCCAACCCAAACTATTCCATGATTCCATGAGAGAAACGTGTAAACTGGTTTTGGGTGATTTAAACTAAAATTAAATGGCACTCTGCCACTGCCCAGCTCCCTTTCCACAGCACCAGAAATGTCCCACACCCTCTGGTTAGCTGCTCACCATGCTCAACCTTGGCAAATGTTGGATTCTGCACCTTGTATTCTACATCTTTTAACTTTGTTCTTTGGGAATTATACAGAAAAACCAACAAAATCTTTGATTTTGGTGTTTGGTTAATTCTTTTTTCAGTTTAACCAGAGAAATATGAGACGTGAACCACATCCCTGTCTACGTGCAGGAAGATGCTGCACCCAGAGTACACTTCAGCCTGCATTTAGCTCATCTAACATGAATTAAATTAAGTACCAGAAAAACAGAGATGTTGCATGGTCCCAGAAGAAGAAAATCCACTTTCCTGACACTCCAAGCACTGCTTTCAAAGAATGGCAAGAGGATTCATCTGAAAAATGCAGATGGATTTATAAAGTCAGTTCCTGCACCTATTTCACGGCAGCCAGCCCTGCTCCTCCTACAGCAACTGCTCTGTGAATGAAGCCACAAAATGCTTGCTAAGCAGATCTTTGGCCCCTTGTTTTTAGTAACCTTCCAGATTTTATGCCAGCTCCATGGTCTACCCAGAAGTAAAGGAAAACATTTGGTCTACAGAAAAAATTCACAGAAATGGACAGAAACAGTCCTGTATAATTGATAGTTTTATGAGACTGAACTCTGTAAATTTTTTAAATCTTATCCCTCTAGATCCAGTTTATGAGCACATTTGAACAATGACTTCATATCCTTTCCAAACAGAGATTCTGGGATTCAGTCTCGTCATTTGGCCAACACAAATCCCCAAGTGCCAAGAATTTCTAGTTTTGTTTTGCTTCATGTTTGTCTTTCACTCGTTCTTTTACAGGATTCCTCATCAAACCAGTCAGTCAGTGGAATGGTTCCAGTTTGCACCAGAAGAAGATGTGCAAATCCCTAAATCACTTCAGAAAGATCAAGATTTTTGTTGCCTTTGACTTTTGTGGTGCAGGTTCCAACTGTAAGACTTAAATCTTTATCTGCACTAAAGGAATGAGTTTGTAGAGAATTTCAAAGGCTGAACAGTTTGCTTTGTGGGCCATCTTCACCAGCAGACCAAGAGGAAGGCTGCTGGAATATTCAGACACTTTTCCATTTGTTATCTCTAAATTCATGCCCTGCTCTGTCAGAATCCCATGACTTCCACAGCCATGCAGGGAGTATATGATATTTATCACACTTTCTAGACAAATTTGTTGTTGTTGTTGTTGTTGTTGTTAACTGCATCCACAAAAACACCTCTAGTTTGTTTGGGTTTTTTTTTCCAAGAGGCTACTTTTCCAGCTGAACCAGATCCCTGAAGCTGTGTGCTGACTCCAAAGAGATTATGTTGTATTATGTGAAATAGAGTCCACTAAAGCCAAAATCTCCTTTGGTTTAACTTTTTTTCCCTGTATGTAGACATACAATTGCAATGCCTCATTATGGATCTCATGGATGAACTTTTAGAAATTTGTAGAGGATTTTGGCCATGCAGTGGAAAACAGTCCTCTTCCTTCCATCATTTTGTTGGGTCAGGAAGTTGAATTATTCAAGATGATGCATTTTGCAGACAGGTGGGATCCCTGGTCTCCATTTGGGGTTAAAGAACCTTTGAAACTCACGTGATCATTGGTATTTTAGTGCTGATTTTGTGGTGAAGACCTGTATGTTCCTCTGCCTGTAGAAAATGAAAGGAAGGGAGGGGTGATGGGGATACACAGGGTCCGAGGGCAATATGTCTATATTAGCATGGCATTAAAGCTGAGATAATTAGGAAGGAGATATGAATGATACAGCACATCTGGGAGGTAAAAATATCTTGAACGACATTCCGTTTGGCTCATAGGAACATTCTGGTCATTCATCCTGATGCCTTCAAGCTCGAAACTTCATTTTTCCTTCCCAAGACCATTTCAGGCCCAACAGGGACCAGCAGTGACTCCATTTTTCTCCTTAAGCTGCTGGGTGATGTTTTGATTTGCTCCTACACATTTATCTTTCTCATACTAATATTTTTTTCCCTACATCCATAGCTGAAAGAAAGGCAGAGGACCCAAACCAGGTGGTGTGATGGTACCAGCAGTTGAGTGAGCTGGACCAAAGGTTTGCTCAGATGGATTCACGTTGTCTGAACAGGCAGGAGAAAACAGGGAGGATTTTCAGGGTGGGAAGGACCATGCATTCACATGGCCACCAGGATTTTGGACAGGGGTCACATCCCTGCAGCCCATTCCATGCTGACCACAGCAGATCCCTTTGGTGGTAACAGCTTCTGATGAACATGACTAATCCCAGCAAGATCTGAACCAATAACCCTGAGGTGAACAACTTTGCAGCCTCTGAACATTTTCTCAGACTGCCTCGGTTGATATTTTAGTTCCCAGACCCCCACCCCGCTCCTGGCTATAAATAGATCTCTGCTTTTAAGATTTTGCTTATTTTGCACAATGTATCTTGTCAGGAATACAATTTATATTTTATCACAGCAAGCAGCTACCCCATTAAGCTAACATGTATTTTTCCTGAGGTAATTAACGTACATGCCAAATTTGACAAGAGATACGTGGTGCACTTACAGGACATATCTTAATCTAATTAACTGTATTGGGTTCCAGAAATCATAAATACAGAATTTCAGTACTTATCCATCTGTAAACTGTACAGCTTTCAAAAAATGTTTGTTATTTTCTCCCACTATTACTTGAACCAAAAAAATACAATAGAAGCAAAATTATTTTTTAACGGAGGTTGAAACTGGAGCTTGGGCTGCGAGTGGTTGCAAATATTAATTGACCAATGAACCCACAAGTTGCTTGCCCTAAAAACAACCACGAGAAACCACGAATTACCAAACAGAATTCCCATTCTCTTACTTAGCTTCTTTCTTTCATGGTTCAAATTGGCACAAGAGCCAGGCAGCTCGAGAGAGCCAGGAGATCGCGGCCACGAGAGGATTTTAATTTATTGACGGCTCTTGCCCTACTGTACAGTCAGCGCTGCTATTTGAGCGTAATGGATGGAACAGATGTTTGACACCGCAGCACCTCTTCATAACTTCACTCTTCAAAAACAGTTTTACAAGTGCTCGCTCGCGTTGGTTCCCATTCAGCACAGGAAACTGAGGTCATGCTGAAACATGAGGCCCGGGCAGGAGCTTGAACTCATGTGCACTGCAGCTGGGCCCGCGCCTTCCGAGCGCCTTAGCGATCCGCGAAGCTGCCGTCGTTTTCAGCGGAGGGACAAAGGAATCAAGCTGTTGACACCCTCATCGTAACATCTGCACAGGGGAAAATATGAGCCCGTGGCTAAACATCAAGGTTTCCTGACGGTTAATTTTGTTCATCGTCGATGTGGCCGTTTTTAATAATTTCTTCGGGGTTTCAGTATCAACACTGAAAAGTTTTCTGGATGGTGTTTTTCTTAGTATTGCTTAGAAGCAATAATTCAAAAAGCAACTGACATTTCTGATATTCTGAGCTTTATTTTTTTTCTGGATGATTATTTTAACACATGCTCATCTCTGGATCTGTCAAAAAATCTTTCCAGGCGCACAATGTAGGTAATTCTGTGGCTTGTTTTAATAAAGATAACATAAGGTTTGTGCAGTTGGAGGTACTGATTACCTTCTGTTACTTTCCCTGGAAAAACAATTAAGGTATTTAGGTAGTCAGATTTGGTACCTGATTTGGAAAACCATAGCAGGGCACCAACTTGATGGTTAAAAATCCCATATCAGAAGTTTTTCTCCTACTGTAACTCCAGCTCCTTCCCAGTACAAGCACCCTGACAGCCTCAGGGATTTCTCCAGCACTTTCATGAAAACTAATACCTGCCTACAGCAAGCTGCTGCTCATCTCCCAGCACCAGCACGTGGGCCTTGAACTTTCTGCATCTTTGCTCTCTGGCTTCCATGTACCTTCATATATAATTGTATTTCTGAACTTGCTCTTAATTAAAGTCAGCCCTTTAGTGACTTCGTGGCCCACTCTGGAAGGAAATCTGGCTGTATAGCAGTAGCTACACAGCACAAAATTATGGTTTAAGGTGCTGAAATTGTGTCAGCAGGGCTGAAAATGAAGGTTTCTGCAGTTAACTGAAAATTGAAACTCCAAAACACAGTTTGGTCACAGATGTTCCTGCGAGGCTGGACTGGACAATCACCTTCTACCCACCCCTCAAAGCATTCTAATGGAAGGAGTTGGGTTTGTCCTGGTAAAATCATATATTTGTAATGCTGCTTTCCCAAAGCATCTGCTGGAAGTTCCCTCAAAAAAGAATCTTCATTTTCCTGCTCCAGCTGCTCTCATGGGCTGTACAAAAAGAAGTCCACTGATCCCATCAGGAGGTTGTAAAATCTTCTGTCTGTTATAGCAGAAAGTGGCCTATCACATGGAATTCCCTAAAACTCCTGGAAATGCATATTTTTGTCTTTGCCTGCCTATTTCCATGGTGATAACACGCACTACTAAGAGCAAAATACCTTTTTGAGCAAGATAACATGGATATTTGTGGAACAACATCTTCCTGCACAGCAGCAGGAGCCTGGGCTTGGCAATTCCCACTCTGTTTATTCCCTCTGTACCCCGAGCCATCAGCACAGAGGGCACGAGCCAAGGGAGCCATGCCAGCCCTGGCTTCACTGAGAATCATGGAATCACAGAATCGGGGAATGGCCTGGCTTGGAAGGGACCTGAAAGATCATCCAGTTTCAAATCCCTGCCATGGAACACCTCCCACTGTCCCAGGCTGCTCCCAGCCCCAATGTCCAGCCTGGCCTTGGATCCAGGGGCAGCCACAGCTGCTCTGGGCACCCTGTGCCAGGGCCTGCCCACCCTCCCAGGGAAGAATTTTCCCCCAACATCCCATCTACCCCTGCCCCCCTTGTCCTGTCACTCCAGGCCATTGTAAAACATCTCTCTCCATCTTTCTTGCAGCTCCCTTCAAGTACTGGAAGGCCACAATTAGGTCACCATGAAAGCTCTTCTGGCTGAACAATCCCAATTCTCCCAGCCTTTCCTCATAGGAGAGGTCAGAAAAGGTCATCAAGCCTTCAACAGAATGCCACCCTGCCCATTAAACCATTTTGTGAAGTTTTGGTTCTCAGTAGTGCCAACACTGACCCTGGTCCTGAAGGAGGGACAGCTTCCCACGGGCCACAGGCAGAGGTTGTGCTCAGAGTTGTTTGCATTCCTTTTCACATAAAAACACAGGAAAACCCACAGAAGGCTTCCTCTGCTAGCTCGACCTGATCTCAGAGATGTCCCTTCTCAGGGCAGAAGGGCTGGACAAGATGTGCTTTCAAGGTTCCTTCCATCTCAAACCTTTCCATGACCAGCTGGAACATCTTCTGCCATGCCTGGTTAATGCAGTGCCTGCAACAGTCCTGCCTTCCAAGCAGCCTGACATGCATGGAAATGCCTTTCCTGTGTCTTCAGGGTGCTTTTCAGTGTGTTTTTCTCTCCCTCCCATGCCCCAGAATGGTCCCACTGAACCCAACCACATGGCCAGAGCAATCCTTCCATCCATCCAGTCTATGCAAGAGGGGAAAAAGTCCCACGTGCGGTTTTGGGCTGTTTTCTCAACCTTTAGCAGTTCTTTGTTTGTGCTGGGTCTAACCACAGTCCCTGGCTCTAGGAGGAGTTGTGTGATGAAGGACAACCGGATCATTTTTCCTCTTGCTCTTTCTTGTTCCCTTCAGTTGATAACCTGACCTGTCAATGGCATGAAGAAATCATCAAGCTGAAATTTTCTCCGTGTCTGGGGGGCTTCCACAGGGCTTGAGCCACAGAGACAGTTGGTTTAAAACCTATGGAGGGTTTAACAGCATCCAAAGGACAAATCCTACAAACCCTCACATTTCACATTCGGTGGCCTCGTTTCTCTGGAGCTGGAAATTGCACTATAGGAAAAGTTTCCCAATTAAAGACAAGCCTGCATAGTTTGGTTTGTTGATAGTCTTGCAAAAGCAAACAAAACAGCTCCTTACCAAGGTTTGCTAGAAGCCCAAAGCTTTTTTCCTATGGGAAAATAAGGCTTTTCCATGAAACTGTGGGGAAAATTCAAGCTGACAGCCCAGGACTAAATTCACTTTTCTAACTCGGAGACGGCGACAAGTTTAACTATTCTGGCTTGGCTCAGAGCACTTGGGTTGTGGCTGTGCCTGCAGAAGACATGAGTGTGCCTGGTGTGACGCCGGGTCAGAGCTCCAGGGGTGACCACAGGGTCCCTTTTTCCCAGGCACAGGAAGAGCAAACATCATCCCAAGCAGAAATCCCCCAGAAAGGCAGAATTTTACCACATTTCTGGAAAAAAAAAACCCACAGAGTGGCTGTTTGGTCCAGACCAGCCAAGTGACCTCAGCAGGCAGAAGATGTCCTTAAAGAGCATTTTGAAATACTCATCAACAACAATTTCTAAAAGAAAACTGAGACAACACCTTTCCAACCTCGACACATCTGTTGGAAGAGCAGAGGTCCTACAGAAGCTGTTGCAATAGAGGTTGTAGGTGGTAGAGCTGGAGTCTGAGTCAGCTCCTGGAGACACCAGGCTGTCAAGATCCTCACCCCTCTCCCTCTCTGGCCTGAACTGGGGACAGTTACATGCTTTTTAACCACTTCTGTTAGAAATTCTTAGGTTTAGTCATGCATTCAGACCCTGAACTCTTGCTCTCATGGCTACTGCTGATATTCCACCTTGGTTTAAGTCTTAGCCCAGATGTGAAACAAGATTTCAGTGCTCATTGGAAAAGTTCTAAGGTTTACAAGGAGCAAAGAGAGCAATGTCAGGCTCTGGGTAGAGACCACGAGTGTGAAATCGAATTCTGCTAATAAATTGCTGTCTTTGCCTTAACATTGCAAGCCATGCTCTGGAGTTTATTTGAACACATAAAATATGCTAAAAGTTTAGCAGCACCACTGTGTAAAGAAGAGTTGGATGAAGTATATATTTTTAAATACAGCAAGTAATAAAATGTTGCGTAAATCCCCAAGAATATCATTTTGGGGCAAGCACAATAGAATGCTTAATGTGTGTATTCCCAGGTCTGCTGTTTTTATTCCTCTTTTTTCTTTCTCCTGATTTAATCTCCTCACCCAGCTGATGGTTGGCATTGTGGGAGCTGTGAGGAAGAGGGTACATCCACAGACATTTCTAATATCATAGCTGTGAGACAAGGGGTGTGAGGTGCTTGCAAGGTGCTGCTGCATCTCATGTCCACTGGTGCAGCTGCATCCAGCTGTGGGAGATGGGTCAGAGCAGATTTGCACAGGGTGGGATTGTTGTTTGCAAAAGGACCACAAAAGATAAAGGGAAATGTAGAACAACTGGAAACAAAGGCAAAGATTTCTGCTCAAATTAATTTCCTCCAAATTTATTTCCTTTTCATTTAGCTTGGTTGAGAAATGCCCCTGTGGGCTTTATGAGAAAATCAATCTCTCTGTTTTAAGTTCTAAATGGAGTTTTAAGTAGCTCATCCTGACACTCAAAACTCCATGAGATGCCCAAATTCTCACCAAGGCAGTTCAGATGTTGTTCAGAGCCACTCCTGCAGCTCCAAGACAAAAGCTGGAGGCGAATTGCCTCTTTCCAGACCAACATTTTGGGTCTGAGTCAGGTGATGTTGCCTGTTCCTTTTGCAAACCTTCCTGAAGATGATTTTCTTTAAGGATAAAACATCCAAATTTAGGATCATGCCTTTCAATGAGTAGTTTCATAATTCAAGAGGATTCTTTTCCCTGACTGCAAATCAGATTTTGCCCTTTTGCAACACAGTGATGCCCCAGGTGGCCCAGAGGTCTCATGTGCTTATTGGTTACCTGCTTTCATGCTGCTGCTTTCCAAATAACTATTTTGAAGTTATTTTAAAATTAAGAACTGCTCTATGGTACCTCTGAAATGCTGCTCCCAAACTGCTCCCAGTTCCTGCTGTAATCCCAGTCCTTTTAGAACTATCCATTCTGGAAATGAGAATCTATATTCTGTGGACTTCCAGCCAGATAAATATACACTTATTAATTCAAATAAAAGAAGGGAAATTTAGGATAGATTTATGGAAGGAATTGTTCCCTGGCAGGGTGGGCAGGCCCTGGCACAGGGTGCCCAGAGCAGCTGGGGCTGCCCCTGGATCCCTGGCAGTGCCCAAGGCCAGGCTGGACACTGGGGCTGGGAGCAGCCTGGGACAGTGGGAGGTGTCCCTGCCATGGCAGGGGTGGCACTGGGTGGGCTTTAATTTCTCTTTCAACTGAAACATTCCATGATTCCATATAAATCCCAGGAGACATATTAAGGAAAAAAAAAATCCTAACAGCCTCTGACATTAAAATTGTTATGCTTTATTTCTAAAATATTAATTTTTGGGTCTTAGGAAGTTTTAGCAATTGTAACTCAGAGAGATCTGTTACTTTATTATGCGGCATCAAATAAATATAGTCATAAAAATTCGTCCACTGATCCAATTTAGCTATTTTTACCTGGTTTTTTGTATTTACTAAATACTAATCAGTGGGTAGTATTGAGCACTACATCTTCTATATTGTATTTGACCTGTCAACTAATACAGTGCAGTACTAAAAATATAGGAGATGTTAAAAATGCAACATTTTGGCACTGAGCAAAAGGTCTTTGGCATACTGAGAACAACTTTTGGTACAGTTTGCTGCATTTGCCCACACAGTAGAATTTTTTTTTTGGCAGGTTTTACCTGTTCATCTCCCGTGAAATTCCATGGGCTGGAAGAGTGCCCTCCTAAAGAGAGAAATCTCAGCATCTCTAATGAGGGGCCAATTCCCAGCCCCGCAGCATCTTCAAATGGTATTTGGCAGAGATCTGCCTTTTTTGGGATATGGAGGGATGGAGTTTTCCCTCCATGCAGCACAGCACTGGCAATATGCAAGGCTGCAATTTCTTTTCATCCATTTTCCTTTCTCTGAGTGCAGAGATTTTGGGCCTCCCCACAATGGATTCCTGCCCATGAGCAGAAAGCCTGGAGGTAACAGAACCTTTCTGCCTCCCTCAGCCACCTCCTCCACACTTGCAGATATCAAAGACAGTCAACAAATCATCATTCAAAGCACAGAGAGGGGGGGAAAGTCCATTCCCTGCGCTGGCCTGGCTTGCAGATATAAAGGTAATCTGGTAATGAGGACCCACCAGGTGATAATTAATAAGCAGAGTTTCCTCTGTTGGAATTATCTGTCACGTATGGAGAAATTTCCTGGGGATGGGAAGGGCTGTTCTACAGGAACATGAAGTGCTGTCCTTTTTTAAGAGTCATCAGCTCAGCCTGATGGAGTCTGGAGTCCTCTGTGTGAGCAGGGCAGATGTTGAGGATGGGCTTTCAACTCTTCTTCTCCATGGAGAGATCTGCATTTACCCCAGAAAGCCAAGGCAGGGGGTTTCACCCCCAGCTACCATCACACCAAGGAAATAGGTGGAGTTAGACCTCAAAGAACACGGAAATCTCTGCTCCCTACAATTCAGGAATGGATTATAGGCAGTTTTTTAAAGGAAAAGAACAGGGAGCAACTCAGTTTAATAGATTCCTGTACATGAAAAAACCCCTTTGGGTTAAAATCTGGTGTTATTCATTTTGCACACGGAAATACAGATTTTTCTGGATGTATTCAACAGGATCCACACAAATTGAAGATAATTTGGGAAGAGTCTTTTTAGGAAATTCACGCACTGAATTTAAGTTCTAAATCTTGTGAGACCCTTCCCTGAGTTCCCTGTGAAAAAGCTTGCTATAAATACATAGAAATAAAATCATTAAAATGTTAATATAACCTATAAAATCAAACAAAAGACCTGCTGGAGACTGGGTCAAACCCAAATCATATAAAAAAACCCTTCTTAGAATGAAGTCCTGGAGATTTGAATAATTTTCCTTTTAAAATGTCAGAACAATCTTTAGGTTTGGTTCAGTTAAATCTGGAGCAATTCTCCATAATGAAAGGAAAGAATGAATATAAACACATTTCAGTAGGACTTTGGGATTCCTGACTCCTGTCTCTTTAGGGAGACTATTTTTCCTTATGGCACAGGTCTGCACTGTTAAAGACCTTGCTATGAAATAATGAGAAGTTGAGGAGAGAAGGAGAACAAGCGTGATTACCTTGGAAAATTCACTTAATTAAAGAGACCCCAAATGATGTGTCCATCTATTATTGCTTCCAGAAGTAGCCAAATAGATTATCCAAGTGAAAAAGAGGAAAAGAAAAGCAACAAAGTCCCTGCCATAGGTGAGAGCTGAGACTTTCCTCTCACACCGCTGATTTTTTGTACAAAATAATATTTTTCAAGAGTTTCTGTTGCCAAAGGGGCTGGGAGTTCCTGTGTTCAGAAAATGCTGCACCACAGACCTGTGTGCTTTTAATTCAAATCCATTTAATGCATATTAAATGGAGAGATTTACTCATGCAAAATACATGTAGACCCCTTCTGATAGTGGGTGTTTCCCATGTCACATAACCCAGTGTGGCATTAACAGGTAAATAACAAGTAAATAATTCCCTGGCATTGGGACCCCCTTCCCCTGCAGAGGATCCTGATGGTGGAAAGGACCGTAAGATTTCCTCTCCACCCCGCATGAGGGCTGGGATGGCATCTGCAGCCTGGTGGCCACAGAAAGGTGAAGATTGGCCTAAGAGTGACTCTAAAGACACCCAGATGGACAATGGCTTTGGTAGCAGTGAGAAGAAACACTTCCAGTGTCCATGGAAGTATCCATGGCCAGGTTGGACAGGGCTCGGAGCACCCTGGGATACTGGAAGGTGTCCCTGCCCATGGCACAGGATGATATTTAAGGTCCCTTCCAACCCAAACCATTCCATGATGCTATGAAGACCCAACATCCTGCAAAGCATCATGTGGAAGGGCTCAACCAGTGGTCCAAAAGCAAATATTCCTGTTATTTTCCATGGCTTAATTCCACTTAGGTTCCACTTAGGTTCCACTGCTGTGGCAGGTTTCACGTGTGTCTGAAAAAACTCAAGTCCTCTCCTCACATTGTGTTTTTTTTGGATATGACCCATTCTCCAATTTTAATGATAAAATGAGAACATAATTCACATATTAGCATTTCCAGACCTGTACAGCTGCAGAATGAGTAAACAGTGGGGTGAGTAATCATTATTATTCTGCACCAGAGAAAGAGTGAGAGGAAAAAAAAAAAGCACATGATTTTGTGGTGTGCTAAACCAGAAAAATATGGTTTGCACTTCTTAAAACATCTCAAATTCTTTTTTTATCTGTGTTTTAGAGGTGACAGAGAAAAATCTATCTTTTAGCTGAACTAATCTCTGATGAATTAATATCCTTTTTCATATAAAAGTGTTTGGGGAAACCTGAAATTGTGGCATAACCTATTGATTACATTATATGAATTAAGTTTTCGAAATCCTACAGCTGTTTGCTCTCAAGGTTTAAACCTGCTGTCTATTTTCAGCTGTGCACTTAATACACATTTCACCTGGTGACTCAATAACATTTTAATATAAAAGTACATGATCAGGGAACATATGTTCAGTGTTCATACGAGGCTTAATAGCGACAGAAGGGGTAACAATTAACAGTTCTGTTTTTTCTGGGTACACAGGGTCCGAGTTTAAAGTTTTTCCTGGGCTGCTTCCAAAAAATCTTTGTTCCTAGTGCCTTGACCTTTGAGGAGTTTGGAATCAATGAGCCACGTTGCCTTCCATAAGGGTGTCAAGTGCAGAATAAAAAACTGCGTCACATCATTTTTCACCGCGGCCAGATGAGGTCTGAGTGAAGGAACAAGGAACAGGAAAGCCAGAACATCTGAAAAATTGACTCTGCAAGCTGGAATGTGATTCTGCAATAAGGGGCAACTCTCCTTTTCTTTTTCTTTTTTTTTTCCCTCCCTCCTTTTTTTTTTTTTTTTTTTTTCCCTCCCCCCTTTTTTTTTTTTTTTTTTTATTTTTTTGCCAGAGTAGGCAGGTTGCAGACAGATCTGGGTCTCAGGCTCCCGCCCCTGGGGCCCCCGTGTCAAGGCGCGGTGATAGAGCGCCGTTCATTTCTGCAACATCTGTAACGCATCGAGCGATGTATTAATAGCTCAATATGCCAATCTGCCACTGTGCATTTTGACCTAGCGAGGACCAGGAGCATGCAAGGTCTGTAAGGCAGATGTGGGAACGGCAGCAAGGGCTGAAATTAAAGGCAGACCCCGAGTTTTGCACGGAATTGTGGAGCAGTAGTCCTGGAAGAGGCTAATGCTTCCAGCTCAGTTAGGAGGTTAATAGAGCTAATCTTCTGTATCACTATTATTTATAACATGTTGTTGGACTTAATGTTTATGAAGCTCAAGCTGTATAGTGCACATCCAATTATGTTTTCTTACAGCCATGGAGGGTTTTATGAAAAGGAATATTGAGTGAATGCTTTATTGCTGAAAAATATTGTATTGGTTAGAAGGGAAGTTAATCCAATAGGAGGTAAAAACAGTAACAAAGGCTACAGCAAATACGAGATGCTTTAAATTCATTGCATGACATTCTCACCCTAATTATTAGCCCACACTGGGAATAAAAACAGCACCCTCATCTTCAAGTTATTATTTTTTTTTTCCCTTTCCTCATTTTTATTGCACATTTACATAAGACTTGTATGCCTTGTACTTCTTCCAGGCTGCCTTATAAGGTTTCTTTTAACCCTTTGCTTCTCTTCTCCACAGCCCTGCAGGAAGACTCATTTATACCCACAGAGGCAGTGGAAGGCAGGTGACAACAGTGCAGGTGGCTGGGGCAGAGGAGGCCAAGCCACGATGGGCACAGAGGTGGCAGCAGCTTGAAGAAAAGCCCAGCAGTTCAGGTGCTGATCCAGCCTCAGCTCCCAGAGCCCCGTGGATCTGGAAAGCTGGAACAGAAAATCTTCAGGAAAAAAAAATAAAATCCTAAGATATCCAGTGTTTCCTGAATCTAATTGGATGGGAAATATTGCAAGAGCAAATGTTCCTCATGGTGAGGAGGACCAGCCCATAGCTGGCAGCAGAAATGTCCAGTGGATGGTTGAGTAAGGTAAAATACAAACCTCTTTGAAAAATGCCCTGGCCTGCATGAAGGACCTTTGTTATTGCAGTTAGGGAGAGCAGAAAGAATGAAGTGGGGGTTTGTGGTTTGTACTTTTTGCTTAAAATAAGGAGAGTTAAAGGAAGTCTGACTGAAGGAAAAAGAGGGAAGGAAGGAAGATTAGCCAGTTAATAAAGGAGATTTATGTGAGTGACGGTGGGTAGGCAAATTGCACTGCTAAATGGGGTATGGACTTCTTTTATGTGGACAAGAGAATTTATCAATTTTCTTTAACTCAAACTGCACCATAATCGTGTCATCAGAGCCTTGGCTGGAAGAGACACCCTTCTCATGGAGAAACAGGTCTGGAGACACCCAGCCTGGCTGGCAGAAATTTGGAAATGGTGCCGTCTCCTGCATATGTTTCCAACAAACATTTTTGCTGTGCTGCAGTTTTGATCAGGGCTTGGGATTTTTTTAGTCTGTACCATGAGTCAAAGGTGCACATGGGCTGCTCCAGCAACTCCTCGTTTTCAGTGAGCAGCTCAGGAGGACTTTGAGGGCTGAGCAAGGCCAGCTGAGATGGGATCTCAGGAGCCTGAGATCTTGGATGATGATGAAAGTTCTTGTTTTTTTCATCATTGTCAAACAGGCTGGGCAGAGAGATGCAACTACACGAAGCATGAGCAGATAGCTGGTGTCTGACCCACGTCCAACTGGCTTGCAGGAGCATTTCTTCCCAGCATCTGTGGGAAAGCATCTGTGTAGCCAGTGGCTGATGAATTCCCTTGGAAGCGTTTCTGATTTGAGCTCGTGTTATGTGTGTTCCTGGTTAAAAGTGAATTTCTGAAAACACATGGGCTGTCCCGAGGTTCAGTCTGCTGTTATTGGATTCAGTGTTTCCAGCAGGAATTTAGCTCCTCGTGTTACAGATGATGAGACCTGATGAGCTGCTATGAATGTGTTATCTGCATGGAGCTGAGCTGGCTCCTGCTCCAGA
This sequence comes from Rhipidura dahli, assembly GCA_013399225.1. Lineage (NCBI taxonomy): Eukaryota > Metazoa > Chordata > Aves > Passeriformes > Rhipiduridae > Rhipidura > Rhipidura dahli. The sequence goes on along the minus strand of VXAC01000684.1, from coordinate 63,927 downwards.
GCAGGATTTCCTGGAGCAAATCCAATCTAGGACAGGAGCTGCAAGGAAAGCATTTTCCTCCCCTGGCCACATCACCGCAGCTTCACATTTCTCTGAGACCCAACGCAGGTGTAGTTACAGGACCAGGGTCTCCACAAAAAATCAGAGTAGCATTGTCCACAGACAGAAATAAATAATCCTCTGTGGCTGGTATTTCATTTATCATTTATGCACTTGAATTTATACTCACCTAAATCCTATACATATGTCCTTAAATGCCTGCAGAAATCTCAGATTTCTCCTCTTCCATTAGGGATACCATCTAAAACCTGCTTTCTATTAAAAACAACAAATAAAAAACAGTTCAGGAAAAGTGCATTCTTTCTCCATCCCTCAGCCATTTAGCGCTTCAGAAAATCATTAGAGAAGTGTGTGTTTTTCAAAGCCAAAAATATTTTCCTCTCAAAATGCTGCCCTCTTCTCCAGTGGCTTCTGAGAAAGCAACAGAAGCAATTGCCAGGCCAAGAGGAAAGTGTGGATGAGGAGCCAGAAGAGCCTCAGGTGTCTGCAAAATAGGGAGATGGGGCCAGAAGAACCAGGGAAAGGAATTTGGGATGGCCACAGTTAAAAATGCCATTTTCTTGTTGAATCCTGTGAATGGACAGAAGTTCATTAAGGATCACCAGCAAGAAATATAAATATTATGCCTAATTTGGAGAGAGAATTCCATGTCTATTCTTCAGATGAGGCCGGGGTTAGGATTCAAAGGGTAGGAAGATAGCTGACTTGGGTTGTGGCTGGATTTTGGAAATTTAATTGACTTTATTTCAAGATTTTCTTTACTCTTGAAATGGCAAAATATGTGCTTACATTGTTTTGATGTGAAAACATTGACTTTGGGGTTGGTGTATTTGATATGACCAAAGCTAAAATGAAAATTATGGGTCGGGTCTGGAACAAAAAGTTGAATTTAGTAATCTTCTTTGATTTAGAGAGCTAAAGTGGAATGAGAATCAGGTCGAGTCAAAATTTCCCTGGAAGTGTCCAAGGCCAGGTTGGATGGGGCTCGGAGGAACCTGGGGTGGTGGAAGGTGGCCCTGCCCATGGCAGGGGCAGAAGCTGGATCTGCTTTAAAGTCCCTTCCAACCCCAAACTGAATTTTAACCCGGTATTTGATTGACTTTAAAAAGTTTATTTATAGATAATTGTGGACAAGATGAAGAGAAGGATTAGAAAAATATGTTGGGTAAAATAAAAAGGCTCGGAGACATATTCCTGTTGTTATAATCACACAGGTTGGAAATCAAAAGAAAACAATCCTGGTTTGATCATCCAGCTCTTGCTTTGGGCATTTTATCTAACCTGGCAGAGTCTGGGTCTGTTGATAAGAATAGATAATGTTTTGTAAAAGGAAAAGTTAAAGATCTGGTTGCATCCCTGGGTATTCCCAGCCATTGAAAGAAAATCTGGATATTCTACCAAGAAGACTGGACTAGGAATAGAATTAAACTACTTGTTTAGCTGGAGAACAAATATGTTTGAAATCATTAAGAGTGGGATTAGGGTTATTTAGAGCTGCCCCTTTTTCCTCCTTGTGAAATCATTCAGGAAAATGAGGCCTTATTATCACAGGAGTCAAACTTCACACCAGTTGTGAACTATCTCCATTTTGAGATGCTCAATAAAACCAGCACTGCAGGGAAATGTTGCTGCAGCTTTAGGATTATCCAAAGGTCAAATATTCAGAATAATAGAAAAACACAGGCTTCAATTTAATGGAATAGCATTTAATAGGAGAGGGAAAATATTCTAACCTGGAAGACTTTATCATAAAAAAAAAGTAAAATTTAAAAAGTCAAGGGAAATGCCAAAACCTCAGAGTTTGTGCTGTTTCATAGCACTCTGGGCAGCTCACTGGGACAAGAGATACCAGAAATTCAGGAGGTCCAGTGGGCTCCCTTCAACCCCAGGAACTCTCCTTTGGTGTCTGGAGTAAATCTCTGCTTGTCTATGAGAGAACACAACATGTAGCACTTTATTTCTTATTCTGACTGCTCCTAAATCAGACTCAATTTTGCAAATTTTGGTTCTTTCCATGTGGACCTTCTTTGTCTGAAATTTGCTGGGGCAGAAAACAAAAGAGGGTTCAGAATGATTTTTGGCTTTGTCGGCAGATCCATCACATTCCAGACGCGGCCCCACCTCATGGCACCAGGCCATGGAGAACACGATCCATCAAGGATCAGCAGTGCCCATTATGTTGGCTATTGAGCTGAAGGGTCTTGGATCCAAGAGCAGGGTGAAATACTTGGGTGTTCCAGAATAAAACAATGAATCTGAGCTGGTAAATGATGAGTTTTGAGCTGTGAGACAGTTTGGAAAGTCGATGTCAACTGGAGATCCCACTCACGAAGGAAATGAGTTCTCTTCAGGTCTGTTATAGGATGTTTGTGAAATTCAGTTGTCTGAACAGTGCTAAGTGAAGGCATTCGAAATTTTGTCCTTTTCTTTATTTGGTGTCAGGCAACGATGAAGGAACGCGAGTGTGCAGTGCAGGATCTGCCCTCCCACCACAGAACCTCATTTTGCTAAACCTATCCATATTATCCAACCTCATCGCAAAACATAAGAAATCTTTAAGGAAGATTATCTCAATTTTCACTACTTCTAATAAGCAGAGCTGTAAAATATCTCCATTTGCTCCCCTCCAAGCCGTTGGCTCCCGAGCTGCAAGCGCATAGGGAAGAGGTGGCAGATCTCTCCAGCCATCTCCATCCTCCCATCCCCGAATCCCCCTCTGGCTGCAGTCACAGGCAGTGTTTGGGGAGGCCCTTGGTGTGAGCAGTCAGAGGGTCTGGCCATCCCAGCCTCCCACCGCATTCCTGCTCCGTACCGGAGGTGACCGGGCAGGGGGTCCCTGCTGGGGTTATGCTGGGCCACTCTCCCGGCTGCAAACAGGAATCTCCAGCAATGCTAAACAAATCAGGCTGCCAAGGGCCTTTTTTTTTTTTT
>VXAC01000684.1:47538-60276 GCA_013399225.1 Rhipidura dahli | reverse complement strand
AAAAAAAAAGGAGAAAAAGGAAAGAGAGAAAAAAAAAAAGAAAAAAGAAAGAAAAAATGTGCAGCTTATTCCCAGTTAATCAACCCCATAGGATGGATGGCCATGACCAATTATTATTCCCAGATACTACTGGTTAATCAAAAAGCACACAGTTAAAAGGCCTCGTGTTAGCAACTTGGCTGCTGAAAGCAAGAGTGGAGAATCTGCAAATGTTCACCACAAGATTAAGGTTATGCAAATGCTGGGATGCTGGGAAGCATCCTGTGCTTTCACAGTTGCCTTTCAGGAAGGTGAAGTGGGTTTGTTATCCCTGGAGTAGCCCTGGGTGTTTGTTCTCCTCGGAAGGGCACTGGGTGCTTGTTATCCTCAGAGTGGCACTGGGTGTTTGTCATCCTTGGAGTGGCACTGGGTGTTATCCCTGGAGGGACACTGGGTGTTTTTTACCTCTGGAGTGGCACTGGGTGTTATCCCCAGAGTGGCACTGGGTGTTTGTCATCCTTGGAGTGGCACTGGGTGTTATCCCTGGAGTGACACTGGGTGTTTTTCACCTCTGGAGTGGCACTGGGTGCTTGTTATCTTCAGAGTGGCACTGGCTGCTATCCCTGGAGTGGCACTGGGTGTTGTCTCTGGAATGACACTGGGTGTTTGCTATCCCTGAAATGGCACTGGATGTTATCCCTGGAGGGGCACTGGGTGTTTGTCATCCCTGGAGTGGCACTGAGTGTTTGCTATCCCTGGAGTGGCACTGGATGTCATCCCTGGAGTGGCACTGGGTGTTATCCCTGGAGTGGCACTGAGTGTTTGCTATCCCTGGAGTGGTACTGGATGTCATCCCTGGAGTGGCACTGGGTGTTTGCTATCCCTGGAGTGGCACTGGTTCAGGGAGGTGACACTGGCATCAGGGTTGCAGTTCCAGACCCGTGGTGTCCTCAGCTACTGCTCAGGGCAGATGATCTGTGGGATGAACATTCTCCCAGAGCACACAAACCCCTCACACCCTCTGGCTGCAGCCACCAGCCCTGGGCTCTCTCCTCTCCCATCCCAGTTGTGCCTGGAAACCAAAGGAAGCGCCGATGCTCAGCCGGCGTCTGCGGCTTTTTGTGCCTCCTCACTGCAGGCTCGGGGAGCAGGAGGCACCGGGGAGGAAGCAGAGAGCGAATCCTGACAGAGCAGAGGTCGGGGTCTGTTCACATTTTGGCTCACACCAGCAGAATGCAAAGGGCAGGACCAGATAGGGCAGGAAATATGAAGCTGGGTCTGATTTACTCCTGATGAAAGTTAACCCCCTTCCACTGGAAATTTCTGTGGAGCAAAGCCAAGTCCCTGAAGCTGAGAATCCATCCCCTTTGTGTTCAGATCAGTTGTAATAATTAAAGATATATTAAGACTGCAGAGAGTGCAGTGTAATCAGGACTGGGAAAAATCCTTCAGAGTTATTTTAGCTTTAGTCCTTACGTTTATTTTTTGTGACTGAGATTGTTTAAATAATATGTCTCCAGAGAACAGAGTAAAAATATAGATTCTAATTTGAATATAGATAAACACTGGATTATATATCACAAAATATGCTGGTGTAGCACAAGCAGTACATGCTACATGTTAACACCAGGTATTACGTAACCACAGCACCCAGCCAACTCACTTTTATCGTGCTAATGTATTTTTTACCTCCAAACGTTAATATTTTTATATCTATATATATGTACTGCTACAATGCCATATTCCCAGGTTTTACAGTTTCTCTGCATTTTTCTGGCACAGGTTACAATGGGGGAAAAACGCCAACTGGAACACGTCGAAAAACAAGATCATAAGGTTTCACTCAAGTTGCTTAAATTATTATGTAGGAGGTATATTATCGACCTTTTAATAAAAACCTTTACAGTCTCCATGGAAACATTTTTACATTGACATATAAAAACATAAATGGAAAAAAAATGTTGTAAAAAAATGAATCTGGTCTCCTGTTCATAAATTAGAGGCTGCCCTCGCTGTGTGGTGCCTCATCTTCCCTCCGTTATGCAAATGCAGCTGCTCAGTGATGATTCATTAGGAGAGCATCTTGCTGTAACCTGTGTAGTAAGCTGAGGGATTCGAGAGGTTTAATCCTAAAATAGCATTTACTGTTTCTGTGAGGCAGTTTCCCACCTACTTTTAAACCAGGACAGCACATCAGTGCATTTGGGCTCGGGTTAAATGTGCAGAAGGTGGAACAGCCCTCGGAAGTACCGACTCATAAAATTCAAAGCTCACAAGAAAGTGCCTGCCTGGCTTTCTTTTTACTTAAATTAAGAGTCTCTCATCCTGGCCGCACCGAATTTCCAGGAGTTTGCAGCCTTTACAGCGGAGGAAAATCCTCCGGCACCCTCAGCCTCACGGTGCTGGAGTCCCGGCAAATTTGGGAAGGGGCGAGGAATCTCAGACACATCATTTGAGATAAGGATCAGTCTCTCTTGATTTGAATTCCAGAGCTCTCAGCTGTGGTCTGCTGACATCTCGTCAGCATCCGTGACATTTACCAGCGATATCCCGTTTATATCACTCTCAACTCCAGAGGCCAGATGACAAGAAGCAAAGACATTCGAATTCTGATTACAGTACAAAGGCAGAAGTTTGTGCTGTTAAAAAAGAGAAGCACAGCACAAAGAGCTCTGGGATTGTTTTCCGAGAGGCACCAGCGCCGTGCTAAATGTGCTTTTATTTACAGATAATTCTCTGGCAGGTTTCTCTTTTAATCTCAATTTCCTCTCTAATCAATGCGGGATTGTGCCAGCCATTTGCAGGAGCATTCTTTACATGAGTACACATGAAGTGGTTTTTCAAGGAGCTGAAGAAATAAAATTGTCAATGTTTACTAAAATAAAAAGCAGTTCCTGAAGAAACCCTGCTCAAATACAAGCAAATGAAGCATTGACCTGTCTCATATAATAAAACAAAGAACTAGATAGTCTCAAAATAAATCATGCAGCTTTTTACCAATTTTCAGGTTTTGAAAACCAAAAGGGTGATTAGCACATAGATTTTAAAAAGTTGAAAGAAGGGTCTTTAAAGCCAGGTAAATGTCATGTTCTGAATGCAATAGGTAATACAGATGAATTGTACAGGTTTAAGTTCCTTACAAAGACCACTGAAATTATTGAATGCCTTTGCACTCAACGGCAGCATCAGAGATATCTAAAATTAAAGGGTAAATAACTTTTAAATATAATTTAGTATAAAACCAAACAGCTGTTGCCCCATACACAACATCAGTACAATTTTTTATTGAGATAAATACATCTATAAACACACGCTTGTAATCCAAACACATTTTTAATAATTTTTTTTTTTTGCAGTTCCTGTCTAATACAGCTGATATGATGATTTTCAGAGTGATTTCTTGCTGAATCAAACTTGAAGGGAACATCCCTCCATACCTGGATAGTTTTTGCAGTGCCTTGATCTTTGTGTTAATAACACTGCAAAGGAAAATGATTTTCACAAAGTGCTTCGGCGCCGAGTCTCTTAATACCAGAACCCCCCTGAAAGTATCTCAAATTCATTTTGGCCATGTTCACAACAGGAAATAGGTAAAGGGAGAAAGCCACACTGAAGTGATTGCTGAAATGAGCACTGCAAAGTGTGGAAAAGGCAGAGTTTGTGCGCACACACACCGAGGAGCTGCTCAGACCTCCCTCCCTTCCAAGCTGGAATGGAGCTCTAAGCAACCTGGTCTGCAGAAGGTGTCCCTGCCCGTGGGATGAAATGTTCCTTGAGATCCCTTCCAACCATAACCATTCTGGGATTCTGTGTCACGGGGAAAATCCAAATCTTGCCTCGGGCTCTGACCTCCAGCCTACACTGCAGCGCAGCACTTGAGAGCTCCGCTAAAATCTTTCTGATAAAAATCTGAACAGTTTCTTCAGTCTTATTTGTAGCTGCTATCAGTGAGAGAGATGTTACGGTGCGTTTGGAAAAGATGTGGCAGTGCCCTGACTCTGAAATTCAGAAATTCCTACAGTTTCCGTGGGCTTCAATAAACACCACTGAAACTCATCAGTTTGAAACTTTTTGTTTCAAATGGAGAGCCCTTCATTTACTCAAAGGACCAAACTGTCCTGTAATGAGAGCCCCATCTGGCAAAATGCCTGAAATTCTGGAAGCCTTGGGTACGGGAAATCCCGCTAGGAGAAGCCGGAGTCCATAAAGGAGACAGAGGAGTCCCGCAGCTTCGTCCGAATAAAGGGAGAGAGGCCACCGGGCACACGCCCACAGGGTTTTCTCTCCCGAGGTTTTGGAGGGCTCAGCCTCCCTTTATCCCCAAATCCCGGCCTCATGTTGCCCTCTTCCTTTCCCCATTGCAAGGTACCAGGAGGTGCAGCGCTCCCGAGCCACCTACCACAGATTCCCTCTCGAACCTGGCATTTTGCCGCAAAATTCAGAAACTCAGGCTTGTGCAGATCCACTTGTCTGTTTCAGGAGTCAAATTGTCTGGGCTTGAAGTTACTGGAGATATTAAGACTCATTAAGAGCCATTTCAAAGCCCTAAATACCCGTGGAACTGCGTGTGAAGACATCAGCACGCATCTTCCCTATCGCCTGTTTTAAAACAGCAGCGCAAGAATACCGCATGTTTCAATCAGCTGCATTTTTCCAGTGGTCCCCTTATCTAAATTTTACCTTTCTCTGTGTGGTGTTGTCTGCTGAAAACTAAAATGTGGTTGAGGGTTTCGTCTGGGAGATGATTGAAGCCCAGCCTTGCTGCTCGCTCTGGCGGGGGCTGATGGAGCTGGGGGTCTCAGAGATGCTGGGTGACCACCCAACGTGGCAACTCCCGCTGCCCCTACGGATCTCGGGTTTCCACGGCCCCATTTCACCTTCCCCTTTGCTCCTCTACGCCTGGGAGCGAAGTGGAAAATATTCCTCCTGCAAAACTGGCCGAGGAGCCAGAGGCCACAGCAGAGGGGCTGAGTTGGCAGCGCACGGAAATCCAGTTTGCCTTTTCAGCAGGGACGGAGTTGAAGTCCCAGGTGTCTTCCCAGGGATCTCACAGGGTTTTGTGGCCACCCAAGCCACCAGTGCCCCCAGCAGCTCTTCAGGAGTCACCTCCCTTGTTCTTCAATCCCCTTGTTCCCACCACACACCATGGTTTCATCCACAAATTGGCCCCTCTCTGTGAACTTAACGTGAGGCTGTGGGACCAACAGAAATGTGCCAGCATTTTTGGCAAATCTTCCTGAGGCGTTTGTGCAGATCTTTGCAGATCATTAACCTGACAATGCCGCTGATAAGAGGCTGGGAGTCACAAATGCCTCTGCGCGGTCTCCAAGGCTCAGCCCTTGGCATTCCGAGCGCTCAGGGCCAGCAAGGCAGTGGTTAACTGGAGAAACCTGATGCCATCGTGCCGAATGGAGAGCAAACACTGCTCTGTGACTGCCACTGAGACAAAAGGACCCGTGAAAGGAAAGAGGGAAAAAAAGGAAAATTGCCAAGGAAAATCGCTGTGAACTTCTAACCCTGGCAGCACATCCAGTCATGGAGTGGTTTGGGCTGGAAAGGACCTCGAATTTCATCGAGTTTCGCCCCTCTGCCATGGGCAGGGACACCTCCCAGTGTCCCAGGCTGCTCCCAGCCCCAGTGTCCAGCCTGGCCTTGGGCACTGCCAGGGATCCAGGGGCAGCCCCAGCTGCTCTGGGCACCCTGTGCCAGGGCCTGCCCACCCTGCCAGGGAACAATTCCTGCCCAAGATCCCATCCAGCCCTGCCCTCTGCCACTGGGCAGCACAGCACATTCCCTGTGTCCTGGCCCTCCAGCCCTTGTCCCAAGCCCCTCTTTAGCTCTCCTGCAGCCCCTTCAGGCACTGGAAGTGTCTCTGAGGGCTCTCTACAGCTTTCCCTCCTCCAGGTGAGCACCCCCAGCTCTGCCAGCCTGGCTGCAGAGGGGCTCCAGCTCTGGGAGCATCTCCATGGCTTCCTCTGGGCTCACTCCAATGTGTCCATGACCTTCTGATGTTGGAGACCCCAGAGCTGAGCACAGTCTGAACATCAGGTGAGTGGTCCCCGAGCCTCCAGAGCCTTTTGAGACTCCCACACCTTGTACCCTGCTCCTGCCTTACCAGGAGCTCATCCCCATCTCCTTCCTGGGACACAGCAGTGCTGACACTGAAAATCTACCTCCTACACTGCCAGTCTTCTCTGAGATGATTCCAGCGAGTTTTGGGAAGTAACACCCTAATGGAGGTCAAAAATCCAATTTTTTCCTCTAACAGCCTGTACTTTTCCCCTTCACATTGTGTCTTCAGACACAAGGATGCACCCATTGTAATAATTACATTTAAATACTAATAATCTATTAAGTTCTTCCATGAACTCAACATCCATCTAGCAAAGGTTTCTTCTTCTTATTGATATCCCCAACAAACAAGAAGTGGCTTAAGGGATGAGTCCCTTGATACTTTTCCATGTGTATATTTTAACTGGATGGAATAATTATTGAAAAAAATCTAGAATTCATACAGGAATGTGTAACATTTAAAAAAAAAATTGTTCCATTAAGTTTATGATGTGTTTATCCAGTTTTTTTTTTAACTTTTTACAAATTCCTTTTTTTAAATAGTCCCAGAGATTTTGGATTCCCTGATAACAACTTGATGTAAACTTCCATGCATTTGAGCCCTTCTGTGAATGGTTGTGGTTGTCAAGTCACGTTCTGGTAACTGTGACTGTGAATGAAATATAGAACAAGGTAAGTGAAGGAGGAGAATAAATAATTGCAGCAGTAAAATTCATATTTGTGCTCCAGAGTTAATCCGATCATCACCAGCATCTCAACCTTTTCTAACCACTAACACAAGAAGTTTTAATTTGTTATATATTGTAGGACTCTGGTGGGCACATCCAAAACTGTTCCCATGATCCCAGAACTCCGCTGTCTGTTCAACTCCTACTTAGAGGTCATTCCAAACTTTATTTTACCCCTTCTTCTGACACCGAATCTGAGAGCATAAACCATGTAGGTATTATTAAACACCCCTAACTCAGTTCCAAAGTTCTGCTGTATCAAGTTGCACCAGATCTGACTTTGCCTGTGAAGAAACAATCTGTTTTTATCCCAAGTTATCCCAGCTTGGAAGCAATTCTTCTCCTGACGTTCAACGAGCCCGATGTTCACCGGTGCTAAAGTCACAGGCCTGCATATTTCTGTGTGTGTGTATGTGTTTGCATCTGCAATTTCCCAATATTCCTGGCTACTGCTCTCTGAGCCATTGAACTGCTCAGTGCTGCATGTAATAAAACACTGAAGGCATCTGGGTTTTTTTGGACACATGTCTTGGCAGGAAAGCTGGGCTCGAAGTGTTGGATTCTCTTCGCACAGTTTGGAGACCAGCGTGTTTCCAGTGGAGCTGGAAACCTGTAACCACTCATATGCTCTGCTGGGTAATTTGTTAGAGTTTAGGACTGTTTGGATTTGTTTTCAAGTTGGAAAAAGAAATTTAAGGGGGTAACCTAAGAAAGAACAGATGCTAACACTGGAATTTTAGAGCCACGAGTTCTTATCGCAGTTTGGGGAGTTGTCTAACAGTTCTTTTTAGACAAAATCTGGCCTGAAAGTGGCATGAAAGCAAGTGTGTTAAATATTGTGAAAGCAGCTGCCCTCTCTGCACTCCTCTGACTTGTGAAATCCCATTCCTCTGGTATCTCAAATGGTTCCTGCTCCCCATCTACTGCTCCCAACACTCTGCCCAGGCTGTCTTCAGCAGAAAGGTATTGGCACCTGGCCACTGTCCAGTGCCCAGCAGGGCACGTTTGACATTTCAAGGTTTGGAGCATCTCCATCTATTATGTGTTTTCCAATCTTAAGGAAAGCAGGAAAATCCAGGAGACATTATTATGGTATTAATATAAGATACAGATACAGATGATAGAATCACAGAACATCCTGGGTTGGAAAAGACCCTAAAAATCATCTATTTCCAGCCCCTTGTCATGGGCAGGGACACCTTCCACCATCCCAGGTTTCTCCAAGCCCAACCTGGCCTTGAACACTTCCAGGGATAGGGCAGCTACAGCTTCCCTGGAAAACCTTTTCCAGGGCCTCACCACCCCCACAGTAAAGAATTCTTTCCTAATATCCCATCTAAACCTGTCAGTTTGAAGTTATTCCCCCTTACCTTGTCACTGCAAGCTCTTAGAAAATGCCCCTCTCCATTCTTTCCTGTGGTTTTCCTTCAGGTACTGGAAGGTCACAGTTACAACCCTGGATTTTGTACCCAGAGCAGATGAGAACCTTTCACCATTTTGCACCACTGGCTGTTTGTTTGATTTACCCCCAAAAATACCTTGGAGTATTTTTGGGGTTATTCCCATGGAAGTGGCTCACTGGGAGATGCTGCCCAAGCTGCAGGTGAGGGGTCAGCAGGAGGGCTGGGATTTCTTCAGCACACCCAGTCCCAGCTAAGCCTGCAGCACAGCACTTCTGGATTCCAGAGCTGGAGCAAGTGGGCAAGGAAAAGACCCCCAAAGTGGCCCTCTACTATATCAGCATCTGATTGCAATTTCTGATGGCAATTTCTTCCTTTTTTTACACAATTTTCCATCTGTCTGGGTAACCAAAGCCATGCAGATGACTGGAAGAAAATGCCAATTCTTTTTACTTTTGTTGAAATGACTTTCACCCTTCTGCTATCGTATTCTCTGCTACATTTAATTTGTTTTGGTTTAGCACATTTTAGCTGAGCAAACAATTTGTATGTTATGACTTGAGTTTTAGAATTGTTAAGGAGGTTTTTTTTTTTTTTTTCCCTTTTTCACAGCTTTTTTTCTGACCTGTCTGTATTCAGCTCACACGCTGGGTTGTATTTAAACAGAAGATCAACTGATAATTGCAACACCACTGCTGGCGTCGCTCGAGTGATGAGGCTGCCAGCATTTCCAGGTTGAATTTTGGCATCTGACATCACAGCCTGGAAGCCAATTTTATTAAATGAGTAGAGGGAAAAATCTGTTTGGCCTCTTTTGCTTGATAAGAGTATAAAAAGACAACATTTTAAAAGAATAAATGAGTGTTGAGAACACAGTGCTTGACCTGCAGGGATTTTTGTGGTGCTTGCCACTGTGCTGAGCTGTGTGGGTCAATGTCTGGGGATAGGATCACCCTCATCCAGAGCCACATTGTCCCAGATGAGGGCACTGACCACTCATTAATTACAAACTGTGGCATCAGGGGCACCCAAGAAGTGTTTGGAGCTGGGAGCCTGCTGTCCTGGATGAGCACTGCCTCCCATGCAATCCCACAATGAGGCCAGTGCTGCCCCAGCTCACCCCAGAAATTCCACATTCCTCAGTAAAAATGCAGCCATCTACACTTATTATTGTCTGAGGGCCCATATCCCACCACCTCCTCTGGAAAATGAGCAACCACGCACCAGCAGAATACAGATGAAAATCTGCACTCATATAATTTTATATTTAAGCCTATGGGATAGGGATAATTACAGTTTTAGAATGGGATCAAAAAGCCCAGATCTACAGAGACTCTTTGAAGTCAATATCTATTTATTATAATTACACAACATCTTCCATCGGACCTGAAAGCATTATTCAGGCATTAATAAATTAAAGTTTGCAACAGACAAGCTTCCCATGCCACTATTTATCCCCATTTTATGGATAGGCAACCTGAGGAACACAGAGTTGAGGTGAGTTGCCTCTGTGCTCCAGCAGCACATGGACACTGGTAGGTGCAGCGAGCCACAGGCTTCCAAACAGAGCATTTGGCTCATCTTAATCCCCAGATTCTCTTGACATTCCCTGTATTCTCACACCTGGGGCTTTCCTGGCTGGAGATGCCAAAGGCCAAACATTCTCGGATACAGAGAAGCTGCTTAGTTAATAGAACTATTAACACTTGGTATTTAATATTGCCTTTATCCAACAAATGCATTTATTTAACGGCTCTGAGCTGCACAGAAAGTCCTGTTCCACTCTTCATATCTATGAGAAGAAGATAGGAGAAGTGGAAATAGGACCTGTACAGGTGGATTAGGGAGCTGAAATCCAAAAGCTGGGAGCCAAAACTCCCTTCTGGCCACCCCTCTCCTGTAATTCCTGGGTCACACAGCATGTCCGTGGTGGGTGAGGAAGGTGAAGCAGCACCCAGCCACCAAACAGAAACCTGGAACAATTTGGGCAATCTTTTAACAAAGCACAGCAGTTCTTGAAAGGATAGTTCACCACTGAAATATTGCAGTGCTCCATGGAGTGGAAATAAATTTGGGTCTGAATGGAGCCATGCCAATCTATAACCAGTGTTTTGTTCAAAATAATCTTCTGGCAGGAGGAGTAGAGTCATGGAATCGTTAAGGTTGGAAAAGACCTTGAAGATTATCAATTCCAGCCCTCTGGCAGCCTGAGGTTCTGTGTTCTGGAGAAATTTGCACCCTGGAGATGGTGCTCCATGAAAACATGCTGCTCTGTGTGCAAGGGCAGAGGACCCAGTGATGGGTGATGCTCCAAACCCTGCCCAGCTCCAGCTGCTGGCAGTGCCCAGGCATCCCCAGAGCAGCAGGAACTGGCTCCCACTCACACCAGCTGTGGCATCAGGGCACAGTTGCTGTGGGATCAGCCTCGCACACCATCAGTGGGGGTTTGTGAAATCCACCTTGGCTGTCAGGGCTGGGCTTGGCTGGGCTTTCGGAGGGAAGGAAGCAGTGTTCTCCTTGGGTTGGCAGAGGGCAGTGTGTCTCCTTGCATGCTCCACGGGCACCTCTGTGCCAGGAGAGGCACAGCTGGCGCTGGCACAGGCACAGTGTGATTGTGTCCTGCTCTCCTGGGTTCTGATCCACAAGAGTCCCCACACTCTCCAAGGCAGACACCCTTAGGAAAGGCTCCCACCAACTTCCTCTGCTGTGATTTTCCCTTTTTCATTATGTTTGACATTTTTGAGACTGAGCTTTGTTACAGACTATTAGCCTATGGCAGTAGGCTGGGGAGATAAGACTTCATCAAGCTATAAATCACACCAAAGCGTGGAAAAATGGGAAATTCTGAGGTTGCACCGGCAGCTCTGGTTGGGTTCGCCTGAGCGTTGGACTGATTGCAATATTTCAAGTGACTGCTGGTATCAGCCAATGCTGCAGCTTGCAGGGAAATGAGTTTGGTGCCTTGTGTCTGAACAGCAACACCATTAAAGTTTTGTACTTAGCATCGTTACTGACTTTGTGGGATCACTGTAGCAAGTTTTAAATGATGCATGAAATGAAGAATTCCTGCCCATCCTAAGGAGAGATAATGCAGATAATAGACTGCCTTGCAATCACAGCTGTGCAGTGTTTTTTTGTTCTGCTCACAGAAATGCCCTCCAAAGCCCAAAGTACGAGTATACACAACACACTCACAGGGTGGGATTTTCCTCACTGGGTTTATCTGACTATTCTCCCTCTCCCCACTCATGCATGTGTTCCAGGAAGGCAGAGTCTATGGATCATGGACAGGGGCACAGATGCCCAGAGCCCACAGTTCAGCCCTGTACCCTAAGGATACTCCTGCTCCTCTCCACCACAGAGCTGCTGTGATAATTTCATAGCTGCTGCCTAGATGTTGTTTCATGTCAGACTTTAAACCATCAGAGTGGGCAACTGCAAGTGTTCTCAAGTAGGGAAGAGCCCCAGTTTGCTGCACCACACTCAGGACCCCTAACTAGCAAGCAGCAGGACCAGGAGGGAGTATTTTGGCCAGCAGACCACCATGCATGACTCCAGATATTTGTGCAATCATTCACAACCCAATGGTTCAAACCTGGAGAAGAAAATCCAGTTCGAGATGTGAGACCCCACCTTAGCAATGTTTCCATTTGAGATCTGGGTTTGGCTGATGGGACCCTGGCACATCCCAGTTCAGGGGTGTGGGTGAATGTACAGATGGACAAAAACAGTCACAGTGGTACAGTCAAGGCAGGTTCTTTATCACTCAGGTTTTGTGTCATCGGCTTGGGTGTTTTGTCATGCCATCTTTGCTCCAAAAGTCACGTTTCAAACAGATTTTTACTGTCATGTGCTTTATACTCTGAGAACTTAATTTTTTCCTTTTCTTTTTTTCTGAACAGCATTTTTTACGTGTGAAAAATCGATAATAAATCACATGGTCTTGCTACTCAAGTCCTTTTCTTTTGTTCAGTGCCCTGGTGGGTGTTAAGGGCATTGACAACACTCAAGTTGATCCAAAAAACCCAGCAATGGGTCATTTGGAGAAATAAAGCTCTACTGGGTCATTTAGTTTTTTAAAAAGTCACATATTAAAAACCGTCTTGTAAGTAAAGGAATGCCATGTCATTCCAGCTGTTAAATATCCTATGATTTTGTTTTAATAAGTTCAGGGATTCACAGGAATTACTTCATTAGGTTAATACTCCACGACACCAGTTTTTCCTTGTCACTAACATTTTTCTGCGCTCCCCCAATATTCTCTCTGAATTCCTTTCTTTGTCCCTATGCTTTCAAGAGTATTTAAGGAAGAAAAATGTGCAACTCCTCCACAGTAATATATTTCCAGGAGCTGGAAAAGCACTGGGAGTGAGTAGAAGTTAGTCCCCCGCTGTATTTTCAGCAGTTAAGTCCCATTTTCATTGACTCACATGCCTGTCAATTACACTCGACAATATTTATGAAAACAAAGTTATAAAGCAAAGGAAATCAATGTTACTGTTATTGTTATAAAAAATTGCACCTCCTGGTAATCTTATTTGGGGCATTGCTGCTAACAT
>VXAC01000684.1:5038-42538 GCA_013399225.1 Rhipidura dahli | reverse complement strand
GAGGCATTTTCTGTGGAAATGAGCTGCGGAGAAGGAAACCGTGGGAGTCTGTCAGGCACGCAGTAAACTCAGGTCTGAAGTGTGGCATTTCCTGATGCACATCCTTAATTACAACAACAGAATAGAGAGTGTGGAGGAGGAACTTTTACAGTGCATTAAAGGAAGGAGTGATAGGTGGTACAGCTGTTTGGATTTCCTTGGAAATACGAAGCAATATCGTTTATTAATTATGCTGAGGTAACTGGGAAGAAATTTAAATATAGAAGTACCTGAAACCAGTAATTGGCTAGAAAGTTCCCCCCTCCCATCCCTTATTCTGCTGCTGTAGAAATTACCAACAAAATATATTCCGCTTCATTTCCCATGACACTAAACACTTGGAATATGGTTCCACATCTTAATATTATTGAAAGATGAAGTGACATTATGAAAAAACCTAACACAGAGCTCCTCTCTTCCTGAGCAGGCAGTGCCAGCTCCGTCCCCTGCAATATGAATGCTCCTTTCTTTAGCACCTGGGAATGGGGAGGACCTGCTGCAAAAAGCTGGACTCAAAATCATTCTTCTCCTCATGCTTTTGTCCCATGATTGACTTGCAAAAATAAGGAATCAGCAGATTGGTTTTCAGCCTCCAGGATGAGCTGCTGGGCTTCAGAGTGGTAGACAAACTTTTACATAAAACATTTATACATTTTATATAAATATGACAAAACTGTGTAAACCTGGACTGGCATCAAATAACCTTGAATAATTTAGGGATAACACTCATCACCTGCAAAGGAGGAGCATGTACATGCCATAAATGTCCAGAAAGATGTCCATGGATACAGGCAAAGCAAGAAGAAATGAGGCAACTCCTCTCCTAAATCACCTGGAAATCCCCAGCCTGGTGCTCCATGGAGAGGTGCCTCCATCAGCCTCACAAAGAGCTGGATGAGCTCCCAGGCTGGGAACTGGTCGTTCATTCATCACAGATTGATCACTAAACTGGTATGGAAATTCCCACTGAGGAAGGAGCACTGTGACGAGACAAATCGTGTTGTTCTCCAGCAAAAATTGGTTTGATGGATCAAAGTTGCAGAGCAATTGCCACTGCTGAGTTGTGACTTTTATTTTAAATAGAATATTTCAGTTGTTAGTGCAAAATATCTCTCTAGCTGTAAATGTAAAACTCACATCAATTAAAGTGGAGCATTGTAGGTCTTAAACATCCAGGATTTAATTGTCAAAAGCAAGTAAATTCTAGGTTAAATCTATTGTTCCAGCCTTTTAATCCTGTGGGATAAAGGTAGCTGACAGATTATACATCCAGCCCCACTCAAGAGGAACCGTAGGGCTGGCCAGCAGTAGGGTGGGTGTATTAAAGAATAATTTCCACTTTCCCCAAAGACATTTATTTCTGTTTTACAAGGCACAAGAAGTTGATTTTGATGGCTACCAGACCCACTAATTTTTCTCGGAATCACGCAAAATGATTCCTCAGGAACCACCATGCCAGGCAGTGTAGGAAACACACTTCAGAGTGGTTGTTAAAGATAAATTCCTTGGAAGTTTGACTTGGCATTCTTCAATTACTATTCTAATTATTCTTCTATTACTTAGGCAGTGAGCCAAAGGTTTCCTGGGTGCAGAGGAAGTTAATAGGGGAGATGAAGCAAGATTGTGAGGCCATGTCAGCATATGTTCATTAAAACCCAATTTCTTCAGCATTAAACTCGCTCCTGGCTCCAACAACGTCCTACTCTGCCTGTGTATTTAATGATAAAAAAATAAGAACAATTATTTACAATATTTCCTGACACAGTTTCTTTGGTTGTTTGTTCAGAACTGTACTTATTTAAAAAAACCAAAACCTGAGGAATTCATTGGGAAATCTACAGTAAAGGTGGTGCTGTCTCCTGTTTGTTGCTAGAAGGAAATTAAGGAGTTTCCACAAGCTTCCCAGTAATCCCCACTGCTTTCCAGTGTTCAGCACTGGATATATATAATTACATACGAAAAAATTACATTTGAAGAAAGTTATTTCGGTTGCAAAGCCAAGTACTTGGAAGTAAAGGAATGGCGTTTTTACCGTTGCCTGTGCAATCCTGGTTCTTCCCACTTTTGTATCCAGCTTCTAATATTAAAAGAGAGGGAATGGGAAAATATTACGTGGTTATGTAGTTAAAGATTGGGTTGTAATGCATGTGCTCCTGGGAGCAGAAAGGGGGTTGCAGACATATGTAACTGTAAATCTGGCATTCCTGAACATCCAGATCCTGCCTATCCAAATCAAACAACTTCCTTTTAACATATTTTTATGTAATTTCCTGGTTTGTTCCATTTCTAAGGGAATATTTATAAAGCAAATCATCTTATGCAGAGCTGTTTAAAATTATATTGATTTCTTGGGTCCAGCTCCCTTTGTTTTTCTTTGTCTTCCACTCTTGCTCTCTTTCTTTTACTGGGAGAACATGGAATTCTTCTCCCTGTGCAGGCACCTGGGGGTGTTAGGAGATGCTGGGAGAAGATACAGGGATTAGGGTCCCAGGGTCAGGGTCAAGATTCTTTGGAATTTCATAAAGCCCACATGTGACCTGGGAGCCAGGGGACAGAAACTCCAGAAAAAAAAAAAGACAAAGGGGCTTCTTAAAAAACAGTTTATAACTCAGTTAAAGCTGAAAGAAAATCTGTGGGACCAGAAAGGGCCTTTCTCTGGCCTGAAGGCTTTCTTCCCTGCCAAATTTCAAGTCAGATTTCATGCAGCTGTTGGAGCTCATCCCAAAAAAATCTAATGTTGGGAGTTACCCTCAGCATGGAGGTCTGGGTGGCCAAGGGGTTCCTGCTGAGACATAATGAGGAGCTCTCCTCTGATTTTTTGGAGTCTGAGGAGTTTGCTGTGGGTGGTAGAGGAAAGAAGAAAGTCCTCTCTGAATTTCCAGCTCCTCAAGGCTCATCCCCAGCCCATCCCACTAGAAGGGGTTGGGGCATCAAAGAACAAATCAAAGGATTAGACGGAAAAATCTACTGTAAATGTTGAAAACTGATCTAAATCCTCTCTGGCCAACCCACTTATTTAATACATTCATTTAAATTCATTTCACAGTCAGAGAAAATGAGAATTATTTTAAAATAAATGTTTATTAACGCAAGTTATGAGCAAAATAAATCCACTCTCTTCCTCCCACTCCACCCCAAACTCAGTACAGAGAGAACCTGAGCTGTGCTCAGCATTAAATGTAAAAATCTATATATTTTTATTTCCTTTTTTTTAAGTGGGCTTAACAAAAACACAATTTCATGGATCACCAATAAACAAGTTTTTAAAAATTTTTCCCTTTTAAATTTATAAAGGGAAGAAAAAGTATCAAGGTAGCCAAATCTCCAGGATGTCTTACAGTATAGTAGGTATAGATCCAACCTCAAAGAATTTTTATTAACCTCTAACTGCTTCCAAATTCAGAAAAATTCCCCCAAATCTGAGTTCATCATCCCACATCAGAAGCTGCCAAACATCTCAACACAACCGAGGACCACAGATGGTGTTCCTGCCCTCCTCCAGTGTGGTTTGGAGCCGTGTCCTCACCCCCTGGGGAGGCACAGCAGTTTGCATGTCTGGCATTTTTTAGTGCACAACGTGGATATTTAGAGGCAAAACTTTGGATCCCACATCCTTGCTCCAATCTGCAGGGATCTGGAGCTGAGGGTTTGGCCCTCAGCTGGGTTTGGCAGGGAGCTGCTCTCCGTGCAATGCACCAGCACGAGAATCTGCCCTTCCCAGCCAGCCCTGAGCATCTCCCACCACCAGAGCCCTTTCTCCCGAGCTGTGATGTGGTATTCCCACACAGTATTGGCAACCTGTCTTAAGCATTATTCCCTATGTTTTATCCTATTTGTTTTCCCACAGATCACCCTGCTTTAAACCACAGAGGTGCAGAAGCCAGAGGGGTTTTTGGGGGTGGTGGGAGCCAGGAGATCAGGGGTGCTGATGCCCCACCTGGGCAGCCCTCCTGGCTGGGGTGGGTGATGCAGGCTGAGCATCCTTGCTGGTGGGGCTGGTTCTGACTGGGATCTGGCCAGGAACTTTGAAACAGAGGCACTCAGGGGTCAGTGCTGGGGCTGGTAATGTTCAACCCCTCTGTCAGTGACACGGACTGTGGGATCAAAGGACCTCTGGCAAATATACTGATGACACTGAGCTGTGTGGGGCAGTCACAGGCTGGAGGGAAGGGATGGATCCAGAGGGACCTGGACAGGCTGGAGAGGTGGGGTGATGGTTGATGTAAAATTCCTCGTGAGCCAGCAGTGAGCACTCCCAGCCCATAAAGCAGTGGAGTCCTGGGCTGCATCCAAAGCACTGTGGGGAGCAGCAAGGGAGGTGTAGTGAGAGGACAAGGAGCTATGGGTACAAATTGAAAGAGGGGAAATTTAGTTTGGATATTAGGGAGAATTTCTTCCCTGGGAGGGTGAGGAGGCCATGGAACAGGGAGAGAAGCTGTGGCTGCTCCTGGATCCCTGGCAGTGTCCAAGGCCAGGCTGGATGGGGCTTGGAAAAACCTGGGACAGTGGAAGGTGTCCCTGCCCATGACAGGGGGTGGAAATAGGTGATCTTTAGTGTCCTTTAACATTCTGTGAAGATCTCTGGAGGGGAATGCAAATGTACCCACAAATCAGAAACCTACAAGGAGAGAAAACTGCATCCCATTAGCTAAAAGCTGTTGTCGAAACCACACACCATGTGCAGGTGGTTAAGCTGTGGTTCACCAGAGCCTGATTCTGAGCTGGTTTTTCTGGCATCAGGCAGAAAGGAACCACAGCCATCCCTAACTGTGAAGCAAAGGGATGAGGAAGGGCTTCAGTCACCTGTGTCACCCCAACCCATGAAGAGCTTCACCCACTGTGAACCCCACCAACATCTACTGCTTCACCTCCAAACCCATCTGCCAACCTCAGGGACATCTACCAGCTCCTAAAACACCTGCTCTGAAATCTCTGCTCATTGCAATTAAATATTTAGATGATGCTTCATTTGTGAAAATTAGATTTTAGACGTGAATTAGGACTACCTTAATTATTACACTAAAACATGGAAATGATAGTATATTATTAGAAACATATTTTTCTTGCAAAACTGTGTTTGCAATTGTGCCAGGAAAAAAAAAAGTTATGAAATAGACTTTTTATAGTAGGTGTTAATTCTGAATAATTAGGATTAGGCACTGGGGATTTGCAACCCAAATAAAAATTACCTAATTAACCCTTATATTGGCCCTAACAGAGAAGCCAAATAGTTCAGCAATAAAAAAAAAGAAAAATGAAAAAAAAAAAAAACAAGCTTTCCACATGTATAAGTGGATGTCTAATAGTCTAAAATGAAATGGGATTTAAAGACACCCCCTGGAAAATATTTACAAACCTGCACAGAGCCATCCAGGCAGCTGGGATTTGGATTTGCTGTGATGTGATCGACACGATCCCAATACTTTAGGATCACATCCCAATTAGGAAACATGAAATCATCTCAGGTCCTTTACCTGACACTCTCCTAATGCTGACACTGCCTTGTCTTATTTGCTTTTATAACAATTATTAGTCTTATTTGGGCTTTTTGATTTTTTTTAATTGTCTATATTTTCTCCAGTGTCCTACTGCACGTCCAGGAAGTGGCATATTCATAGGAACAAGAGCTGGCAGTCTCTTGGAAACATTCCAGACAGGAGGGACACACAAGGGCAGGAACTGGACCATCCTCAGCTTGGGCATCACCTTTCGGAGCTGCATTGGATTCATGGCCAAGAGCCAAGACATCCACCTCTCCTTCAGAGGTGTGAAAGCAACCCTGACCAACAGCACTCTAAAGTGAGGGGGGAAAGAAAGATTCCACAGCCTCAAACAGGGCAGAAAATATTTCTCTTCCTCAGCCAAGGGCAAGAGGAGAACCGTAGAATGTCCTGAGTTGGAAAGAAACCCACGAGGATTGAGTCCAACTCCTGTGCCTGCACAGGACACCCCAAAAATCCCACCCTGTGCCTGAGAGCGTTGTCCAAAAAGTCCTGGATCTCTGGCAGCCTTGGTGCAGCTCCTCTGGACTCACATAAACACTAAAGCACTGCAGAGGATCTCCAGCTCATTTCTCTGCCCAAGATGTAATAGCCAATGCATAATCCAAGGTAAAATCCACCCTGCTCCAGTTCCATATGTTTTAAAGCTTCTTCTATTTTCATTTCCTGGACACACTTGGCAAAATGCAGAAATACGAGCTACACTTGAGCTGAAACAAGACCTGGCCAAACTTTGAGGTTGCCAGGGTTTGAGATGCATGCAAAATTGAGGCAGATCCCTCTAGATATGATCATTTTTATGAGTTAAGAAAACACAGAGGCATCCTTCCAGCTTTCCCCACCAGCAGGTGAAACATGCCAAATGTCCCAGTTTGCTGCAAAAATATAGCACCAGGCTCACTCGATCCATGCAAATTCTCCTGTCCCACTGCATGTGGAAGGATATGGAGTGTTACCTAAATCACCAGCATGAGAGCAGCGTGATGCCATTAACAATCACAGGACCCAAGGGAACAGCTGTGTCAGGGGAGGTTTGGGTTGGATATCAGGGAAAGGTTCTTCCCCCAGAGGGTGCTGGGCACTGCCCAGGCTCCCCAGGGAAGGGTCCCGGCCCTGAGGCTGCCAGAGCTCCAGGTGCATTTGGGCAGCGCCGCCAGGGATGCCCAGGGTGGGATTTTGGGGTGTCTCCGCAGGGCCAGGGGTTGGGCTGGATGATCCTGTGGATGTCCCTTCCAGCTCAGGACATTCCACGATTCCATCCATGGGAATTGTGCCTGATCACTGATTCCTGAACAATGCTGGCACGAGTGAGAGGAAGCTTTATGTCTGAAGAGCTTAATCAGACCAATATTTAGCCAACATTAATTACCACCCTTATTAAGAACGAGATGAAACATTGGTGAGTGTTTATAGACATATGCAAAGTACGTAAAATTGGGACAGTCAGGGAGAAAAGCACAAAGCTTTCTAATAACATTTTTAGGCTCCAGTCATTCAATTAATGATGAACAACATTTTAAATAACCTCAAATATACGTTGCTTTAGCTCAGTGCAATACATTGTACATATACCTCGCACTTTGTGAGTGCTCTCCCTCCAGCTTCCTCCAGCTGCAATTGGAGCAAGGCTCTGCAGAGTCCCAAATCCCTTGGGATGCCCCTACAGCATCCACTGCTCTCCCAGGCCCCATTCCCATCACTCCAGCCCCACCATGGGACTACCAGCAGGCTGTTACCCACAGACCACGCTCTGCCTCGCAGGAAAACTGGGATTTTGCTCAAGGTTTATAGATTCAATCAAACCTCCTCAAACAATTCCCATGGAAGGACTCGATATACATGAGACTGAAGCCTTAATTTTTTAAGTTTGCTTTTCCCCTGCAGTACAGATTAAATACATAATTTGATTTCATCTCATTCAATTTTAAAACGATTAATCTTATCAAAATCCACACAAGTGGTCCCAGCTCGGTTCAGCTGGACAGGTGCATCTCAATTCCAAGGCAAACACCCATCCTTGACCTGGATTTCGTCTCCATGCACCAGGAGCGCTGAGTCCTGTGCCCAAAATACCACCTCCAGTTGAAAAGAAAAGCAAAATCCAAATTCCCAAGAGCCCCACAGTGCCCAAAAAGAAAAGCAGGGCTCCATTTTCCTCTGCTGGCACATTGCCTCCTGCAACACAGGCTGGATTTCCTTCTTTTAAAATCTGGGAACAATATAAATGGGAGATAACTTGCAATCCTTAATGCTTTCCATCCTCTTTGCAAAATCTTTTTATAATGCTCAAATAGTTGGCTTCCAGTGATGATCTTATAATGATCCTAGGGAGTACTGAGAAACTGCGAGTAAATTCAAGTCAAATACATTTTAGAAAATTAATACAATATCACAGACCTTATATTGAATAATTTTCATTACAGGATATAATTCTCTTACTGGGGAAGAGTAATAACATGGTGATTGTTGATGTTGCCAGTGCTTTTTTGTATTTTTTTTTAAACCTGCAGTACTTAGGCAGTAAATTGTGCTGTTATAGTTGCTCGGCAACCATAACTTCTGCATACCCACCTCCCATGGTTTTGTAGCAACAACAATCTTGTGATAACAAGGGGATGGGTATCTTTTTTTTTTTGCAATCAAGATTCTCCTTGATATGCAAATGTATGCAACATTTAATGTATTATGTATGGGAAAAAATTAAAATAATTATTTCATTTGAGTAATGAGCCTTAAGTGTTGATTTCAGATTTCGAATGGCAGGAATGGACCTGCTGAAAATTTGATACCAATAAACAGAGGAAATCCACTGGCATAGAGTAAAACAATTATATTCTCCTTGGAACACCTGCTATTTCCATATCTCAACTGTGAGAAACAAAGCAGGAACAGGGAGAATATTCTGGGTTTGTGGATTTGAGTTTTGGAGAAGAGCAAGTGGCCATTTAAGACAAAAGGAAAATAAATTAAAAAAAAAAAAACCACAACAAACTAAGAGAAATGGACTCAGAGTAAATTCAGCACCTGCAGAGCAGGACAAAATAATGTTAATCTTCTCCAGAGAAACTTGATTCTGCTGGGTAGATATCTGGGACTCAGTGCAGGAGACCACTCCAATATTTAATGTCAATTCAAGGATTTAGAGCCTGAGAGAATTTTGGGCATCCCCAAAGCAAGAGGCAGAGGGACCTGGGGTCTACACCTCCATAAGAAAAAAAGATCTGCTCTTAACAAATGTATATTTTCTTATGGCTCTTTGGACTGAAGTGGAATTTGCTCACGGATGTGCTGTTGTACCTCATCAAGACTTTGAAGGAGCATTTTTCATTATTTGTGATGTTTCGGTGGGGTTTGAGGGTTTTTTGTCTTTAGAATGGTCCTATACCCATCACACATTTATTTTTATCCTCATCCTCTGCACAAAGAGAATGAAAAACTAAATAAAGAAATAATTAGACCAAAATTATTCTCTCCTTCATTGTTTTAATGATGCAAAAGCAAAATTATCTACACTTCTGTTGTAAGTGCTAGAAGGAAAAAAAATCTGGTATTGTACACTGAATTTGGAGGAATCTGGGATGGTGTAAGACCTCTGAGTGACTTTAATTCGTTAATGTAACAAGTTTGTTTCCTTCCAAGTGGAAAATAATTTCACTTTTCACACCAGCACCAAGTTTGGGTTCAGCTTTAATTTCACTTTCTCATTTGATTCAGATTCCCCCACCATAAACACAGCTGAGTTTCTTCTTTTTGGTAGCTGGGATTTAATGGCAAATTTATGTGGCACCATAGAAGAGGGAAGTGCTCTGGACATCAAAGAGGTAATTTCCCCTGTTTCATCTCTGCCTCATCAGGATATCCTCCAGCTTCTGGAAAGCTTTGTAAGTACTTGAATATCATGTCTCTTTATTAAGCTACAAACACCCTAAATGGAGCCTCCTGCTCTGGGACGCTGCTGTTGAGTGCCAAGACCCCTCCACCTGAACAACACAATCCATGGTGCTCTGCTTGAGTTGAGATCAAACCAAGAACTGTGCTTTTCTACCGCCCTGAGGCCACCACAACAAAATTATCTGCCAAGCAGCACGACTATAAATAGAAAAATAAAGAAATCCACCCTGGACTCTTCAGAGAAATGACTTTTTTTGAGCAATAGAAAGGAAGCTCCCACTGCCAGCAGCCTCCTGGTCCTCCACCAGGATATTGCTGGGCATCTTTCCCAGTCACCTGCAAGAAACCCTCCCTCGCCCAGCCCTCACCACTTCCCAGGGCTGAAAGCGTTTAAAAAAGCTTTAACTCAGATGTGCCATCAGAAGTGGCAGTGCAGGGAAGCTGCCACATCCCTGCAACACACTCAACATTTCCCCTAGGACGTCGTGGTCCGGGTTCCAAATATAATTAGGAGGCATTTCAAACACTGCTTTAGATTACGTATAGAGTAACACGCAGAACTGACATAACCATACAGGGTATCGCTTCAAGTCTTTAATCATCAAGTCATATTTTGTCTTCTTTACATATAGGTCATTTCTTTGACAGAATAAATTATGATTAGCCTCTTAGTTTAAATGCAAAATTTAGCAGAACTATGGTGTCACTGCTCCCTGTGTTCTTCCTTTCAGTATTTCTCTTTCATTAAAACTGCCTTTGAAATCTTTTACCCTCTGCTCCATCTGAAGCCCAGGGAGGACACTCTCATTTCTGAAACCCTGTCTGTGCTAAAGGAAAATGTGGAGGCTCAGGCTTCTGCATCATTTTTTCCCCCTTTTTTTTTAGGATACCAAGATCACAATGATGCTGGTCTACAACAGGCATGGAGCAGCCAGCCAGAATACAGGAAGTGCTGGGAGATTTTTCCACATAAACTGAGCTTTTTCTTAGAGCACAGTTCTTCCCTTAATATCCAAGGAACAAGACCAAACAGAAACAACCAGTTTTGTTCAGGCACAAATCTTTCTCTTCCCCAAAATTTTAGATGCCATATATAGATGTGCATATATAAAATATTTACTCTGAACAGAGACAACTTATGAAATTCAACAGGCTGGGCCCTTTTGAACATCACAAACTTTGCTGGCCGGCCTGATGTGTTCATGTATAATTTTCACCGCCTCCGGAAACCCTTTTCCTGCTCGATTCTCTTTGCTGCTCAGAAGTGTTTGGAAAGTGCACAACAACTCCCTGCACATCCCAAAAGGTGCCAGGCACCCTCCCCAGTGTGTAAAAGCTCTGATTGCTCAGGGCATGCCAGAGCTGTGCCAGCAGCCCACCCAGGATCATGCTGGGAATCAAACGCTCACCCAAATTGGGGCAGCACTTGGTTCTTGATGCCACACCAAACTCCATCCAAACTACCACGGATGAGCTCTTTCCCATGGTGTTTTCACAAAGCCCTGGGTGTTTTTTATACCTGAGTGCACACTATCAGGCACAGAATCATGGAATCATGGAATGGTTTGTGTTGGAAGGGAGCTTAAAGCTCCTCCAGTTCCAACCCCTGCCATGGGCAGGGTCACCTCCCACTGGGCCAGGGTGCTCCAAGCCCTGACCAACCTGGCCCTGATTTGTCAGAGCTGACACCAGCAGCTAAGCAAAAAATATAAGAAAAGAGAATAAAAAATTAAAAATAAATCACAAAAGACCAAATATGACATTTCTAGAAACAGCTCCATCAACTCCTGTGGTTCTACTTTGAGAAACGCGAAGCCAGGATGAGAAGGGTCAAAATAAAAAGTGTTAGACTTGCCAAGACACTTTTTCACTGGGCTGAAACCTCTTATGACCCAGACAGTGAGATTGTTTAAGTGCTGACCAGTTTTCAAGTTCTGTCTCTATAAATATGAGTGCAAAAAGCAAAGAGGAGCTGTTAGGATCTGCTGTCCGATGGAAAACTAAAATTGCATCAACATATTATAGATATGAGGATTTAAAGCCTTCTGGAGAGGGTGAGGTTATAATGCTGCTGAACCAATACTATAAAACATGAAAGATTTCATCCTGCTGCCATAATTCTGCTGCTCTGATGCTGGATTTTCTTAAAAATATGCATCCACATTGCAATATTTAGAGATGCCCATGATTCTTCTTGATCTATTTGCCCCCCAAATCAGAGGATTTCCTTTGGACAGGGGCTGATTTTCAGCTGGGAAAACTAAAAAAGGTTGCTACTTTGGAGTGAGGACTCCTGTGGTCCTCCACTTGGCAGGACAATAGAGTATCCATGGGAAAACTGGGCCATAAATTTGAGCAATCCATGGAAACTGGGAAATGTGATTCTAAATCCTCGGCTTCGCCGCTCCTCAGAGCCAGAGCAGCGTCACAGGATGGAAAACCAGTTTGGGGGATAGAAAGCTGCAGAGCCACAGCTCCCTCACACCTCCCCTTTCACACCTCCTGCCTGTCCCCAAATCTCTGTCCCAGAAATGCCCCTCCCAAGCAGGATTCCTGCTAAACACGGGGCATGCAGACCTTGGGGCCTGAGCTATTTATTCCAACCCCCCCATGCCATAAAAGAACAACAGATCCCATAAATCCCTTTAGGAAGATGGGTGTCTAATTCCCATTATCACAGAATGAAAAAAAAAAAAAAATCAGTTAGGGACGGTAAACTCTGCATTTCACATTCCCCCTTTGGTTTCAGATCAGATTCCTAAACCTGTTTTGAATGATCAGATACTGTGGGAAGGCTTTCATCCTCTAGATTTACTCACATTGTATTTGGGATGCAGAGCTGCTGGAACAGCAGAGCACATCCAGCATCAAGAAATTCTCCTTTTCATGGAAAAGATTGCATTAAGAAGAGGTGGAGAACCTCTCCTTGAAAAAAAAAGACCAGAGGATGAAATTTCCATTGTAAGTTCCACTGCAATTTGTAAATAAATACACCTAGTAACTAGTAATTAACATTTTATTAGATAAATGACTCGTGCACACTAAATTACCATGCATAAATACGCCATTAATATGCAGCAGAACTTATAGTTCAAAGCTATCAGCAATGTAAACATATGTTCACCCACTCCATCTCGTGCTCAAGGGCTGCCATGAAATACAGCAGTGATTTAGGGGGCTTCAGAATAGCAGGGAAACCTCCTTGCTCATCCGAGAGGGTGGAATGAACTGGCTCCAGCCCACAGCAAGGCAGAGCAGTGGCTGAGGAGCTGCTTTGCTCTTTGTTAATTAGCAGTGGGCAGAAAAACTCATTTTCTGACCATTAAAGAAATGTTGAGCTGTCTAAGGACTGGTGAGGAGCAGAGGATTTCACGCACAGAGAGGAACCACAGCAGCCCAGGTGGGATGTGGAGCTGCTGGAGCCAGTCCAGAGGGGCACCAGGATGGGCAGAGGGATGGAGCAGCTCTGCTGGGAGAGCTGGGGGTGTTCAGCCTGGAAAAGGGAAGGCTTTGGGGTGACCTCAGTGTGGCCTTGTAGTGTCTGAAGGAGCCAACAAGAAACATGGAGAGAGACAATTTACAAGGGATGGGGTGACAGGACAAGGGGAAATAGCTTCAAAGTGAAATAAGGTGGGGTTAGAGGGGATATTGGGAAGGAATTGTTCCCTGGGAGGGTGGGCAGGCCCTGGCACAGGGTGCCCAGAGCAGCTGGGGCTGCCCCTGGATCCCTGGCAGTGCCCAAGGCCAGGCTGGACACTGGGGCTGGGAGCAGCCTGGGACAGTGGGAGGTGTCCCTGCCATGGCAGGGGTGGCACTGGGTGGGATTTAAGGTCTTTTTCAACCCAAACCATTCAGGAATTTTGTGACAATACCAGAATATTTTGCTACCATTAATGAGCCCAGCCATGCCCAGCAGCAAAGCAGGGCTCTGCTGCTCCCACATCCCAGGATGAATTCCCAGGATCAAAGGCTTTGCCCCTGACCATACAGG
This sequence comes from Rhipidura dahli, assembly GCA_013399225.1. Classification (NCBI taxonomy): domain Eukaryota; kingdom Metazoa; phylum Chordata; class Aves; order Passeriformes; family Rhipiduridae; genus Rhipidura; species Rhipidura dahli. Next base: position 29,116 of record VXAC01000684.1, on the reverse strand, counting down.
AGGTTGTGTCAGAAAGGGCAGTGGCTTCAGCCAAAATTGGTCCTTGAGCCAAAATCAGCCACTGTGCCTTGCCCTGAACAGGAATATCTGGTGGAATGTGACCTCCAAGAGATTTAAAAACCACATGTGATTGCCACTTGTTACCTTGAAATAGATGAAATTAATTTCCTCTCTATGCCATTCCCCCTCTGTCTCAGAAATCCCTTTTCCAGGAAATAAACAGCAGTGCTGAGCAGTTGGCTTTTATCCTGCTGTCAGGCTCTCCAAATACACCATTCACAGGGATTTCTATTAGTACATAAAATATGACACTCGTGAGGAAAGGTTAACCTGGACACCTCACAGTCCAGCTCTTGATTAATTCTAATTTCAGACCAGAACAAAGCACAGCCAGTGGTGTTAGGGTGACAACCAGAGAGCAGAAAGCACCACTATGAGGAGGACACCAACACAGAACTTTCCTTGGAAACAGCATTTTTACGCACCCACACTCTCGGACACAAAGCTGAGAGTAACTTTAATTTCCTCTGGAGCAAACCTGTATTTATCCAGATCTGTGCCCACCCTGGAGAAAGGCCCATGGAGTTTTAGTAATTTTGGGATGGATACCAGCCCAGCAGCTTTTCACCCTGATATTCCCCCTGTTCTCACAGGCACCCAGACTTCCCCTCCATGGCAAGTGCTCACCTGGGCATGGATGAGCAGCCAACCATGGCCAGCACTTCCTCCAGCTGGTGCCACCCTTTTATATCCCTTAAACTCCTTAATGACTTGTTGGAGGTCAAAGACATCAGGACTTGCCTGTTCTTCCCCCTGGAACATCCCACCTGCAGCCCTGCACCTGGCAGACACCAGGGCACGCAGGAGCCACTCAGTGCTTTTCACTTTGCCTCTAATTTAAATACATGGTTGAACTGAAATGTGGATTTTATTGTTTCCTTGGGTCATGATTAACCTTCTCAGCCACTGCTGCTGATTTTGGCTGCCAGGATATTTTGGCAACTAATTCCCCATCCGGGAGAGGACAAGCATCGTTCAAAGGTGTCTCTACCTCTTCTCCAGGCATCTCTGGAGTGCACAATATCATTTATTAAATGTTTTAAAAGGTGTTTAAAATGAGAGTGAAACTTTTTGGTTAAAATATCAGACCCTGCATGATTCAATACCCTTCCCATTTGCAGAGCACACAAGGATACTTCCACAATTTCAACATTATTGGAGGGGCTGTGCTGGAAAATTAACCTTAAAAAATCTCACAACAGCTTGTTCTTCATAAAGAGGGGAGGGGGGATAAAAACCCACCAAAAGTCATCTGTTCCCCTTTTTGAAACTAAACAGCAATTGGGTAAACATGTGTTATGTCCAAATAACATAAAATGCATGTAGCTGGGTAGATGTTTTCCATAACAGTGCTCTGAGAAATTGCATTAAACCTCAGACATTATCCCTGGTTTTATAGAATTGCCCACAGAGACAGACACCAACAGCACTATTAAGTACCAAGAAAGTACCAGGCTTGTTACAGGAGCTTTATGAGAGCCAAGGATCAAATATTTTTTCACAGTTTTATGTGGATAGTTTCATGAAAATTGATCAGGTCTAAAAAGTCACAGTCCAAATGAAGCTAAGGTTAAAGATAATTTATACATGATATTCCTAATTTTATTCTGAGCCCTTTTATTACTATGTAGGCCTTTATGACTTTAAAGAAAATGTCAGTGGCAGCAAATGACATTGTACTGAATAATCTAGTTATGAGGGAAAAGACATTTAAAACTATTCCAGATCAGCTTTGCTCTGTTCTGCTGAACTTACAGTTTCATCCCACACAGCTGGGCAAAACTCCTCGCTGGATTTTTAAATCCTCTTCACGGTTGCTTTGCGAGCCAATGTCTCTTCCTCTTCTCTTTTTAATTCCTTGGAAATTTCACTTTCTCCCCTTTTTTTTCCTGAGTAACTGGAGGGAATTCAGTTGTCCCTCACATGCTCCTGGGTGTCTCACCACGTGTGCTGCTGTGGCAGGGTCCAGCCCAGCCCTGAGTGCTCAGGACAGGGGGAAATTTGCTCAATTCCTGATGTTTGTGCTTTTCACCCATCCTTGGGAGCAGCAACTGTGTCCCACCAGCTCCACAGCAGGGACAGAAATTGGAGACAAATTCCTGCTGCTCTTTGCATGGACAGACAAGAAATTTCCCTAAATCCCTGTCTGTACAACACCAGGAACGGGGATGGGTTTGAAGGGCATCTGTGGCTCTTTTTTGAAGCATCCACATCCTAATTTGCAGGTTCTGTTCCCAACCTCTCCTTTTCCTCCCTTTATCCCATCTCCAAATGTGAAACAACAGCTACAACAACAAATCTCCAGAATATTATGGGTATTTACTGCTTTATTGGAGAAACATCTGTCTCGTGGCAGCAATATTTGCATTTCTTTCCTCTTTTCCAACCAGAAAAAAAAAAGGGAGAGGTGCAGAGTGACACCTTGATCAAGTCTAAAAAGGTGATGAGCAGATGCTGACACCCAGTTTGATGCAGGGAGGAGGTCTGGAGGGTCACCTTTTCTCATGGAAGTTCCCAGGAGGTTCCTGGAGGAGTGACCAGACCACAGCCCTGTTCCTGCTGCTCCCCAGGGCAAGGTCTTCTCACGGTGGGACAATTTTCCCTGTCCCTGTGGCTGTCCAGGATAGAGTTTATTCAGGATGAAAGAGCCAGGGAATGGCCAGGAATGTGTTCCCAAACACTGTGGGCACTTAAGAACCTGAGATAAGCTAAAAGCACCCAAATTCCATCAGGCAAATTCCCTGAATATGTTCCTTGCAGCATTTTGGCTTTGGTGGAACAGAGGGATGAGCACGTTCATCTGGCACAGGTACAAATCTGTTATAAATAGTTTACAGGAATATCAGTCACTGTTTGATTTACTGTGAGGAAAAAGTGTTAATAATTTAAAATAAAGAGTATTTTCATGTAAGTTTTGGGTTTATACATTAATTTCTCTCAAATCCTCGGTGTTAAACAGTTTGTTTTCTTTTTTATTGTTTGTTTGTTTGTTTGTTTTTCTGTGTGTCATTTCTTGCTCAGGGAAAGAAATGAGAGTTCTCATTTCTCTTTCTCATTAACAATCTTCCCAAATTCTGCCACTGTCTGAATCCACACTACCCCTGGTTTTCCAGATGCTTGTTTGAAAGGCAACTGTTATTGCGTGTCATAATTGTGTTCATAGCTGAGTAAACACCTTCACAGGTGCAAAAAGACCCGAAAGCTGCAAGAGTTGTAAGGCTGAAAAAGCAGAAATTTTATAGCCTTGTCATGGACAAAGGAGGTGTAGAAATGAAATACAATATTTTCCTCTGTCTGAAGTGCAACACTTGATTAGCTTGAAAAGCAGCAAGAGCCGTGTGGCCGTGCACAGGATTTAATCAAAAACGTAGCTTTGTTTGAAAAGTGATTAGGTAAAAATGTCATTGATTTCTACAGCAAATCTGCTCACTGAGGGTTTCAGATCCGTAGACTTCTTTCTCTTCATAATATTTATGTTTTAACTGTTTTTCAGCAGTGGCCAGATAGAGCTATCAGGGTGAAATAAGAGTGGAAATTGTTGTGGCAGAGGGGTTTTAAGTGCAAGGCAAATCTTGGCTGCAGGGTTTGGCTGCTCCCTGTTTTCTTCGAGCACCTCTATCTTTCCCCATCACTGTCTTTGATTTATGTTTATTTTAATCAAAAATCATACTTCTCTTGGGTCAACCAAGCTGAGCTGAGAAAGTAAAAGGCAACAGACCTGGAAACAATTTTTAACAGGAGTGAAAGAATTCCAGGGAAGCTGGGGCTGCCCCTGGATCCCTGGCAGTGCCCAAGGCCAGGCTGGACACTGGGGCTGGGAGCAGCCTGGGACAGTGGGAGGTGTCCCTGCCATGGCAGGGGTGGCACTGGGGGGGCTTTGAGGTCTCTCCCAACCCAAATCAGTTTGGGATTCCCTGAAATAATTATTTGCTGCATATCAGGCAGTGTCCATCCCCATCCCCACCCATGAGCTCAGCTGTGTTCCCAGATGAGCCCAGTGTGGGTCAGGTGAGGAATGGCCACAATGGATGCTCCTTCCTGGCTCCAGTTTGTTGCTGTTTTGGTCAAATAAATTAATTAAAATGCAAATTAAATTGAATATATATGTTAAACTACGAATATTTTTTTCTGTAAATGAGCGGATCTGTCTTCTGTAATGTGTGTCTTTAAAAGGAAAATCATTCCCTAGTTACCATAATTAGTATTATAATACAATTATAATATAATTAGTGATATTCTCAGAAACTGCCTAAGTATAATAAATACATATTAACCTGTTCATTTTTATTAAGTTATTTCATCCAAGTATTTTTCAGATGAGCAAATGTTTCATAAAACTTTTTCCATAATGTTGGAGAAATTATCAAATCCCCCTTTACCTGAACAGGATCTTTTAATATGATTTTTGATGAGAGGGAAGATATCACAGAAACCCTTGAAGAGTCCTGGAGAGATATTATTGATCTTTGCAGTTAGATCACCTTAATGATTATCTTTCATAGCAGCTGGAATATTTTGTTCCTTGTCTGCTAGAAAGACACATCTGAAGGTTAAATACAGCAGGATGGAGCAAAATTTTATGTGAAGTTGATAAATCCATCACGTGGAGGGGAAAGAGAGGATGGTTTGCTGCAGAATTCCCTAAAAGGTCTCCTTGCCCCTAATCACAAACATCAAGGAGCACAAGCCCAGCATCTGTGGCTACAAATTAGGGACAAAATCAGGTCAGTTCAAATGTGGCACTTTGATAAATAATTAAATTCATCACTGGGAGCACCCAGCGTGTGTCCACTGAATCGTGGCATGGTTTGGGTTGGAAGGCACCTTAAAGCCCACCCAGTGCCACCCCTGCCATGGCAGGGACACCTCCCACTGTCCCAGGCTGCTCCCAGCCCCAATGTCCAGCCTGGCCTTGAGCACTGCCAGGGATCCAGGGGCAGCCCCAGCTGCTCTGGGCACCCTGTGCCAGGGCCTGCCCACCCTGCCAGGGAACAATTCCTGCCCAAGATCCCATCCAGCCCTGCCCTCCTATGTGAAGTGATTGGAGACTTTTGAACTCATCCTGTACCCTGAATTTTGTTCTTCCAGCAGCACAGCATCCCTGGCTGCAGCTCGGCATCAAGGAGATTTTCCTGTCTCATGTCAGAGGCTGCCAAAGCCTCCCAGTGCCTCGCCAGCGCCCAGGGCAGCCCGAGCAGCCTCACAAACAACAGATTTGATCTTTTTCTGAGCTGGACTTCATTGGAATCATGTTATCAATTCTTCATCAGGATCCTTGAGGGTGTTATGCAAAGAAATCAGCATGTGTGGTTTCATAATGATGTTCCATGTTTCCCCTCAGAAAAAACAGTGCAGACTGGGGAGAATGCTGCCAGAGGTTTTATGGCTCAAGTCTAACCTTCCTTAACCTTTTTTTTTTCCTTTTTTTAATATCTTCCAGTATTGACAAGGCCTTTAATTTGTGATCCAAGGCTGCACCACTTCTCAAGATTAAGCGGCAGTGCCGCATTTGGGAGCAGGACCTGGTGGCTGGGAAGGACGGACCCGCAGGCAGATCCCACCTGCTTCCCACCACATCCAGGTGTGGGGGAGGATGGAAGGATCCAGGGGCAGCTCTCCCCTTTTTCCCTCCACATCCCAACAGTGGTAAATCAGCACGCTGTAATTCACGTGGCAGATAAATTTATTGGGGAAAGGACCCCAAGCACCAGGAGGAGAAGTAGGATGAATGGACTGGAGTGGGAAGGGGTCACATTGTGCTCCTGCTCCCGGGGTTTGGGGGGACATGGGGTGCTCTGAGCATCTTTCCCACATCACTCCACACCATAACTTCTGCACAATCCATGGGAAAGGCACGCAGCCCTGTGGGACAGCCCTCCTCCAGCCCAGCTCCCTCCCAGGGGCCTCATCCAGCCCCCCAGGCACTGCTGCAAGCACAATTGAGCAGGTTTTGGTTCTCCTCCTACACCGGGATGAGCAAACCCCAGGGTGCTCCCAAAAGACTTGGAATTCTCTGTGTTGGGCTCAAAAGCAGCTGCTCAGCTGGGACCACGGAGCTGCTGGACAGTGGGACAGCGATATCCAGGGGCTGGGTGGGCACTGGGGCTGCAGGGAGGGACCAGGAGGGGACATGAGGGAGGGGACCGTGGCAGCTCCGTGCCGCTCCAGGATCCTGCACCAGTGGAGCATCCCTCCAGTGGCCCTTTAAGCCAGATTGAAAGATGCTGTGCACTGCCAGGCTGACAAAAAAGCGGCATTATCCGAGCTGGGGAGGCGGCTCTGGATGTTTAATGTCTCTCAATGGCTGGGGTGGGATAGCACGGCATCCGCTGAAAGCCAAGCAGCTGAATCCTTGTGCACTGCTTTGAAAAATTAGGGGCATTTATAATGTCTAATATGTTGCAAGCCAGGATGATTTAACAGATGGTTTAAAAGGAAAATCAGCATGTCAGGCAAGGCCCGGTGTGTCGCTCTCTGTAGATTTCTGTAGAATGGGAGAGTGATAAAAAATGTTTTTCTTCTCTATTTCAATACTGAGAGATGTTAAAACTTGAAACCTTGAGGGAAATTGCTTAATTGCCCTCGTGGTGTCAGTGGTCCAGAGCAGTGGGAAATTTCAATTCCCTGCAGAAAGGGGTCAAACAGGGAACAGCCAGGACACTTTTTAAACTCTTGTTAATGCCTCATAACCTTTAATGAATAATTTTCAGTGGCACGGCCAAGCCAGCCTCACACAAAAGACAGTCATATTTACCTTCTGTATTGGAGTTCACCTTAATTCTGAGCACAAAGAGAAAAAAATAAACATCAGTTTCGCTCCCATGCGGCCAGAATACCTGAGAGGAAATTTGGATTTTTAAATGTCTCTACTTCTGTTATGCCTTGACTTACAATTTCTACAGAATTCTAAATTTAATGTGCAAAACCAAGTTAACTTTTCTTTTAAAAATGTGGTGAGCAGGGCTAGCCCCACACCCTGCATTCAACAATTACACATTATTTTTATTTTATAAAGAAGAGTTAATATTTAAAGTTGCCCTTTAATACTCATTTGGAAGCACTGATTTAATAATAAGGCAAGCAGCTCAGTGTATCACATCTCTATTAAATTCTCTTGCCTTTTTTAAGATTAAAAAAAAGAACTTTTTTCTTCCTCTAAATGCAAATCTTTCTGTGTAACACTGTGCCTAATCTACTACAACTAATTAATCTGTTTGAGCTGATGAAATGTTACCTCTGCATTTTTTGTTCCTTGTATACAATTATTGTAACAGTGGTGAATAAATCAATATTCCCAATCCAACTGTAAAAAACAATCAAGAAAAGCAGTGCTTCTCAGGGAAAAAACACCAAATAATATTTATTAACTCTGTCTCAATCCACAGCAGAGCCTAATACCATTCAAGCATTTTCTGCAAGTGTAATAAGCAAACTCAAATACATGATGAAAGTGGCACATGCCAATAATTTCACCATTTTACACTGCAGAGTAATTGAAGGATTTAATGAGAAACAAACCAATAAAAATAAATAGACCATGCGAGAGGAGGAGAAACTGATCTAAAATGGAAGTTGCTCCATTGTGAGTTTTAGGGGGGTTTTTTTTGCATGATTTGACTGGGAAGAAAAAAAAAATGGGGTTGGGACGATTTGGTCTTTATTTCTTCTTATTTTACATTTTGCAGTTTGATTTCTGAAGAGGAAAGAGCCACTTGTTCTGGGTAGATTCGATTCTGCATCAAGATTCTCTCCCTCTGCTGCCGCTTCCCGCCGAGCCGTTCTTTTCCCGCTGAATTCCGTGATGAATTGGATTTTTCTGCCTGAAGTTAGGAACTGTTTCTGTTGTATTGGTATTTATAAATAACTCCGAGCAGCCCAGCCTTTTAAATAATGGCACCCAGTTCTTCTGCTTTTAGAAATGTCCATAAATCACTGTCCTCACGAAGGGAATTCTGATTACAAATAAACTCCTTTGTCTCGGCGCTGCCCCTAAATTTTGGCCGTGTACAGACGTCTCACTGAGCTCTGCAGAGCAGGGATGTGCTTGGGCACACACAACATTTTGGCCTTACCTCTTTTTGGTGTGCATTTTTGGAAATTCCAGAGCTGAATTCACCTTTCAGTAGGTCTGACCTATCAAACTGCCACAAATGGATTTTTTTTTTTGTTTTGTTTTTCTTACAAAAGAGGCTTGAACTGAAGAATTTGGAGCTCTGGTTCAGCCCCCTAAAAGCTGGTGCCACAGTGACGAAGCTGGGGGTGGCAGAACCTCCCCCCAAAGGATTTTGGGAGGGCACAAGATCACAGAAGCTCCCACCCAAGCCCAGGGTTTGGACTCCAAGCTAACACCCCAAAGCATTTGAGTTTTTTAGCAAACATGGGGATGGTTCGAAAAGGCCAACTAGTGAATTGTTTTTCACTTGCTGTCCCCACTTGAAACACAAATATATAAAATCTGTGTTCATTCTGGGGCTAAATTCCTGAGAAATGTGGACCAGAAGGGGCTCCTCACTTGCTGAGAGCACGAGCCGGGTGAAGCCCAGCTTGCTGGAGCTGTACATGGAGAGCACTCACTCTAAATATTGAGCACTGTACACCTGGTAAAAGAAACAATAAAACAGGATCTCATCTCTGAAGGGGATTCTCTTCAGCTGCGTTGTTTGGATGTTTTTCCTTGTATGCACAATTGGAAACACGGACTTGTAATAAGTTATTGCTTTGTGTGGTGCTTTGGGAAAGAGGGAGAGGGCAGGTTCAGAGCCCCAGTGTGGAGAGGGCTCTCCCTGGACAGCTGAGGGCCAATCTCAGTGTACAGGTCAGCGACCCTCCTATAAAATCTTTGAAGTGCTTTCTTGAAGAGTATTGACTGTCCAGAGCCTTTTATTTCATATCAAGTTCAAATGTAATGTCTTTATGAGCATAATGCACAAATCAATGGATGAGGACATTCAGATTATTTAGATGGAGCTGAGAGTGTTTAGAAAACACCAAGGAGTTGTTCAAACAATTGGCAGGGATTTCACAAAACAGGGTCTCCTAACGAAATATTTTCTGTATCTTTAGTTGTCAGGATGACAAGTTTTGCCTAGGCAATGAAACAGGAATTGTTGTTTTATCTGCCTTAGCAAGATGAAGGTTNATTTTTTCAGTAGTGTGGAGGGCATGGACTTTTCTATATCCTATTCTTACAGAGCACATAACAATCCTTCTACCCCAGCATCTCTCCTTGCAGCAATTTTATTTCCTACTACAAGTAGAGTTTAGTCTGTTACTTTCCATGGACACACTGGGAGATAATAAATAGAAATTTCAGGGATTTGTTTTCAGTTTTTAATGTCTATTTTGAATTTTCGTTTCCTCTTTCATGGTGCCTGAAGGACACCATATCTCTTCTCCATCCATGGCAAGAAGAACCCATCACAGAGCCAAACCCAAGCTCCATCACTCCACACTGAACATTCCCTGTCTGTATCCTGTTTTCCTGCCCTCCTTCCCATGCAGCACAATGTGGCCATGGGCTCCTGCAAGGCCCAATTCCACCCCAAAACTCCCTGATTTTGTACATTCAGGGTGAAGCAAAGCTGTTTAGACAAGTTGGATTATGGAACCAGAAATTCTTTTGGTGTGGCACAAGGTCAGCTGCACTTCCAGTACCAACAAGTTCTAAAGGTCTCACTTTTTTGGCAGGAACACTCTGCCAATGAAACACAAACCAGTGGGTCACGAGTGTTTTTGCAACATTTTAATGGCCCTAACTCGAGGAGCAGACCCTCTGTGTGCCCATGGGTTTGTTCCTTGTGCTAAGTGTTTATTTTTCACTCTCCCAACGGGGGGAACAAAGAATTGGAATTGCTCTCTTGTCAAATTCATGGATGCAGAAACGTGTGAGACGGAAGAATTGAGCATTATTCTCACTCCTGCCGTGACTTCTGGCAGGGAGAGGGTGGCACAGCAAGCCAGGCTGAAGGTTTCAAACCCTGGCACACCTTGGACCTGGAGCTCTCAATTCTGGCATCCTCAGCCTTGTTTTTCCTCTTTCCCCTCATTGGGAAAGGGCCAATTTCACTGTGGACTCCTGCCCTTCCAAAACAGAGAGGAAAATTGCTTATTGTGGTATAAAACCCCTGGGAAACTTGTCCCAGGAACCAGGGGAGCAGCAATTCCCCATAATCACTCCACCCTTCCATCCTGGCCCATTCTGGAATTCTGGGATTCTTTGGCAGACAAAAATGTAATGCATTTGTACATGGAAACCAGGAATACTTCCCAAACCTGTGAGTGTGGGTTTGCCATGGGTACTGTGATTGCCACTCAGGATTTGAAACTTCCAAGGGATCCACCAGCTGACAGGGGAATCTATGGCAGTGGTGACACAAGGCCCAGTGTCACTCAAAAACTTTTAGGCAGGTTACAAAATGTCCTTATCGTGCTTCAGCAGGGACAGCAGTAGAAAATGGCAAGCAAAATCCATTAAAATCTAGATAATTGTAATAAATTCATTCATTTTAGTATAATTGGTGCACTTCTCCACTATTCCAGATCCCCAGTACCAAGGATTTCAGTGTTGGTAAGGACTGGACTCGCCCCACCACTAATTAAACAAATAATTTCCAAAGAACTGGGAGAAATCCCTGTGAGCAGAGCAGCTCCACCAAAAAAGATGAGATTTCAGGCAAAACCTGCCTGGTGACCACCAAAGCCACACCTACCCCAGATCAGCCTGCTCCCACTGCTCCTCACTCTCCAGAAAGCTCCAAACTCACCGAATCAGAGTTCAAAACAAGGACTTTCTGGGGATGGACCAACAAAACCCAGTAATACCCTTTATCCTTCCCAGTGCTGCCTCCCAGGCGCTGCTGCTGATGGATGCTGGGTTTCCCAGATGGGCTTCCCAAACCAGGGGGATGTGGCAGAGTGCTGCAGGAATATCACACATTTGTTTTTATCCTCCAATCCTCCCTGTGATCAGCTTGCCAGTTTTTATTTTTGTTCCACTAGGGGTATTTTTATTGTGAGGCTGCCCCGGAAAATTTATGGAGTTCCCAGGTTGTCTGTATAAATAAATATAAGGAATATTAGGGTGTCACAGCCTGTTCTGCTCTGGTGTGGCAGAGCTGCCTTTTCTCCCTCGTGTTTTTTATCAATGGAAATGATAAGGGAGATATTTCCACTGCCTCAGCTGTCAGCCAATCCATGCAAATTCCTGCAATTATGGGGGGAAAAAATTAAAAAAAAAGAAGTGCCCCTTCATTACCAATCAGAATTTCATTTCTGGCCTCCACTGCATAGTCCTAGAAACCTTTCCCAGGGATGCCAGGACAAATAAGTGTGCTGTATCTCTGGAATGCTCATTTTCCAGTCATTCCAGGAAGATTGGCGGGTATGTTGCACGCTTCCAGTGCAATTAGTCTTTTTTAATGAAATGGACCCTGGATATCTTCCACTGCGGAGCTCCAATAATAGAATTTAAGTGAAAGTAATTTCAAAGTGCAACAGTAGTTTACATATTAGTTATTGTATAAAGAAAAAAAAAACCCTGCTCTGCTGTTCTAGGTTAAATGCAATTAACATCCAGGCCTTCTGCAAGGCTCCTGGGAGGGAATGATTGGTTTGGCAGGTTATTTCTCAGATTTTGATAAAAAGAAAAAGAAACCACCCATTATTTTCACGAGAAACCCTCGCTGAAAATATTCCAGCCCTCTCTAGATTCAAGCCCTGCAAGAAACTGAGTAGAACACAAATATAACTACAGAAGTTGGACTAATTAACTATTGCTCAGAAGCACAATTACCATGTGAGCTACTGCCTGTAGAATATTGCAGATAAATAACATTTTGCAAGTCCGAGTAGATGTCAATTCCTTTCTAATTAGCATTTGCTGTGAGAGGAATGGACGGAGTTTTGTGTTTGGTTTTGGAAAAACAGAGTGTGCAGAACCCTGATGTGGGAACAAACATTGTGGTAACAACACAAAAACATATTCATTACATGCTCTTTTTCCATGCAGCTGTATCCTATATCCAAAGAAAACTGTGGGTTTACGAGAAATACAGAAAGAACGATTACAGAATTATTGCAAGATTGCTCAAATCTTTAAAAAAAACGGGGTTTTATTTTATTATTATTCTCTTTCTTTGTCCCTAGTAAGCACATTTTTAAAAAGCAATTTATTTTCTCATTTGAGAAGTCAAGTCTTTCACTCCCAATTGTTTCTCCACATTCCCTGGTTATCTAGGAATAAAATCTAACCCTCACAGCATCTATGAGCTGGTTTGATGGGGTCTTATTGCAAAGGACCTCACAGAAAGTTGCTCCTTCTTAGTTGCATAGGAATGCTTAGATCAAATCCCACTATTTTAATGTTTCTGTGGGGGAAAAAACCAGATGCAATTTAGGCCAAACAAAACACTCTGGCTGGTCTGGGTTGTTTTCCTTGCCTTCGGACACTTTCTGCAATGCAGACCGTCCTTCCCAGGCCATTAAACACAACCTCTGTCTCGGGAAATCCTGGAGATGCAGATCTCTGGAGGTGAGAAAACAGACAAGGAAAGCCTCCCCTTCCTCATGTTCATGGAATCATGGAATGGTCTGGGTTGCAAGGGACCTTAAAGTCACCTATTCCCACCCCCTGCCATGGGCAGGGACACCTTCCACTATCCCAGGTTGCTCCAAGCCCTGTCCAGCCCGGCCTTGGACAATTCCAGGGATTCATCCCATCTATCAGGCAGGTGTTGGGCCAAATGGATTATTAATGCATCCCACAATTGCTTTGCCTTTAGTACAGCCAGAGCATTTTACCTTTAGGAAATTGCAGCTTGAGCGTGTTTAAAACCTACTCAAGTTAATAGAAATGTTCTCATCGACTTCACTGAGCTCTGGACCACTCTCTCAGATGCTTCTTTTCACCTTGACCTTCACTCAACGTCAAAAAATTTCGATTTCTAGTGAAAGTCAGTCATCTAAAACATAAGGAGAAGTACATACTTCCACAGCACAATTAATTTCATATTTAAAGAAGTGGCTAAAATATCCCCTTCCCCCCATCAACTGCAGAAATATCTGGGATGTGAAGCTTAAAATAGACACCCAACTCTTGGAAGGCTGCGATAAATGAGCTGGATCCCACCCCTAGTGGCACAGTGGGGGGTAGTAGCGATAAAGTGAATTTATCAGCCCAAAAATTAAAAGAATAATTGCCAAAAAGGAGGAAAAAGGAGCAGGTAGACAAAAGAAATCCTCCAGAAAAGGCTGGGTTGGAGATGTTGAACACAGAATTTGTGTTTCGATCGGTTTTAGGTGCTGCCTAATTTGTTCCAGACCTCCAAGTTACTTCATCCTTGTTTTTAGCAGACCTGGGATGTTGGTTTTCTTTACCTTTTTGTGTCTGTACAGCAGGAGAGGGACAGCTGGGACCTTCACACTGGGCATGGCCACCACAACCCCATTTCCCACATTCTGCTGGTCTTCATCTGAGCTGGCCTCATCCAAACCTCCCTGTGCCACCACCCATCTCCAGCTGCTGATTTTGCTCAAGAAATACTATTCCTTGGGTTGTTTGTTTTGCTGTTATGAGTGTGTTTTGCTGCAAGAAATTACACTTAATTATGTTACAATATTTTCAGCACTGTTAATGTTAAAATTAATGCGTCAAAAAAGATTTTTACTTAATTTTTACTGGGTGTTCGTGTATAATTGATAGGGAATTTGTTATTAAATCTTTTATTTGACTGATTACTTAATCGTTCCCACATGGTTATTGAAGACAATCTTACATATAATTAATTTCACTAATAGAGACTCCCCATGTTTTCCTTCCTAGGCCAGTGTCTGCATGGTTATCATGTAATTTAAGTCTTTCCTGGGGCAGCTTTAAATTATGCACATATTTGTATTAATTATATGTGGCCAGATCCTGCTACCTTGTATAGAGTTGTGAGCACCTCCTCCTGCAAGCAACTTCTCTGAAGCCAGTGGATCTCCTTGCTGTGGGATCCACGGGTTAAAATTGGTGGAAAACAAGGGAAAAGCTGAACAGAGAAAGAATTGAAGTTTGGTCCGTTGTGGGTATGTCCTGCCCTGTGCCTTTCATCACGGCTTATCTGTGGGTTCATCTGCTACATCCTCACTTTGGGATGAGAAACCTGAGAGCACAGAAAGCACCGGGACAGAGGGAAGGGAGCAAGTCCCTCTCCCACCCATGAAATGCAGAGATCCAGTGACAAAGGACCACGGGCTGTGATAGGGAGCAGATGACGTTCAATGTTGGGAGAAAGCACGGAGTCATCCATCAGCTGACCCACCAAATTCCTGACAGGATGCTGAGTAATGCACCTGGTGCCAATTATTGACTCCCAATGACAAACTGGGTTTGCATATTGAATATTTTCGCCCAGACTATGGAAGTAATCACTGACTACAGCACTGCACTTCCAAGGAAGGTGGGAAGAGTATGTGAGAGGCAAGTCCTGAGGAATTAACATGAGCAGCATGGTCCTGGCCAGCTGAGATTTGCATTCTGATGACAGCAGCAGGCTCTGCAAAACCCTAGGCCTCTGCCAAAACCAGGAATCCACAACCAGATCCATGCCAATGCTGCCTGGGAATCCTCAGGAACAAGGGATTGAACAAGGGGAAATGGCCTCAAGTTGTAACAGGGGAGGTTCAGATTGGAGAGGAGGAAAAATTCTTTATGGAAAGAGTTGTAAAGTTCTGGCACAGCTGCCCAGGGCAGTGGTGGAGTCCCCATTCCTGCAGGGATTTAAAAGCCGGGTGGATGTGGCACTTGGGGACATGGGGCAGTGGTGGCCTCGGCAGGGCTGGGAATGGTTGGACTTGATGATCCTAAGGTCTTTTCCACCCCAAATGTTCCTGTCTAAACATGGACAGGGTGGAGCAAAACCCAGCTGCTGCTCCCAAATCCCTCTCTTCTCCACGGATTCAACAGGATGAGGCACAGCACTCAAGTTAAGCTTGAGCTCAACATTTTGCAGCATCAGTGACACAGCAAGAACTTTTAAAATCAATTTATTTGTGGGGACCTGAGTTAAGCACGAGCTGAATGCCAAAGAGTGGCCACAATAAGTTTATTTAAAGCAGAGACTCTTCCCAGCTAACATTTTAAGCTGCCCTCAAGCAAATCTCTGCCATGCAGCAGCATTTCTGGGGAAAATAAATGGTCTTATGAACCCACCTCTGCACAAAATTTCCAAAACAAGCAGGGACAGTGTTTGTACTTGTGGAACAATGAAATATTTTATTCCCCAGGGACTGAGACCCAAGAAGACAGTTTAGTTGTTAGATTTAAAAACTAAAAGCTGTCATCAACCAAAGCCCTACCTGGTATTTCCAGTGTTTTGCTATTTTGATTAATTTTGGGGGATTCCAGTGGGCAGAGATTTTTGAAGTTGAGGCCTGTGAGAGCCTCTTTCACCCCATTGCTGGAAATCTCAAACCCATCAGGCCCCCTCCACCAAGGCCCCCATTAACGTGGGCGATAACCACTATTTCTCCCCACACACCATTTAAATTCTAAGACACTGACAAACTATAACTCACAGGGAACCATTTGAAATTATTATTATTCAATGGCTTGTAAACTGTATCTCATCATTAAACAGAATAATAAATAAAAATAATGACCAGCCTTCAAGCCAGCAATGGGAAGAGCACACTTTCCTGCTGAAGACTCGGTTCATTTTGCCAGGTTTTAATTAAAGCAAAATCAATCCTTTAATTGTGAGGTTTAAGAGTGGCATTGGGGGTTAGGAACTGGAGGAAATCCCCTGTTCCACAGCGGGTCTGGTGCCAGACACACCCAGCTATAGGTTGCTGAAGGAAAACGTAAGAGCCCCACGGATATTTCCCAGTACCAAAACCTAGCTCGGGGCTACACATTCCCAGATGAAAGCCGGCGGCTCCGCGGAAGAAACGAGGAATTTGTCAGCGTGGCTGTTTGATGTGCTCGGAGCCGTGGAGCAGGACGAGGAGGAGGAGGAGGAAAAGGAGGAGGAGGAAGGGTTAAAGCCCCCAGCCCAGCCCTGCCTTGCCCATGGTCAGCCACCTCGTGTAATTCCATTAGGGTGCGAGATTCAAATGCAGAATTAGCTGTTGCCTACGCAGAATTATGTTAAACATGGCCCAGACTGAAAATCAATATTCTGCTTAAGTAACTGGCCCTCCAGTAATTTAATGAAGCTAAATTGCATTACACGGAGGTAAGGTGGTGGGGGACCATTTTGTCTCAAACCTTCCATTATACAGTGACTGTACAGCTGGATGCCTAAAGAGAAATTAAACATATACACTCATTTCTTCTTGAAGTTGGAACAGTGTTTTTTACACTGGATTACTTGTCTCCTTCCTTAATTTAAAACTACAGTAAATAATTTGCAGCCACATAATTAGGAAGGAGCCACAGTCTCATAATAAGAGGGAAAAAATTGCTACCAGAGTATTAAAGGATTTTTTTTACTCAGCGAGAAAAAAATGAAAAAGGACATTAAATGTTAGATCTGTATTAAAAATGTAATTCTAAAGGGTTTAAATCTATGACATGTCTACACTGAATTAATTAAATTCATGATCTGATCAAGGAGTGAGAAGCTACCTTGGAGCTATCTCTTAAAAATGCTCTATATGTACATGTCAAAATAGGAATTTAAAAAAAAGCAGGCCTTTGATTTATTGGCGATTCATGCATGCATTATTGTGCTTTCTGGCCTGGCAGTAGGAGGGAAGTCAAAGTTTTATAAAGCACCTGAAACCTTCTCCTCACACGCCTCTTTATTAAAGGAACTTGCTCACCGAAGATGCCCCGTTCCCAAACTCGCTCTGGATGTGATTGTGGTGACATCCACGGCGACTTAACTCGTGTTCTGGCTGATTGACAAGAACAAAGAGCCTACAATTACATTATGCAGCACTTGTACTGCACCCTCTTTTATTTATTATTCAGCTGCAAAACTTCAACGGGAAGAAACCCTTCAGAGTTTTGTGTCGGGGAAGACGGAATTAAATTGACAATAATTCTGGGCCGCGTGGTCTGAAGTTCTGCTGATTAGAGATTACTTCCCCCTAAATCATTTGTCACATTGCCTTATAGAAGGGTAAAACAGACTTCAACCATGTGTAGCAGCAGCGGTATCTTTGGGGAAATGCAGGCAGCAGAGTATGTATTGTTTAAAAGGAAAAGAAGTGATTTGCATCTTCAATCGCTGTTTTTCTTGCCTGTCCGACTACCGGAATTTTCCTTCTGTACTTAAAAGGCAGTTAAACAAATGAAATTTATTTATGCCAAATCTGAAGTGGAAAAAGAGGCACTTAAAAGCACGTGTCTGTTTAACACCTCAGAGGGCATCCCTGGCCTGCAGAAGATGAGCTGCAAGGTGCAGCATTAGCAGGAGAAGTGGGAACACGGCTCAGAACAGTTGGGTCAGGCTGGTTCTGCTCAGAAAGCTGCTACAGATGAGCCAGTAACAGCACATCACTTGCAGCTTCTCTCTGCTGCTCGTTTGGGAATGCTGGTGTAAAGCTCCTGAAGGTGTTGGGGTGCACTCATTGCTCCAGTCTCACACTTTAATTAAAGCCAGATGCCACTGTCAGCCGTCAGATCTATACCTTGGGTGATTAAAATGAAATTCCATCGCTGTTGCCAGACCAAAATGTACAGAGGATGCACTGAAAGGCCACAAAGTGAGTGAGGGGAGTCAAGGGGTGCCCAGCTCTGTTTCCTCGTGGTGCTTCTGAGCCAGAGCATCACCAAAATTCAGCTCCAGCAATGGCCTGGTCCCACATCAGCTGAACATGGAAATGCTTCACAGATGTGTTGTGCTGGCTCCAGCCAGGCAGGAGCAGGAGCATCTCCCTTCCTTCCCAGGAATGCTCCATCTGGATCAGCATCACCTTTGCCAAAAGGCAGTTCCAACATAATCTCAGGCAATGAGGGAAGGAGATGAAAAATCAGTCTCTCTTTTGCACTTTATCGATTGGAAAGGAAAAGACTTCCAAGAGAAATTATTTTTACACCCTTGAATACCACCTTGCAGATCTATATTTTGTCTCTTTTTGACTCAAAAGATGTTTTACTCCCTTATTTCTTTTGGAATGGCAATTCAATAATGTGTGGCTGAACATTTATTAATTACATTCCAGTTTAAGGAATTATTTTGAAGGGAATAACTGCTCTCAGAAATCCTGAAACACTTTCTGTTTGATTTCTGAGTCCATTAGAACTGAAATGTAGCTGTTCCCCTCCACACTGAGTTCCTGGCTTGTACTTGAAACCAGGAATGGCAGGATTTTTTTCCCTAGTAAAACATGACTTTAAACACATATTCAACAAGGGAAACACGTCATGTATTTTATAATGCAAGGGCCTTTAGAGCAAATTATCCAGCTTATTTTTTTTTTAAGATGCACCTTTATGTTCAATGATATTTCCTTTGGGGTTTTCATTAACATTCCATTAAAAAAATAAAAGCTTTTTTTTTTTTTTTGGTGAAATACCTTGACTGATGAGTTTAGCGTTTTCCTCCTGCTCATATTTACATTTAGTGTTTTGATGATGTTAAATTCTACAAATGAGAGCAGTTTTTAAGTGTTCCTTTCAACACTGCCTGCTTTTTCTGTTTGATTTCTCCTGCTGATGGTGTGTTGTCAATGCTGAATGCTGGAATTGTTTTTGAGCAGGCACAGCTGGATGAATTAAAGTCTCTCCAGTAACTCAAACCAGAAATGACTTCATCTCAAAACTTTCCATGTAGCACAGGTCAGAGCTCTGAGTGGGGACAAAAATAATGGGGTTACCAGAGGAAGAAAAAGTCAAAAGTACAAGTCAAAATACAGAGAGCAGCTTGGGCTCGCCTTGTGCAGCAATTTCCCTCTGTTACAGAGTGCAGCCCTGATGGAGAGATTTGATAAGTAATTGTATTTTAAGTTCAAATAAAATATCTGCATGTGTGCAGATACAGAGCCCTGTACACTTATCTTGTTAGCTATTTACTTAAATTATCTGTTGGGTACCCTAATATATATCTAGTGTCACCTAATGATATCATCTATTAATTTATTCAAGGAATTTTGCCAAAAAACAAATAAAAGCCTCGAACACAAACATTTCTTCTCCATTCATTTAGAGCTCATCACAAACAGCGAAGCATTTCAATGTGGCCGAGGCAGATTTTCAAAGGTAACATCTTTTAATTAACAGGAAGCAATTTCTAAAGTCAATACANGTTGTCCTCAGCCCAGCCCTGCTCCTCCACTCACCAATTCCTCAGGAACCCCTCCTGCTTCACTCCAAAAAGCTCTTGCCCTGCTGTGGCAGCATGGGGAGCTGGAAAATTTCTTTCCATATCAAGACATTTCATCTGTTTCCTTCTTTCAGCGTGGAGGGCAAAATCACCCTCAGCACATTTAGGTTTGAAAAAGGGCAAAGAGAGAGCAGCCCCTTTCCCATGCACATCCTAGGTGCCCTTTCCAGATTTTCCTGCTGAGTGTTCCATGCTCCCTGATGTTCATTAGGAATGAGATGACATCTCCCATCAGGGGCCATTGAGCCTAAACTTTAGAACCTCAGAAGGATTTGGGTTGGAAGGGACCTTAAAGCCCACCCAGTGCCACCCCTGCCATGGCAGGGACACCTCCCACTGTCCCAGGCTGCTCCCAGCCCCAATGTCCAGCCTGGCCTTGGGCACTGCCAGGAATGGGTCCACAACCTCTCTGGACAACCTATTCCAGTGCCTCACCACTGAAATAACAATATTTTAAGTCTTCCTTTTTTTAAGTCTCTCCCCTAAATCTGTGGAATGGTTTTGCATTTCCAGTGGTTTCTGTGGATGTCCCAACCTGCCGAGTCTCTGCTGGGCTGGATGCAGCTCTTCCAAGCTTCTCACCCACAAGAATCACCAGAATTTCTCCATCCCTAAGTGGAGCTGATACAACTCAAGCCTGACATCAGATGTGTTTAAAAACAAAGGTTCGAAACTCTTTTGATACGTTTGTGTTTGAGGGCCTCTAAAACTCAATGTTCTGTGCTGAAATCAATTCACTTTGTCAATAGCCAGGAATTCCCAGAGCTAAAATTGGGATCTCTTGTTGACCATTGCAGTTCTGGAAAATCAGCATCACATAAATACAGATATTGAGGATGAATCTGAGAGGATAAGCTGGAACAGTCCACAGTGAGAAAGTTTATTGGTGCAGTGCCAAGCCCTCAGTCACACAGGGGCATGGGCTATTTTACATTTTTCCTGTCATGCCTTTCCGTATCTCAGGTGATTTGGATCAAATTTACATGTTCACAAAATCTCGTAGCTAGGACATTACACAGAGAAATCCAGAGCTGCTGCTCAGCACCCACAAAAGGGATTATTTCTGGGTAATATTCAAAATATCAACACAGGTTAATATTTGTGTGCGCAGGAAAATCCGTGAAATCCCCATCAATAGTTAAAATCTGCTGATCATAATAATTCCAGGTGGTTAAGGGTCACTCTGTACGCTCAGCTCTCCATCCACATTAATTCTGGTGCAGAAGGGACAACTTGGACAAGGAAACTTTTCCCCCTGCTGCTCCCTCTGGTCGGTGGCCCATGGCAGGGAACGTGGGGGTTCCAAAGCACTCATGGCTTTTAATTCAAAGAACTGGGAACCAAACTGAATTCTCAGGAAATCTCTCTGCTCAGGGGCACCACAGCTTTGTCACCAGCCCTGAGCTGGTGCAGGAATAGCTGTGACACCTCCTGTCCACCCTGCAGGGAGACTGGCACCCCATGTCCCACCATCCCACCCTGCCTGCTCCATCCCTCCCGGTTTCCTTCCCCACAGGTACATTTTTCTGCCATTCACCAGGCTTTCTTCCTTTCCCTTATTGCTTTTAGCCTTTTGTGTGACCCTTGAAGCCGATTTTTAGGGCAAGGTTGAAATTGGAATGGGATTTTATTTATAGAGCAAACCCAGGCATGATGCTACTGCGGGGCAGAATCGGGCACCTCTTGCCCCAGCCTCTGCTCCCCTGGTGTGTCCTGGGGTTGTGTGGGGCACCAACAGCAAGGTTTGCACCTTGCTGGTCTGAAAAGTAGGTGGATTTATGTTTACACTGCAATTCCACCCTTCAGAGGCCTCAACAACTCCAGTGAAATTCAGTTTTTAATTTCAGGAGCTGTTGGTGATTTAGTCTCTGCCTCACTCACCCTGCTCTGGCCTCGGACACTTCCAGGGATGGGGCAGCCACAGCTTCCCCTGGACAACCTCTGCCAGGGCCTAACATCTTCTGTCTGAGAGATTTATCCCCTATTTAATCTCAGATTGTAGGATATACCTCTTCCACACATTCCAGAAGTCTAAATTAACTTTTGTGGAGCAACTGCTGAGACAAAGGATGTGAAGGACCAAATCCTGCATTCCTTCTGCTTTCTGAACATTTAATGAAGGTGAATTTTAGCCCTGCGAGGTTTGTGAGATCCCACTCTCTGCAGCGATGTGCCTCTTGGTATTTCCACTTAAAAATTTTATTTTCAAGGCCCCATAATTGTATGTAAAGTTTTTCTTGGATCTGAAAGACAAAAAATCCCAACAAGTCAAAGGCTCAGCCTGGCAGAAACAATTGATCTGCATACAGAGGGAAAGGCATTTTTGAAAGGGGGTTTGATACTTTTTTCATTCTTACCCTAAATTGCTTTGGTTTTAAACTCACATTTTATCAACTGCAGAATTCACTTCAGTGTAAACCTCATTGATTTCAGCCACATTTTATTCCAGGGATAAACGTGATTTCATTATTCTATTACAAAGCACATTAAAAATAAAACGTAGGTGACAACTTTATCACTGAAGATGGGATTCATTACACACAAGTAAGGGGGATTTTTTTTTTCAAGAGGGGTTTAATTTGGATTTCTAACATACAGCCATGCATATATAGAGCAGCCAAGGAAGCTATAGCCTGTCATTTCAATAAAACATGTATGAAAGCATCCCTAAGCACCTCCTGACATGTCAGGGATATATGGTGTAAGAGTGTGTCCATGTCAGCAGTGACAAGCTGAACCTTAATGGCTCTAAAACAGTCTTTATGGTTTACTGTACCAGTAATCCATTTTATAATGAGTGCTCAACCACATACAACGATTCTCTGAGTTTCCCCTGCCTTTTAACTCACCCCAAGGTGCCTAAATGAGGGGAAAAACTCCAAATTGTGGGCGATCCTTCCCGAGGAGCATTATGTGCTGAAGTACTTATGCAAGACAGGTAAATTCAGAATAAGGCTTTGCTCTAATCCTGAAGTTTCCTTCCGTGGATTTTAGGAGAGGCCAGTACTGGTGTTTTACTGTGAATTTGGGGGAAGGTTTTAAATTCTATCAGGGTGGCAATGCTTTGGACTTAGAAGATGTGGGGATGGGGAAGAAGTGCTGTAAGCCCCTGGTAGACACCACACATTTAGGGTTCAAATGAAAGCAGAATGTGATATTTCCTACCATGATTTCACCCTCATTTTGCACCCTTTATCCATGGGAAATGCCAGCAAGTAACAGCAAAGCTCTGGCAAAGATGTAGCAGGAGCTGGAGCATCCTATTCTCAGCAGTCTCCTGGCACAGAGCTCTTTGCATACACACAACCATGGATTAGTTGGGGTTGGAAGAGACCTTAAAGGTTATGCAGTTCCAACACCTGCCCTGGGCAGGGACACCTTCCACCATGGCAGGGTGCTCCAAGTGCAATCCAAGCTGGGAATTCCAGGGATGGAGCAGCCACAGCTTCTCTGGACGAGCTGTTCCTCCTGGTCTGAGGCGATGGTCTGTGGGACATCAGGCAGAGGCACCCATTATAAATGTAAAATAAGGTTTGGAATTCCAGGGAAGTGCCCAGAGCTGAGCCTCTGACATAGGAATGTGGAATTGTGGATTCCCAGTCTCAGAAGGGCACAGATGACACCTCACATCCCGTGGGGAGGCTGGAGACACGACCACATTTCAAGAGAATGTTTGGGGTTTTTCTTGAGATAAATCCATTATTTGAATTCTTTTGTCTCTTAAATAATGGTGGTGATGTTGATGGTGGTAATTATAAAATGAAGAAGAAGAAGGAGAAGAAAAAGGAGGAGGAGAAGAAGAAGAAGAAGAGGAAGAAGAAGAAGAAGAAGAAGAAGAAGGAGGAGAAGGAGGAGGAGGAGGAGAAGCAAGAACAAGAACAAGAACAAAAAGAACAAGAAGAGCAAGAAGAACAAGAACAAGAAGAACAAGAAGAACGAGAAGAACAAGAAGAACAGGAAGAAGGAATAAATTTCTGCCTTGGAGGCCATAGCTCTGGTGAAGCTGATGTCTGCAGTCCCAGCCCAGGCTGCCTAGACCTCTGAGGAAATGCATCCCTCCAGGTTTCATTTCCATCCATTTTCCAACCTCAGGCACCCAGGCGACCCTCTCTGCCATCCAGGTGCTCTCCCTGCACACCCACCTCTTTCCAAGCCCTACTCCACACCAGTGCCTGCTCTGCACCCTGCCCAGGGCACTCAGAAATCAAGGCCAGCTCCTCCAAGGGACAGCCCTGGGCACTCCTGACCCCTGGAGCAGAGGGTGCTGCGCATCCCTCCGGCAGGCAGGAGGTCCTGGGTGCCACGGGCTGGGTGCCCCGAGGGTGCCAGGCCCAGGGGCTTGGGAGCGCCCAAGGGGAGAGGGAAGGAAGCGACTAGAAACAGCCACTTAGTGTCTATTTAGAGCCTGGGAGCATTTGTGAAAGCCATCCCCATTACTGTTGAAAAGATGCAAATTTGGTGAAATAATCAGCTGTATGGCTGCAGGCTGTTTCTCAAGTACCCTGATTCCTTACAGGAGGGAAGGTATTAGTGTAAGACACGCAGCAAGGCCAAGTTCATGTTGCTCAGAGGTAGCCCCTAACCAAACTCCACCAAGTGCTATAAAACAAGATTTGTTATCCCGGCAAGCACTGACAGTTCCTCCAATAAAGCATCCCAAAAAAAAAAAAAAAAAAAACCCAAAAAAACCAACCAAAAAAAAAAAACC